>CM036757.1:67407258-67451968 GCA_020796225.1 Arion vulgaris
TTCATCTTGCATTTTCTCGACTTATTGCACATCTTATCTGTGTTAGAACATCAACATCAACACTTGTTATTTGTTGATGTATGTCAGTAAAATCAAGAATGTACTTAATTATTTTCAGACAAAGTGTAATATGGACATGATATCTTGGATAGGAGTAATGCTTACAATTCTATTTGGTAAGTATAAATAAAATGCAAGTTTGTAAATGTTATATTTGCTGATGGAAAAATAGAAGAGAATCTAAAAATAAATTGAGTTGACCCATTGTTGCCTGTCTGATGCTTGTCTTTCAATTATATCCCATGTTTGTCTTTGCTGCCGGTGTGATTGCTTGTCTTTCAATTATATCCCATGTTTGTCTTTGCTGCCGGTCTGATTGTTTGTCTTTCAATTATATCCCATGTTTGTCTACTTTCTACATCCATTCATTTTATTTTCCGCTGTCTTTTTCCATGTTTCTTTTCTCCTGCCTCGTCTCCCCTTCCGTGTAATTTTATCGAAAACTTTCTTCCTAAAGTACCTTGTAGCATTCTATACTCATGTCAAATTCATCAAATCTTAATCTCATGATTGTTGCTTCCAGTGATATACAATTAGTTTTCTTCTTCATCTCATGATTGTTGCTTCCAGTGATATACAATTAGTTTTCTTCTACAACTCATGATTGTTGCTTCCAGTGATATACAATTAGTTTTCTTCTACAACTCATGATTGTTGCTTCCAGTGATATACAATTAGTTTTCTTCTACATCTCATGATTGTTGCTTCCAGTGATATACAATTAGTTTTCTTCTTCATCTCATGATTGTTGCTTCCAGTGATATACAATTAGTTTTCTTCTACAACTCATGATTGTTGCTTCCAGTGATATACAATTAGTTTTCTTCTACAACTCATGATTGTTGCTTCCAGTGATATACAATTAGTTTTCTTCTACAACTCATGATTGTTGCTTCCAGTGATATACAATTAGTTTTCTTCTACAACTCATGATTGTTGCTTCCAGTGATATACAATTAGTTTTCCTTCTACGATTCATAATTTGTAATCTCTTCTTGTTAAAATATTCTCACGCTTCTCCTATTTATTTTGCAAATTCTCTAATTGATGTATAATTTATATGCAATATTGTTCCAGCAATTGATACTCTGCATCAATATTTCCATAAATTTACTTTCATATGTTCTGAGTTTCATTTTCTAACCATGTCTATTTGATATCCATGTTTATAAACGTGATACATTCTTAGTTGAAAGTTCATGACGCATGTTACTATTACATTCGTTTCTGATGAACAGTTTAACAGTTTAATTTTTCTTTCTCATTCATCAGCTATCTGACCGCTTCAATTGTTAGTTCAAATATCAATATATCGACATTTTATTACGTAAAATAGATCAATTAGATGCCATGCAGATATCGATAATTGACAGTAATTGATTTCTCAAACCATTTTATTGTTTGAGTTTTATTGTAGTTTGTGTGTTTGCATTGGTACTAAGCTTCCCACTGTTCTATATTCCCCTATTGTTTTTTTAACTCTTTTTAAAAGTATTTTCTTATTTTAATTAAATTCATAATTTTATCAACATCGAAAGAAATTCGCACACAAAGACCAGTCAATATCGTGAGACAATAGCAGAGACGATTGGTATATATTTATGAGAGCTACTATTGACTTCATTTTATTTGTTTATAGCAAGTCTTTTACAAAGCAGAGCTCCCTATCCCTATTTAGTTCTCCTGTTTCCTCCATCGCAATGTTCAATTTTCATTATATATATGTTTCCATCGTTGTCTTGGTCATTCCCTGCCTCGTCTTCAAGTAATCATGATCTCCATTATTAGTATACTTAAAATGCTGTGATGTTTAATAAGAGCAAAATATTTCAGTTTCCGAGATTTACAATAAAACTGTGATATCCAGTCCTTAACACAACATATACTGTCTCCTAATGCGTTTTTCATTTTGGTTCACTCTCTCGGTTGTGCCATGATGTTAGATTTGATATCTCTGTTTATTTTTCTAATATCTTAAATTGTTTCTCTGACAACAGTTGAGAGTCTATTATATTCATCCGAAGCACTCATGAGAACTAAGACTCCCAACATCTTCACCCCGTAGCAGAAGAGCCAGATGAGATGAGCAGTTCACGCGGTGCGGATGTCTGATAAAGGCACCCCAAAACAGCTGTTACGCCCGAGTGGTTACCAACTTTGGGGTATAAAGAATAGAACCACTGTTACCTGTCACGAATGTCATAAGAGGCGACTAAGAAGATTTGAATTAAATTGGATGCATGTGTCCTAAACGTGTAGAAGTCTATGCGTTTAGGGGCCTACCAAACCAATGTGCAACGTATACACGTTCTTGGCAAAGATCAAACATATCACAAAGAGAGATTAAAGTTGGTCGTAAAGAACGAACGCAAAGAAGAAGAAGAAGCTTATATGGTTTATTAGATGGGGACAAACGGTATTTTAGTGGAAAGAAAATACACTTTCAAATACACGTTTGAAGTATCTTTACAATTCTTCGATAAAGACACAACGTGCTGTGATTATCTTGCATAAGACTGCAAACTGTGACACTGCTACAATACAAGAGTAACTAGCATAGTTGAGTATCTTAGTAATTCTATGACGTAGAGAAAACGAGCTGCGTGAAAAGACAAAATACACACCACCCACATGTCTAACCCTGATCATGTATGTTCCATCTATGGTAAGGGATTGTGTTTCAGGATTAAACTCTACCGTCATCTCCGCATACATCAGAGAGGTGCAACAACACGCGTGTGAGACTGTTGTCATCATTACTTGCCATGAACTGTTATTACTCTATTAATATTTCTGATTGATAGAGAATCTTTCACATTTTCTAGTTTGCCAACATTATTTAAAAGCTAAATGTTTACTTCGTCCAACTTGAGGCCAGTGGTCAGTGAGACTTTTTGTGTATTTGTTTCTGTCTGGAAGTGGAAAAGAACCAAGACACTTCTGTGACGAAGTATAGTGTCTAACCTATAAACTAGACCACATTCCCTCCCGCATAAATAAATTAGTTGTATTTCGACATTCCTTCAGTATTTCTACATATATGAAAAATGTTATTTCTCTCATGTTTCTGAACCTGACGAACATTCTACATTTTTCTCCTACATTGATAAAATTCCACAATACTCCACTTTTTTTCAGTGTCTTCAAGCTTTGCTAACATTTCATAAATCTCCACCACATATCATTGTATCTAGACTTTGCTAACATTTCATAAATCTCCACTCCATGTTTATATTATAATTTTGCTAACATTTCACAAATCTCCGCCACATATCCATGTATACAGAATTTGCTAACATTTCACAAACTTAATATTTATATAAATATTGTATATTCAGTGCCAGGAGCTGCCGACATGAAACTAGCAACCTTCACGACAGTATCTTCATCTTACCACAGTTCAGTTCCTATTGACAATCCACTATATTCGGATTCTATTATTGCATGTATTATGATGTGCTACATTGAGTATACAAACTGTTTAGGCGTCATCTACAACACAAAAACTGGTGCATGTACCTACGTAGGTTTGACATATATGTTTGTGATATGTATGTCATTAGAACCAATGCTATAAATCTGACGTGGGCAACCTTTTTATATGCCAGGGGCCGGACCTGAAACCTTTGAAGATACACAATGCAGATGGCCAGTTACTCTCACATAACGACAACTTTCTATAAATTACTTAATTAGTATGCGCAAACTAGCATATTGTAGAAATCACATTACTGGGGGGATGTATAGAATGGGAATGGAGAGAGAGAGAGAGAGAGAGAGAGAGAGAGAGAGAGACATTACATAATAACATAATAGCTTACGGAGTTTATGATATTTTGCTTGAACTTCTCGCACAAGTCTGTCCAAATCTAGTGGTGTTTGGCTAAGTGTAACGCGTAATTAGTTATCAAGATAATAATAA
This sequence comes from Arion vulgaris, assembly GCA_020796225.1. Lineage (NCBI taxonomy): Eukaryota > Metazoa > Mollusca > Gastropoda > Stylommatophora > Arionidae > Arion > Arion vulgaris. Next base: position 67,411,241 of record CM036757.1, read on the forward strand.
TTCCTTTCGTACCGTTATACGTTACATAGGGCCTGCAAGTAATTTCTCCATACCGCTCTATCCTGGGCAACTCGCTCAATCTCCTCCATGGAACTGAGACAGATATTTTCTGCCTCTCTCAGCAAAGTTCGTTTCAGGGTCTCCTTAGGTCGACTCTCTAGTTATCAAGATGCTTGTCAGCTAATCAACTTCTTGCTTTGAATCTATTCCACTTCGATTTGGACACGAAAATGTTCATAGACAAAAGTACTATCAAATTTAAAGAAACTTTATTTTGACATTTTATATGATCCTTGTATACTTGTATAACAAGGATGGGAACGGTGATTGGGGGAGTGAGGAGGGGTGGAAGTGGGGGTAGTGGTGATGGAAAGAGAGTTATACAGAGTTATGTAGAAGTCCAGTAATCCAGAGTTCTTCCACTTTAATTTCATGAAATCGTTTTCTTGCAATTCGATAAGTGTCATCTGCATGTACGCCGAGGCAGCATTAATTAAGGTCGACACTAAAAGTTGCTGGAAAGCATTTACACGTTGTTTTTTGTGATTCGAAATTTTTGAAACGCTTTAAAATTGATGCTGGGAAGACAGTAGAAAGAGGTGATATAGTCTGTTATATGATACCTGTGAAGGGGAAGTAATTAGACCCGTACAGATATGAGTATCGAGTCCTTCTCGACTAAGTACCTGCCCTGCTCCAGGTTTGTATATGGTCCAAATTAGTCGAGGACTTATAACTGTACAGGTCTAATTATTTCCCTCCACCGGTATCATACATCAGAATACATCACCTCTTTCTTCTGTCTTCCCAGCATACACTTTTCTTTTCAAGTTGCCATTTTGATCACATTGCATCTCACGTGACATTCATTCTACTATCTCACCAAATGTATGATCTCCTCTTGCCCTACCCATTTCCGTTTTCATTATTTTTGCGTTGTCCATGTAGCGAGCTACCATGGACGAGGGAGTATTTTCACGTATCAATTCTCCAGTCATCCTTCTTATGTAGATCTATGTTTTAGTTTATTTAGTGTTTATTCTGTCTATGTGTCTCCTTGATAAAGATCTATGATCGAAACGTGGGATCGTCGTTAGTTTTATATTTAATTAAAATTGTTGCTTACTTATGTGATGCTATACACACGTGGCTTTATCCTTAAACGCCAATTTACTTAGTATCACTGCAGCACACCCACGGTTGTCTCCAGATCTGGTCCGGTCTGACCACCTCAGAATTGTAGATTTCTGTACATCGCCTTAACCCTTAGAACCCGGGCTCCCGATATTTCGGGATTGAATGTAGCGCTCCATACCCCGAGCTCCGATATATTGGTTTGAGCATATTTTTTACTATTTTTCGGTATTTGAAAATAAAGTATTCGCGGCCGTGCCTACATATTAAATCAAATAAATTTTAAAGTTTAGTATTCTTCAAATATATAATAAGCTTGAATAACGGAGATGATGGGGTAAATCAATAACAAATTATAGAGCATTTAAGAGTGCTAACTTATCATGTTTTAATATAACTCTGATGTGGGCTGTTTTTGCCAGGAGCTTCGGGAAGAGATTTTACGGTACAGGTGGTCAGGGTTCAAAGGGTTAAAACTGTATGTGAACGACATTGGCAGAGTCAGCTGTTTAGCATGTGTAGATCTTTCCATGCACGGGCCAGGGCACGCGACAATATAAAAGTGGTAGAGTCGGCGTTGCTTAGTAGCAGGGAACTGACTTTGCCCAGCAAATATCGCTGTTTAATTTCTGGTGCATATGATTCTCCAGTCACTCAGCTAAAGATGGGTGCGAGGAATATTTCAATTGGGTGAAATTATGAATGTCGTCGGCGTTACTGTGTAAGTGCTCTGTCGTTGATACTTTCAGCGATATAGACGGATTCCATAGCCTATGTGGGCGTCATAATTGGATATAGGTTGGTTCTTTTCAGGTTTTCTTATTTTGTATTTTAATCAACTGTTTTCTGTTATGAAAGAAAGAATGTTCATAAAGCTCTCATCCCTACGCTTAACGGCAAGAATGGACAGCCAACTACATCTTCCACCTGGGAATAGACAATAGACAATGTTCAATTAAAAATGTCCAGAGTACATTATATTTCCATTTCTTGATATTCTTACAGAGTCCATTACAACTTTTGCTGATCCTGGTCCTCAACGTGATACCAATGAGTTGTTTTACTACAACGAGATGTGCAACACAAAGTTAGGCTTCCGTGTACATGTGTATGGAAGCGTGATACAATGCTTGTATATATCACCCAACAGTGTTAACTACACCGATGCAAAGCATATATGTAAATGTAAGTCAAATGTACACTTTCTGAGAGAGAAAAGGGCACTAGAATCTCAAGAGAAAATGAGATCTAGACTGACTCCAAAAACAATTACTGTTATACTGATTTAGGTTTACTGGTTACTAGAATAACTTAGGCCGAAATGTTTAGATGCGCCTGTCCTACATGCGTAGGAGCAATGGCGGCTCGTCATTATGGGCCAGTGGGGTCGGGCCCACCAAAAATAATGTGTAACGTGTATTTATTAGTTAATAAATTAAAATATAACCTAACCAAAACCATGATTTTCCCGAAAATTTGTGTCTGGCCCCACTAACAAAAAGGATCACGAGCCGCCACAGTGTAGGAGCATACGAACCAAGGCGTAACGTATTTCCATTCTTAGTGCAAATCAAACATATCACAAAAAGTGGTTAGTAAGAACGAACACACGCAACAATAACAACAACTACTAGACAAACTAACCCATTCGCTCTTCCGAGCTGATATACGGGCTGGCATAAACTTGTTAGATAATGTCATGTCAGGATACTAGCTAATTCGGTATACATTGTATTATAAAAGCATTCAGAAGTCAAACATAAATTACGGAGAAACAAAGTTGAGAGATAATGACTGCTAAGATGATTCCACTGATAACTATTGCTACCAATTGTAAAGATACGTTTATACGTGTAACTCCAGAGATCATGAATAAATAGACGAAGTTCAGTAATATCGATTACAATGCTGACATAAGATTATGATTTCTAAACTCATAGAAATGTGGGTTGCAGTGGTGGTTATAAGATCATATTGTAGCAAAAGAGCAGAAGAATTATATATATATATATATATATATATATATATATATATATATATATATATATATACATATATTACAGCTAAAAATTAGGAAAATGTAGCTTTTTGGACATATAAAAAGACTTGAAGTGTTGGTGAAGATCATTGTGTTAGAAGGCATCTTTGCAAAGAGGAGAAGAGAAAGACCACGGAGAAGATGGATTTAAAATGAAACTGATGATTTGAGCATGACGGCTACAGAGATGGGTCATATGACCTATGAGAGAAAGAAATTCAGATGGACTGTTGGGGTGACAAAGTTCTGCTCAGGACAAGCTATTTGCTGATTTAATGTATATATATTTAATGTTATTTTTAACATTGCTAAAGGGAACGAAAACATTAATAATGACAGTGCAAAAAAGAAAGAAAACCGAAATTTATCTTACATGGTGACAAACACACAACAAAATAAAAATTTCTTTTGAAAACACACGACAAAGAATATATTCATCAAAGGAGACAAAACATAGAAATCGAATGTCTCGATTAACTGCTAATAAGTGATAAAAATGGGAGGAAGAATATCAAAAGAAGAACAAACATAGATATATACAAAAATGTAACAATTAAATACAGTATTTGATAAAACAGTTATGAGAACAATGATATGAATACTAAGAGCATGCATATTCACAGTGGCAACGCATGTTTTGAGGCATCGATAGTTAATTAACAAAACAGTGGGAAAGCATAAATGTGCTTTTGAATATATATGCTACAGATGAGTCCTCCATGTACCATTGTCATAGAAGAGAACAAATAGATTTATTCAGAAAGAACTCAAAGAAAACTTGCTTGCTCTACAAATAAGAATGATAAAAAATGATGTATTTGAAGACAGAAAAATGCACGAATGGCTAAAGAATACATGAAATGAGGCAAGCTGGCAAAAAGAGAAAATGAAAACTATGAAAAGATTGATGGATTTAAGATGAGTTAGAAGATTTGAGTATCGATACCAAGAGAAAGATTGCAGTAAAACTGTCAATCAATCAAGTGCCATACCTGCCGGTGTAGGCGATCATGTCTCTCTCAACTCTCTCTCCTCGATGCAGTTAATCAGTTATGATGTCGGTCTTTTGTCGAACAGCGATGTCAGACTGTCCAACATCTTCTCCCTTTTTTTCCCTCAATCTCTCCTTCCCTGAATTTTACCTGTTGTTACCAAATGTTCTAAACCTTCTCTTCGCATTACATGCCAGAAGAACCTTGATTGTCTGATTATTATTCTTTTAATAAGGTTGCTTTGATTTTAAACCTCCTCACCTGTTTTCTTTGCTGTCCATGGAATTTTCAGCATTCTTCTGTAAAATCACACTGTTGCTTCCAATGATCTTATTGAGTGTTTGTTCATTGTCCATGATTCATGACAAACATAAGTAGTGATTCAATATAGAAATGAACTGAATCACTGTAAGCTTCAAAAATTGCAGAATCTTCGTTCCAGGGCATATGTGTGTCGTTGGCAATGAGAGAGCAGACAGGCTGGCCGGCTCTGACAGCCTATCAGGGACCCAGTCAAATGATAGAGCTGACATTTTGAACGCCATCTGAGAGTGTGGACGCAAAGAAGATTTTCACTTAAACCAATCCACGTCAACTACTAGATTGCAAGAGATGGGATTGAAGATTGAAGTGACCAGAAAAAAAACAGCGCAACAGGTATATGTTAGGCGTATCAATTAAAATCGAACTGGTACGGTGAGCCACTGGACGCTGTTGGAGATATTGCGAAGGAGATCGGAGCACCATGGACATGTCCGGAGTGCAATGAATATATTCCAAACTGAAACTGAAACACGCATAGCGTGTTTTCATTTTCATAAAGCTGCTTTCGCTTGCGCTATTCTACTCCTAATCTCTGTTTTACATTGTCCCTCTGTTAGGAATGTTCCCAGATACTTGAATCGATGGTCTTGTTTCTGTGTTATGTTATTTATTTATGTAGCGAAATCGAAACGTGTTCTTCTTCTTCTTCTTTGCGTTCGTTCTTTACGACCAATTTTAATCACTCTTTGTGATATGTTTGATCTTTGCCAAGAACGTGTATACGTTGCACATTGGTTTGGTAGGCCTAAACGCATAGACTTCTACACGTTTAGGACACATGCATCCGATTTCAGCCAAAACTCCTTAGTCGCCTCTTACGACATGCGTGGCAGGTAACAGTGGTTCTATTCTTTACACCCAAATTTTGGCCCCGGTAACCACTCGGGCGTAATAATCGAAACGTGTAAAAGCCGTAGAAGATTTGAACATGTCAGCAATGAAGACATCCCATTTGGTCTATGAGTTGGAGAAATTCAGAAAGGTTGCTGTGCAGAATGGCAAAGTACTTTTGAGACATATTATTGAATGATATTGATGATGATGATATATATGTATTTTAGCTCTTGTATTTTTCTTATTTTTCTTCATTGTACCTCAGTGAGGTGTTGGCGTGGGAGGAAATGGGGGTGTACTTTTCTCATTTGCACTAAATCTAATGCTTTTTGTAGGGTAATATTCATTTCTCTAAATTTGTACTTGAGGCGTCGCTATATTTTTGCATAGTTTTTCTCTTGCTCTGTATTCATTATACTTGTGGCTCATTGGTAGACGATACCAGTGCAATCTTGTCAGGTGATCAAATCATTTGATTTGCTTTTCTTTATAAATTGTAATACTGGTTTCATTCGTGGTCTTCTCATTTATGTATTTCTAATTGTATCTCTTATTGTTACTTCGGTAGCTTTTTTAACACATCTCATCTCTGTTGGTGTGATTTTCTGTACGTCAGCTGCTGTGAGCGACCATTTTTGACATTAATAGTATAATGTTTACAGAAACATAATTCTTATGAGATTTACTTTAATATACACAAGTATCTCTTTACGTATCTAGAGTGGCGTTAGTTGTCCCTGTACCTAGTTTACACTAGCACACCGTATGTTGATTTCTCTATCCATCTTTTGAGTCTGAAGTGAAAAATGTCTTTGTATTTGAGCTCCCTTTTTCACGATGTCTATATCTTCTTAGTGCTCTTGTATTCAAAACAGATTTGAAAAAAATGTTAAGTTGATAGCTTGTCGTTTATAAAGTAGTATCTGTACCCACAATTTGTAAATGATAGCATAATGTCAGAAGAAAGACTGTTTACTGCCAATGGAATAAGATTTTTATGTTCCCAAGCATAATAGTTTACAAACTGGACATTAATAATACTATTTATTGACAGCGAAAGGTTCCAGACTATACACGGTAAAGTCTAACGACAAACTTCTATTACTTCGAAGAATCTTACAATATATAACAAGCAATCCAATCTGGATTGGGCTAAATGACTTAATTACGGAAGGAACGTATGTGTGGGATGACAATGAACCTGCCACCAATGTTGTGTTTCCAATACCATGGAGAGATAGTAGGTATTTCCTGTTGTTTATATAATGTATATGTTAAACTGTCTTTCAGTACACAACATGGCACGCTGATCATGAAAACACATTACGTATGTTGCGGCAGAATGCCAGAAAGAATACTGCAAGAAATCCTTTGCAACCACCTTGGTAGAATGAAAATGTTGAAAAATCATGGTTGGAAAAAGAGGCAGCTACAAAGTCGTGACAGAGAGCCCGAAAGAAAGAACCCAGAAAAATGTTTCAAAGAATTGGTTAGTGAGGCAAAGAATGAGTAGTGGAAGACTTTCATAACACAAGTCTGTGGTGATAAATCTGTACATCAATTCTGGCAGCTTCATCGCAAGATGATCAGAATAACTACCAGCCAGTCTTTTCCTACTTTACGTGAATCGCCATAAACTGTATTGACAACAGATGCATAATAGGGGCAGTGGTTCCTCCAGCATTTCGTGGAGCAGACAGGAAAGTGTGATAAAGATCACCATTTGATATTATGAAGGTTCTTCGTGATATTACTAGCACTGGAGAGTCTTCATCATCATCAAGGTGCGTATCCTTTATAGGACGTTGCTCTCTTTGTAGCACATCTGAAATTCACTCTGTTTATTGCCAGTTCACCCACTTCGTCGATGATCATGTTCATGGTTTCTTTAATATCTTGTAGCTATCTTCTTCTTGGTCTGCCTCTGCGTCCTGTGACTCTGCCCTCTAGTATTGTTCTTTCCAGGCCATCGTGACGCTTGATGTGACCAAAGTATGTAATTTTTATGTATAGTATGTTATTTATCAGCCAATTCTCTTTAACATTTAGTTCTTTCAGGACATGTGTGTTCTTTCTTTTTCTGTCCATGGTATTCGTAGGATCTTTCTGTAGCATTTAATTTCGAAGGACTGGATTTTCGTTCTTAATTTTGGTGTAATAGTCCATGATTCGCAACCATAAGTAGCCACTGGGAAAATGCATGCTCTCAATATTTTTAATTTTAGTATTTTGCTGGTGCTTTGCCACATGTTCTTCATTGTGTTTAACTTCTTATTGCTATTGCCAATCTTCTTGAGATCTCTTTGGAGCAGTCACCGTTATTGTTAATTACGGAGAGTCTTAGAGTTATTTAATAACAAAAGAGGATGATATGACTTCAAGCAAAGCAAGCTACAGCACTGCTCCATGGCCTAATGGTGTTCATTATCATCACATCAAACAGCTTGACGAGACTGTTATGCAGTTGTTATGAATTTCCACAAAAATTAATAGAATGCTGGGGTACCCGAGGATTGGCTTTTTAGCTATTTACGACCGCTCAATAAATGTGGGAAGGATCCTAAATTGCTCTGCAGCTACGGCATACTTCCCTTGCAAAATGTATATGATAAATTACTGGAGAAAATATGGGCCAGAAAGGTAATGTGCCACTTAAAGACGGACAACATCCTCCCTGACACTTTGGATAAGAGTCGGGTAAGAGTCGTAAAGTCGGTAAGAGTCAAGAGCCGGTAAGAGTCGGTAAGAGTCGGGTAAGAGTCGGGTAAGAGTCGGGTAAGAGTCGGGTAAGAGTCGGGTAAGAGTCGGGTAAGAGTCGGGTAAGAGTCGGGTAAGAGTCGGGTAAGAGTCGGGTAAGAGTCGGGTAAGAGTCGGGTAAGAGTCGGGTAAGAGTCGGGTAAGAGTCGGTTAAGAGTCGGGTAAGAGTCGGGTAAGAGTCGGGTAAGAGTCGGGTAAGAGTCGGGTAAGAGTCGGGTAAGAGTTGGGTAAGAGTCGGGTAAGAGTTGGGTAAGAGTCGGGTAAGAGTCGGGTAAGAGTCGGGTAAGAGTCGGGTAAGAGTCGGTTAAGAGTTGGGTAAGAGTCGGGTAAGGGTCGGGTAAGAGTCGGTAAGAGTCGGTAAGAGTCGGGTAAGAGTCGGGTAAGCCAAAGGGTAAGCCAAAGGGTGAGAGTCTTTCTTAAACGCCAAATAGCAAAATACTACCCCTGAACCAAGACGCGCGGAGTTTAAAAACTATTTCACGTTCACTGGTACTGGGTCCACCTGGTTTGGCGCTGCGGGTAGTTTTAAAAAAAATGTTAATTAAAAAAGTTATATAATTTGTTACTTTTTTTTTTAATCCAGAAGCACTTGAGCTAAAACCTCTTCGGCTCGGTGTCATGGGCATCGTAACCCTTCGGCTCGGTGCCACGAACACCATAAATCTGGGGAACCTGTAGCTTTTCTGCAAGTCCGCGGAGTTGAACCCGAACTTACAGAGGACTAGTCACCCGTAGTCCAACGCGCTACGAACACGCTGGGCACGCGGGCAATTTGTTACTTAAAAACCCGGACTAATTTCTTTAGCGCAATAACCCCGGTTAACTGTGGCGAATGAATATCACATATTTGTCTATTTGAAATAAGCAGTCGAGAAGAGATCAGAAGTCAGATTTAGCTATGTTAACAGATGGTCTAAATTGACTACATTTTTACTGGCACTAAGAAAAATGTGCGCTGAAAATGCGTGAATTATACTAATTATAGAGGAAAGATGCTGAATTTCAGATTGTATGTGATATTTTAGCGTTATATATCAACTTCAAAGCTAATCAGTATCATGTTAAAAGTAACAAGTATGAACAAATAATTTTTTAAATACTAAATACACGTTACTCATTATTTTTAGTAGGCCCGACCCCACTGACACGTAAGGACCAGCCGCTACTGAAAATAATGCACACTACTATAATGCACGTATGATAAATGGATAGGTATCATCACGAAAACAGTCATATTGTATGATCGTCTCTTGTTTGCTGAAAGATATTATATACTTATAGACCTAGCGTTTCTAGGAAGCGTCAAAACCAAGGAAATCAATGCATACATGCATGACCGTCGCCATGTAATGAACAAACTAAGCAACAATAGATATGTCTAGATTGTATGGAAGGCGGTTTGTAACCAGATTATTAGCCTACCTGCCCAGCGTGTTCGTAGCGCGTTGGACGACGGCTGACAAGACCTATGTGAGTGCGTGTTCAATTCCGCGGGCTGGCAGAAAAACCACATGTTCTCCAGATTTACTGTGTTCATAACACTGAACCGAAGGGTTACGATGTCCATGGTACCGAGCCTAAGAGCTGAAAGCTCAAGTGCTTCTGGATCGGGGAAAAAACAACAAAAACATGATTATTGGATAGCTGAACTGATATCATAGCACTTCGTACAGACTTATGGGTGCTCAATCTCCTCCAAAGTATGTTGAAAGATATTCAAACTAATGGTTACCCTGTCTCACCGGTTAAACACACTCCTATACATGTAACTAAACACACAAAGACGAAGACTGCACTAAAGTGTTGTTCTGTTCTCTTGCTACAGTTGATATTTCCACCAAGTATTATATAAAAGTTGTGTAATTGTTCATCCCACTCACATACACGCACACGCCACCACACACTCCTCGCACACATACTCCCATGCACACACACATCCCCACACCCCACACACACATACTCCGACGCACACACACACTCCCACACTCCAACGCACACACATATAAATAAATATATATATATATATATTTCTATAGATCAGCCTGACAATGGTGAAGGAAACGAAGACTGTGTACACTTTGGCAGCTTTGGTGACAACATGAATTTGAATGACTTCAAATGCTGGGAATTGGGTTACTTCATTTGTGAAAATGACACAGTAATGAATTAGATCCATCTTAGTTGTTGTCTTCTGTACATAATAATGTTGTTTGATTTAATTTTTTTTTTTTATTTGTAAAAATAATAATTTAGAATTAAAACTGTGAACAATTATTGTTTTGTAACAAGAATAGAGAGCCTCAGTAGCGTAGTTGTTAGTAAACTCTCTTCTCAAGGCTGGTGGTCTGGGTTCAGCTCCCGCAATGCGCGTGGAATTTTTCCCGACCGCGACGTCTCTCAGGTCGACCCAGCCTCAACTGGGTACCAGATATGCTCTGGGAAAGTAAAGGCGGCCGGCGTGATGCTGACCACATCACCCATCGTGTGCCAACGGTCAATATAAAATACAGGCCTAACACTGTATTGACCTATATACCACGAGGTATGAAAGGGTTCCTTTACTACTTTTTTAACAAGAATACAATACCATTTGTATGTTAGTTAGTTAGTTTGTTCCTTTCGTGCCAAAGGCGGCACATAGGGCAGAGGTTTTAGATCTCCATGTGATACGGTTCTTTGCTAGCAGTTGGAGATCTTGTATGGTTTACATCCCAATAGTTTACTTTCTTGTTGGATGGTTCTTCGAAGAGTGGTCTTTGGTCTTCCACGTTTTCTTTTCCCAACTGGTGACCACATAAGGACTTGTCGATTTAGTCTCTTTTCGTCTGATTTGTATGTGCTATTCACAAAATAGTTTTGAATGGTATCATGTCCAACCAACCAGTTATATACAGATATAAATAATTCCCCCCAAAAAACAATAACCGTTGAGCCCGTTTGTCATTCACAAAGACCAGTTGACCAACTTATTAATGATAGCTTTCATCATCATCATCAAGGTGCATTTCCTTTATAGGACGTTGCTCTCTTTGCAACGCATCTGAAATTAACTCTTTCTCTAGCCAGTTCACCCGCTTTGTCGATCTTCATATTCATGATTTCTTTAATATATTGTAGCCATTTTCTTCTTGGTCTGCCTCTGCGTCCTGGGACCCTGCACTCTAATATTGTTCTCTCCAGGCCATCGTGACGCTTGATGTGACCAAAGTATCTAATTTTCATTGAACTAAAAATGATTAAATGATAATGTTCATTTTATAAATTGATTGCTATAAATATTTGTTCAAATTGAAGACATGTACATGGTAGCAAGACTGTACATTTGGAATCATTTAGAAGAGACAAAGATATATTTTTCACAAAAATGTATACGATGAAGTTAGAAAAAAGTGCCACTAGACGACGAACTCCCATTTACCAGTTAAAGAAACCAGTTAAAGAAACCAGTTAAACAAACCAGTTAAACAAACCAGTTAAACAAACCAGTTAAACAAACGATAGAGCAAGTCAAAAAATTCAGATCCTGCCATTGTAACAGACTTGAGTTATCATCCTTTCAAGCATGCTACAGATAGGGACTTCTGATGAGTGTAGTTATAATCAGGCCATTACAATCAGAACAATACAATGCCATTGACATGGATGTTTAGTTTATGATATTTTTCTCCTATATTCATTATTTCGGTTTCAGTGTTATTGATTTTTATTTCATGATATATACATTTTGTTCAAGGTGTCAATATGTTGTTACAGGTGTTGTTATTTGTGGTATATCAGATACTGATCATCTGCAAAAAGCAGTTCACTTATTTCTTCATTATCTAAATTTGACTCTTGAGTTATTTTATTCATATATGTAATAAAGAGGATTTTTGGGGGTACACATCCCTGTCTGATACCGGATGTAAAGCAGAATCAGTCGGTCATTCATTCTGTTGTTCTCACTGTGCTCTGGCTATCTTGATATAATGCCATTATGTTACCTAATAGTCGTCCCTGGATCTTCTTCAAGGATCTTCCATAATGTGCCACTTTTTACTCTATTGAATCCCTTCTCTTGGTCTATAAATATAAGATTTGTACTTTGATCGTATTCGATTGTAATCTGTCTTAGTGTATTGCGTATGTGTATATCTAACCCTTACTAAATCCAAACGGGCTATTGCTTAACTGAGGCTCTAATATTTGTCTGGCTCTTTGCTCCAATATTTTTGCAAACATCTTTCCTGTATGGGTCAACAGAGATAAACCACTATGTTTTGCAATCTTATTTGTCTCCCTTGTTCTTCCATATGATCATTGCTCTCTGCCAGTCGTCTGGAGTTTCTTGTGTCTCCCAAGCTATGTTAAAAATTCTGGCCAACAAAGTTAGTGATATAGTTTTAATTGTAAGTAACATTTCTGTTGTAATACCATCTATCCCTGTTGCCTTTTTTAATTTTGCTTTGTTTTAGGGCCGATTCGACTTCAGAATCTAAAATGTTAAATTCGTTATATTTTCCATGGCTTATTTGGAAATGTTTTCGTACCTTGTGTTTCGCAGTTAAATAGTTTTATAAACATATTCCAAAACAGTTGGTGTACTGCAAAATTGATGTGGACAGGTGATCCGTTACCTTATAGGGAAAAAAACATTATAAAGACACTCTTAAAATATCTCTAATATGCTTTGACATATACACATCTTTCTGGGAATCCCATGCGCAAGATCGTAAAATATCGCGCTACAAAAAAAATCAAGAGAAATTGGCATAGTTGAGAATCGAGGTACTGCTGAAGCCAAAAGAAAACGAACTGTATGAAAAGACAGAATACACAAACCCCACATGTTCAACCTAATCATGTATGCTCCACCTGAGGTAGGGGGACTGTCTTCCAGAATTGGAATCTGCAATCAACTCCGCACACACTAGAGCCGTGCAACAACACGCATCCGAGCTGTTGTTAGCATCACTTGCGACTGACAGCTATTATTAAAATAGTGAATACATCGTTTTTTTAATTGCAAAACCAAATGTAGTCTCGATTTTTGTTTTCAGTTTGGAAGAACCTCAGCTGCGTTATCTCCGTGGCCAGTGGGATTCTTCAAATTATTCTACAAATTGAAGACAGAAAATAGAGAAATTTACCAGAGAATAATGCAAGATAAATATATTATATAGATTAAGTCACCCAAAAAATATATTTATTTACATTATACAGAATTTGGATAAAGCATTAGCAGCACATACACAAAATAGGTACATTTTTTTTAACAATGATAAACCCAAATAATAACAAATTTAGTCAAGCACAGCTTGTTGTTGCACTAAAACAATGACAACTACATGATCTATTTGACTGATGTTGCTTCACAAATGAAATTAAATAGTAACAAACATCTGGCATCGTTGAGGTACATGTAGTCATTCATCATCATCAGGTGCCGTCTCCACATCGAAGGTTGGCTGCAATGAATCTCAGCATCTCTGTCTTTCCTTGGTGTTGCACACTGCCAGACTGTAACCTGTCCATTTCTAAAGTTTCCCCACTTATCTCTCGTCTTCCTCTGCTCTTCTCCCTCAACTTTCCTCTAGTAAATGTTTATCATGGTGTCATGCCTTTTATGTGCCCAAATACTTTACTTGTCTGAATTTATTTCTCTTAATAATTGTTTCTTCATGCCTAGTTTTCCTAAACTTGTTTATTTGTCTGTTTTCTGTCATGAAACTCTGCTTATTCTTCTATATTCCACATCTCAAATGCATCAATTCTGTCTTCTAACTGCTTGTTCATTGTCCATGTTTCAGCGTCATACATTAATATAGGATATATATAGCATTTGATCATTCTAATTTTAGCCTGTTTGTGATTTGTTTGGATGTCAGTAACTTTCTATCTATTGGGCCCATCTCCACAGTCTTCTTGACCATAAGCATTGTCCGGTTGATCTGAGAAAAATAGTAGTAAATTGTTTTTCAATCTTGGTCACGTATTTAAAGTGCAGCTGCTCAACAACGTGAAGTACTTTCTAAAACGACAACTTTTCATATATAACATCATTTAACATAACATTGCATAACATTAAATTACATTGTAACAGCTTATAAGTTGACATGGGGTTTGAAAAAGGGACAGGGTTTCGTCCCATATATTGAGCCAGTTTTTCTTACTAGGATTACTGGGTTTGAAAAACGGGTGGAAGAAAATCTGTACTTTATTTTTTTGTGTACGACAATTGTTTACCAGTCGGACAGTCGACTGCCCAGATTTTCAGATGAGAAGCAAAAAGGATGACCAATCCCAGGGGATTGGGTGCACTGCGCTTCATGCGGTTTTCACGCGTCCACAGAGAGACTGATGGGGGGTTTAATGTAGTTACAGAAACAGATACGCATTTGAGTTTGAACAGTGAGGACGTAGAGTGTAGTGAGAAAGTAGTGATATCTTATATGAATAACGGAGAATGTTAAGTTTGTGAAACTAACTAAAGAAGTGAACACTTTCTATGATATTACTGAATGAGGAACTTATATTTATTGGGAGACACGCAATTTGAACTTGAAGTGAAGAGACTCTTAAGAGACTATCAAGAGACTAATGAAATACAACCAACCACCAATAACAGCATACAATAGAATGAGATCGGGTACTAGAGCTAAGGGAAGACCAAGAAAAGATGGATAGACAACATCAAGACCACACTACATAAACACGGATACAATACAACAAGGGCGACTCATCTAGCCATAGAACGCAAATTAAAGCTCCATCCTACGCTAACGGCAAAGTGGTCAGCCAACTCATCTTCCACCTGGAATGACAATAATGAAAAGACTTGTGAGGAATCGGAGTTATTTTACTTATTGTGTACTAAAATGTGTTTGGTTATGTCGTAGAGACTAACCAGAAGTTTTGAACTTTGTGTACTTTCTTATGAGATAATGAACCTAGCGAGGTACCGCATAGATTTATTCGAAGTATAATAATAATTCCTCTCGTACCGTTATACGTTACATAGGGCTTGCAAGTAATTTATCCGTACCGCTCTATCATAGGCAACTCGCTCAATCTCCTCCATGGAACTGAGACCGATATTTCTTGCCTCTTTCAGCAAAGTTCGTTTCAGGGTCTCCTAGGTCGTCTCTCTTTCTTGAACCCTTTGCATCCCACTTCAATGCCTGCTTTGATATTCGTTGATCATTTCTCTTCAAGGCGTGTCCAACATATCTGCATCTTCTCTTTCTTATAACAGTTGTCACTAGTGGTTGGCTATACATTTCTCTGATTTCATCACTTCTCCTGAATTTTTTCCATTTTATATTCATTATTTTCGCAGACATCTATTTTCAAATGCATTCAACTTGCTTTCTATATCTTTAGTCATTTTCCAACTCTCACTGGCATATGTTAGGATTGATACAACATTTGAATTGAAAATTGTAATTTAGTTTTAATACTATATAACTTGCAGTTCTATATTTCATTTAAACTTTAAAAGCTGATGTAGCTTTGCCAACTCGTATCATAATTTCTTTTTAACATTTCCTGTGCAATCAAAATTACTACCTAAATAGGTGAACTGCTCTGTTATTTTTATCATTTTAGATTCCAGGGTGATATCTGCATTACTTGCCAGAGGTGTCTTCATTATATTTGTCTTTTCATACTTTTATCTGCAGTCCAACTTTTGATGCTATAGATGACAAGTTGTCTGTTTTTCTTTGCATATCTTGGTTGTTTCTACTTAAAAGGCAATATCATCTGCAAAATTCAAATCTTCTAGTTGATTATTTTCTACCCAGTCGATGCCAGTTTCGCCCCTGCAACATTTTCGCATCACCCAGTCAATGGCCACTCCAAATAATAGCGGAGATAGAATACAGCCTTGCTTTACTCCGGTTTCTACCATAAACCAGTCACTGTGTCCACCATCAGTGCGAACTGCACACTGTGAACCATCATAGAGGCTCTTTATAATGTTTATTATTTTGTCTGGTATTCCATAACATCTCAGAATATTCCACAGAGAGATTCTGTGTAGACTATCAAAGGCTTTTTTAAAATTGATGAAATTTAGTATGAGTTGTTGTTGCTTCTCAATATGTTCCTCCAAAATTAGTCGTAAGGTAATTATTTGGTCTAAGCAGCTTCTCCCAGGTCTAAAACCAGCTTGTTCTTCTCTCAAGGTTGTGTCCACTGCTCCTTTGATTCTATTAAGAATGATTTTGCAGAAAGTCTTGGTCATTACTGATAATAAGGTGATCCCTCTCCAGTTGTTGCAATCTTTGAGATCACCTTTTTGAGGGATCTTAACAATTATTCCCTTTTTCCATTGATCTGGGACAGTTTCTTCTTCCCATACTTTATTAAATAGTTCTTGCACCTGGCTAATAGTTGTATCATCAGCCGCTATTTGAAGTATGCAGAACGATAAATTAAGTAGATGACGATAGTTATTCGGATTCGATCAGACGAAGATTTACTACCTTCAATAATGTCTTTAAGCTACCACATTAACTTAAATGTTAGAGATCGGCATCAACTTGTTTTCCACGTGACAGAACGTATACCTTTAAGAGCAGATATCTTAAGGAGGTACTTTTTGTCTCCTGACCAGCGTGTTCATAGCGCGTTGGACTACGGGTGACAAGTACTCTGTGAGTGCGGGTTCAATTCCACGGACTGGCAGAAAAGCCACAGGTTCCCCAGATTCACGGTGTTCGTGACACTGAACCGAAGGGTTACGATGTCCATGGCACCGAGCCGAAGAGCTGAAAGCTCAAGTGCTTCTGGATCAGAAGAGAAAAAAAAATGTATTTGTCTTGCGCTTCTCTGGTGACTTGTGTGATGGTTTTCTTAGTCCCTGGCAGAATTCAACTATGTTATCTATCCACCTTTTCCTCGGTCTTCCTCTCGCCTTCCTTCCTGATATTCTGTTGTGGAAAGCTTCATAGGCAATTTGTTCTGTTCGCATTCTTACTAAGTGGCCAAACCATTCATTCTCTGTTTCGCTATATAATTCAAGCATATCTTGTTCGAACCTTTTCTCTGATGCTGGTATTCGTTACTCTGTCGATTCTTGTGTTGTTGCTGACTTTGCGGACACATCTCATTTCGCATGTTGCTATTTTCTGTGTATGTTTCTTATACATTGTCCATGTTTGGCATGGTAACATAGAGTAGGTATGAAGATGCTGTTGATCAACTTTTGTTTAGCTGTCAGTGAGATATTTATATGTCTAAGTAGTGGCGCTAATTGGTAGGTTATTACATTTGCTTTCTGGACTCTAGTTTCTATCTCTCTGTCGAGTCTTCCATCCTCTGTAAATATGTGTCCTAGGTACTTGAATTCCTGTACTTGCTCTATTGTACTGCCAAAGATGTTGATGTTTAGTGTATTATGTTTCCTTCCTATATTCATTACCTCATATTTGTTACAGTTATAATATAAGGTGTCGATATGATGTTGTAGCTCTTGTTCTTTGTGGTAAATCAAACATTGGTCGTCTGCAAATAACATTTCATTAAGTGTTTCCGTTCCTAATTTTGACTCCTGTGTAATTTTATCCATGTATGTTATAAAAGTAGGGGTGAGAGGACACCCTGTCTGACGCCTGATGTAATAGGGAACCAGTCTGTCATTCCCACTGTTGTTCTTACTAAGTTTTGACTTTCTTTGTATAGAGACATAATGTTCCAGAGTCTACCTATCTTCTTAAATTAGTTACCCAGACCAACTGAGTTCGAGGGTAAATTAAACATCATTACCCGAATTACTGTGTACGTGATCTGAACGACAGCAGAACAGTTACAGAAGAGCATCAACGAGCTTAATAACACGTGTGAAGAGCACACAATAAAAATGAACGTTGATAAGACCGAGAATATCTTCATTGCAAACCAACATAAAAATGAATGTTATCAGTTATATGAGGACTATCATCATAGCACTCCGGACATGTCCATGGGTGCTCCGATCTCCGCCTCAGCAAATCCAGCAGCATCCAGCGACCCAACACGCCAGTTCGATGTTGATTAATTAATCTCTTTGCATATTTAGTATGTCGTTCTTTTCGGGCTGCACCAATATTGACACCCATCCCTTTCAATCTGGTCAGCGAGTGGATTCACAGCCCTGAAACTCCTCTGTTCGGAAAGACTCTCTCAATGCGTGAAGAATGTCACTTCGATCCGTGGCAGCTCCCTCTGATATTGTAGCTAAGCCAGCCAATCTATCAGCTCGTTCATTACCCTAACTCCTGCGTTGATAAGACCGAGAATATCAAGAGACGTAATGAAAGACCATATCTTCATTGCAAACCAACATAAAAATGAACGTTGATAAGACCGATGTTATGAGAATATCAAGAAGGTGATGAAAGAAAATTTCTTCATTGGAAAACCAAGAATTGGGAAAAGTGAAAATCTTTACGTATTTGAGGAGATTGATAACGCTCGTCTGCATGGCTAGGCAATGGGTGCCTTTATGAAATAAAAGTTTGTGGTTCGAATCATGTGTTTGATAAATTGTTTTTTCCAGAGACTCTCTTAATTTTTGTTTATTGTCTATTTATTTACCATATTTACTAGCACCTGTACTTCTCCTAGTGTTCTTAGAACACATTATTTACTTGATCATTGAAGAAGAAGTCGGAGTTTAGCAAAAAGTTTCACAAACATAAAATATGAAAGACAAAAAATACCTACACTTTCTCCATGGTACAGGATAAGACGATTTTGACACAGACGCATTGTCCTCCCACACAAACCTGCCCTCTCTCACTAAGTCTGATAAACCAATCCAGGTTGCACCTTGTGTTAAGTACTGAACTATTGTTCGTAGTACATGGAGCTTGTCATTGAATTTTACCAAGTAGAGTATCGCACCTTTCGCTGACAACAGATACGATGTATTAATGTTTAGTATGTAAACAGTTTCATTTGCAAACTATTTGAAAAAAAAGACCAACAAAGAGACAGTTATCACTATATAGATAGATCAAGACAAGTAATATTGTTTCGACTCAGAACTGGACACAACAGACAACAGACAACAGACAACAGACACACAGACTAAAACTAGCTCCATTACCCACATATGCATGTGGACAGACAGTACAGACAGTCGAACACACCCTGCAAGATTGTCACCTGGTGAATCAGGTCGGAAAGAACACTGGTCAACAGAGACAAACATCCATGCAAAGCTGTTTGGAAGCCTTGATGAACCAACAATCACAGCAACATACATTCAGGGAACTAGACTCATTGTGTAGACATTGAAGAACAGCGAACGAGAAAAAGATTTACAAACTAAATCTATATTATATTTAATGAAAACCGTAAGAACGGGGGTGAGACAGTGATGCCATTTATCACCATTCATGTTCTTGCTGGCAGTAGATTGGATCATGAAAACAACAACAACATATAACAGATTGGAAATACAATGGACAATTATGAAACAACTAGAGGACCTGGATTTTGCAGACGATCTGATATTTGCTGTCCCACAATCACACACAGATTAAAGATAAAATGAATACCCTAAATAATAAGTCTCAGCAACTAGGTTTGAAAATACACAGGAAAAGACCAAGGTCATGAGATTAAATGCAGTAAATGTAAATCAGATTATACTGAAGGAAACAGCTCTACAAGATGTAGAATCATACACATACCTTGGTAGAGACATAGACACAGAAGTAGGGACAAACAAAGATGTCAAGATAAGAATACAAAAAGCAAGAGGAAACTTTATTGTATTGAGTAAGATATGGATGTCAAAGGGGATCAAAACAAACACAAAGCTAAGGAATCTTTCAATCAAATGTGAAGTCAGGGCTGTTCTATGGCTCAGAAACATGGAAGACAACAAAAGAAACCACCAGAAAACTACAGACCGTCATAAATGGATGCTTACGTAAGATAGATGGACTGAGATGGTATGATAAGATTACGAACTAGGAACTCAGAGAAAGAACTAAGCAGATACCAGTGGAGAAAGAGCTACGGAATAGACGCTGGCGATGGATAGGACATACATTGAGAAGACCAACCGGAAGCATTGCAAGACATATACTGTTTTTTAACCCGCAGGAAAAGAGGAGTAGGGGACGGCCTAGAAAGACATGGAGAGCTGGAGGCTGATTTAAAAGGATATGTAAAACATGGAAAGACTTGGAAGGGATGGCAAGAGAGAGGAAGAGCTGGAAGAAGTTTGTTGAAGACCTGTGTTCCGTTGGGAGTTGAAAGATGAAAAAGAAGAAACAAGCATGAAGTCGTCACACACACAATTTTGAATTAAAGAAGGGGTTGAATGTGCTCAGATAAATAAAGATAACATATGTTTGACACATAAATAGACATATGCACTCTGTTGATTTGTTGATTGGAACATGACTAACAAATATAGAAAGCAAGTTGAATGCATTTGAAAACAGATGTCTGCAAGAAATAATGAACATAAAATGGGACGAATCTAGAAAAAGTGATGAAATCAGTGAAATATCTGGTCAACCACTAGTAACAACTGTTATAAGAAAGAGAAGATGGAGATATGTTGATATACTGTGATTAGATTTGATCATAGAATAACAAAAACGGTCATTGAAGTGGGAGACAAAAATTCCAATAAAGAAATGATGCTGTAGCGAAACACTGAAACGAAATTTATTGAGAGATGCGAGAAATATTGGACTTAATTCCATAGAAGAGATTGAGTCAGTTGTCAACGATCGAACGTTATGGAGAAATTGCTTGCAATCTCGATGTAATGTATAACGGTAACAAATAAAAGTCGTAGCATATCCTTTACAAGACCTTGCCATCAACCCCAATAAACGAGTTGTTGATTTTTCAAGGCACCACTTATATGTTCAGTAGTTTGCCATTGCTTTCTATTTTTACCGTTCTTATAAATCCACGGGAACAAATTTGCTTAGTCGTAAGAGGCGACTAAGGAGGTTTGGCTGAAATCGGATGCACGTGTCCTAAACTTGTAGAAATCTATGCGGTAAGGGCCTACCAAACCAATGTGCAACGTATACACGTTCTTGGCAAAGATCAAACATATCATAAAGAGTGATTAAAATTGGTCGTAAAGAACGAACGCAAAGAAGAAGAAGAAGCTAATTATAATGAAAAAAGCAATAGAAATAATAACACTAGATCCCAAATAATATACACGGTGTCGCACTTGATTGCAGCCTGAGGGAGAGCATGCATCCATAACTTTCAATCTCTAGTATTTTTTATCACTTTTTGGGGGGACTTTGTTTATTACATGAACATGTTACTCTGGGACTTGTTATAGGTAATCAGAGGGTAGGGGATGCTGACTTGGTCCGGGACTATGATGATATCTTGAGAGTGGGGAAATCTGACCGAAACGTCACTTGATTTGTAAGGCACATCTGCGAAGATGATATTTTAAAACTGGGAAAATTTGGCATAAACGTTGCATGAATTGTTAGAGACGTCTGCGAAGATGACATCTTAAAACTGGGAAAATTTGCCATAAGCGTGAAAAAATACATGATCTTAGTTTACTTACATTTGCATATTTGTCTTGCATCTCTGAAGGTAACACGGTTAGTTGATACATATAGGCATTGTATCACAGTCTCATACACATACAAATGTAAATCTGCTGTTGTATTGCAAAACTCAGTGTAAAACAACAAGTCATTGACATCTCGTGTAGAACCTTGCGTGGCTAGTGTTATCCTTGATCCTGTCAAAATAGCAAAATATTGATAAATATAATATGCTAAACATGTAATTATCAAATGCAACTTTAATTTTAAGACAGAACATAATATGAGCTTTCATTCTTACTTTAACATGGCTAGCGTTATTCTTGACCCTTTCGGAATAATTGGTAAACATATCATGCTAAACATGAAATGCAAAAATGTATCTTTTTTTTCTTCTTTTTTTTTTAACCGACCCAGAAGCACTTGAGCTTTCAGCTCTTCGGCTCGGTGCCATGGACATCGTAACCCTTCGGTTCTGCCAGCCCGTGGAATTGAACCCGCACTCACAGTGAGCTTGTCTTTTGTTTAAAGACATAACATTAACTAGTATAATTTTATGACAGAACATAATTTGTTTAGTATATTTATCAGTTATATCAGGACTATCATCATAGCATTACAACATGTCCATAAGTGCTCCGATCTCCGCCTAAAAAAACAGCAGCTCCTAGCGGCATAACACATCAGCTCGAGGTTGATTAATCAAGCATTTGACTTATTTCCTACGTCGTTCTTTTCAGACTGTACCAGTATCGACACCTATCTCTCTCAATCTGGCTAGCGACTGGGATTCACAACTCTGAAACTCCTCTGTTTGGAAAGACTCAATGCATTAAGAATGTCAGTTTAGTCCATTGCAGTTCCCTCTGATATTGTTGCCAGGTCAGCCTACCCATCAGCTCTTTCCTCCTCCACCCCACTCCTCCCCACTGACTCCTGCGCGCCTAGGAAAAAATGAAAGTCATTTCTTTCTGATCTCTGTACCAGTACCTCCCAGTTTCCGTTCACCATTCCTGTTTCGACTTTATGAATCGTACTCATGGAGTCACTGAGTATAAACATACGAGAGTAGTTATGAGATGCCAACCACGTCACCGATTTGTTACCGCTCGCATCTCCATTGTCAAACTACTTGTGGTTGTCGCTTAGGACTCTCTATTGTTCATCCTGACGTGCTGTAAAAATCCATGCACAGCGTTGTTGACGAATGACTGAACCGCCGGTCCAAATAACTACATCTATTTCATTTATGTTGTAATTCAAGATGGCTTCAACCTCCGCTTTAACTAGTAATGTATTATTTTGTTCACAGTATGTATATTCATAGTATATTTCGCCTGGCTCAGCATTGATCTGCCTCTTTTGAGTCTACACCCTTTCTCCTTAATGAGTTCTTCTTGGAGATGTTCTTTGTTTGCTTGGAATTTTAGATCTCTCTCTCTCTCTATCTCGCGATCGTAAGATTTTAGATATGATCGAATCCTCCAATTTTTCAATTCTGTGAGCACTAGTGGGAGGTCAGGAATGAATCTCATTGCCATCCGCACTATCTGGGTTATCCCAGAATTATGCCCATAGTCTCATTATGAATTCTTTCCCTACTTACTATCTGCTTAGGACTAATCGTGAGGATAGTGCATCATCATCATCAAATAGCTTGTCCTGAGCAGAACTTTGCCACCCCAACAGTCCTCTGGAATTTCTCTATCTCATAGGCCAGATGTCCTGCCTCTGCAGCCGTCATGTTCAAACCATCAGCTGCATCCTGAATCCATCTTCTTCGTGGTCTTCCTCTTCTTTTCTTTGCCGGTATGCCTCCTTCCATGATGGTCTTCTCAAGCCCTTCATGTCTTTTTATATGTCCAAAATATCTCAATTTTCTCTGTCTTATTTGTAGCATCAGCCAGTTTTCTTTGATTTTGAGTTCTTTCTGGATAGATCTATTTGTTCTCTTCTCTGTCCAAGATATACGAAGGACTTATATTCAAAGGGCTCTTATATTCAAAGGACTCTTATACGAAGGACTCTGTAACACTTATATTCAAAAGCACATATATGTTTTTCACTACTTTATTAAATGTCCATGCTTCACACCCATACGCTGCCACTGGGAATATGCATGCTCTTAGTATTCTGATCTTTGTTTTCTTATCAGTTCCGTTCCATACTGTTTTGAGTTGTTTAAAGCATATATATGGATAGCGCATACATATTCTATACATGATATAACTAGACATTGATTTAGAAGCACAAGACGGCGTTGTTCAATGTTAGCAACTGCCATGATTCTCAGCACGGATAGTGCGTTGCAAGCCTTAGCATAACTTGGTTGATATGATCCATAAAGCATAGAATGTGATCAAACTTTACACCCAAATAGCTCATACATGCTTTCGAGTGATTGTATGTCCGCCTATATATCACATATTAATTCCAACGTTTCGAAATGCAGCTGCCATCTTGCTGGCACCGGACGTATCTGTGTGTGTTTATTTATTGTGTGCTTCAGGACCGTGCGGTATATTTTCTCAGTATGATGCAAGTCTTCGAAATGCCGCCCTTAAATTATTTGTCTTTAAAATAACCTTAAATTGTCATATTGACTTCGTTGCTTATGCCGTCCCCCTTCGGTGCCGCCTGATGCGGACGCCTCTTTGTACCATAGCACGGCACGGCCCTGGTGTGCTTGTGTGAGCTTGTGTGTGTGTTTGTGTGTATGTGTGCAAGTTGCAATAGTTTCAATGAGAACAAGGAGTTTTTTTTACAATAATCCCAGAGGAAGCAACGGAAGTAACGAATATAATCAACAAATAAACAATGTACAGGTATTAAGAGCTTCCGAAAAACAAATAGACAAACACGGGACTCGAACCACTTACCCTCATTTCTTACGACACCCATCGCCTAGCCTAGCAATACGAGCGTCCTTACGAACACAACCAATGAGCCATTAAAAAAAAATGACTCACGGGGAGTGTCTTTCTCAAACGCTACGTTACAACTAGACACAGAATAATCAGGTAAGGTTCGATCGAACAATATTTGCACAAACACATGCTATAAACTTACTGTGCTTGTATATATTTGAGACAAGACATATCATACATACACATATAACAAACATGCATACATCATTCAAAGTAGCTTCAAATTTATTATAAGATGATCACAAGGAGTTTTTTTGCAAGAACCCTAGAGGAAGCAACGGAAGCAACGGAATATGATCAACAAATAAACAGGGTACAGATATTAAGAGCTTCCGAAAAAACAAATAGACAAACACGGGATTCGAACCACTTAAAAGCCTAGCAAAAATAATGAGATATTTATTACGTTCCATCTTGAGAAATGTTGCATTATTTATAAATAATTAATTCGTGCCAATCGTTTGAATGACATAAATGTTATACAAGAAATATATTTGTTAAACCTACCTGGCGTACATGCTCTAGTTTTGATATTGTAGGTGGCGCTTAAGCAGTTTGTGTATTCAGATATACACATCCTAATACATTCAATACTGGAATTCGATTCTCGAGGATTGTCGATTGGAATTGAACTGTGGTAAGGTAACGAAGTGAGCTTGAAGGTTGTCCGTTTCACATCAGCAGCTGCTGTCACTGAATATACATTACACAAAATTGACATAAATATCACATTAAGTTTGTAGAATGTTAACAAAGTCTGGGACTAGAAATTGTGTACTGTTAGTAAAGTCTGAGGTCAGATTATGGAAGTTTGTGCGATTTTAGCAAAGTCTAGGGACAGATAAGGAAAGTTTGTAGAATTTTAGCAAAGTCTGAAGACAGATGATGGAAACTTGTAGAATGTTAGCAAAGGCTGGAGACAGATGATGGCAGTTTGTAGAATGTTGACAAATTCTTGGGCCAGATGATGGAAGTATATTGAATGTTAGCAAAGTCTAGGAACAGATGATGGAAGTTTGTATAATGTCTACAAAGTCTAGTGCAATTTTAGAAAAGTCCGAGTTTAGATGATGGAAATCTGTAGAAGGTAGCAAATTTTGAAACCAGATTATGGTGATTTGTAGAATGTTTGCAAAGTTCTAAACCTGATGATGGAAGTATAGTTTGAATGTTGACACGCCCGAGTGGTTACCAGGGCCCAAATTGAGGTGTAAAGAATAGAACCACTGTTACCTACCACGTATGTCGTAAGATGAGTCTAAGGAGGTTGGATGTGGGGCTAGATACCCCATACCGTAAAAAACACTATATGGCTACAGAATGGAGAGCGAACCAAGTACACGCTGACTGAAACCGGACACGTCACCGAAGGATAAGCACCAGAGCTCCAAATGGTGCTGAAGATGTGACATAAAACACACCAATGCTAAGGCTGCATGAATCAGATTTCCACATGAACAGAATTTATGGATAAATCTTGTATATCGGTCTGGGCTGTGATCGCGCGAGAGAGAGAATGTTGACAAGGCATGTAGACAAATGGCTGAAATTTGTAAAATATTAAAGAAATTGGAACGACTATTTCTGAATGTTGTAGTAGTAGGAAGAAACGTTTAAAGTTTATAAATTAAAAGAAATTTTAAAACATGTTTTAATAATGGAGACATTTATGAAATGTTAACGAAGTCTGAAGAAATGTAAGAGAAATTCATAAAATATTAAAGTTGTCTAAGGACAGACGTGAAAGAAGTTAATCAAATGTTATCGAAGTCTGAAAACCAGATGATGGAAGTTTGTAAATGGTTAGCAAAGCCTGAAAACATGATCGTGGAATACAATGTGGAAGAAATATTCAAATGTCTTGAGACATCAGTAAAATTAAGTTGTTATGTTTTGTAATGCTCTCCCTCCCTCCATCTATTTTTCATTAAGTCTTTCACATTGTGTTATTTTTACTCCTTTGTCTTTACTAAGATTTTATTTCAATGTCCACTTCTTTTTTCTCAATTCAGTCTTTGCATTTCCTAGAAAGGCATAAAAACATTTAAAAAAATTATATTTATGTGTTTAAAAAGAAATTCATTTAATGTATGTTTCTGAATTATGATAATTCGTTCATTCAGTCCAGGATAAAAAAAGTGAAGTCAAACATCGACTTTGTCATATTTTTTACTAATATCAATATTACAATACGTCGCGTCGTGCTAATTTTTAACCATTAGTAATCAGTTCTACTTCAGTTAAATATTTGTTTAATAATCCTAACATATTTTCATAAACTTTAATAATAATTGGGATGCTCTCATTTTATGCTAACTTACCAGATATAATTGTAAACACTCTTCCAATCCAGTAAATCATGTCCATATTGCAAGTTACCTGAAAATAAGAACGTTCTTGATTTACTTACATCATTAACTGACAGGTGTTAATTATTGGATTTTAAACACTTTCACTCAAAAATGTGTAAAACTCCTGACAAATGTCAACTGGCATGTAGATTAACTTGATGCAGAAACTTATATTTTTCCAAAGTAAATCCTCCCATAATTTTCCAAAGTAAATCTTCCCATAATTTTCAAAGTAAATCTTCCCACAATTTTCCAAAGTAAATCTTCCCATAATTTTCCAAAGTAAATCTTCCCATAATTTTCCAAAGTAAATCTTCCCATGATTTTCCAAAGTAAATCTTCCCATAATTTTCCAAAGTAAATCTTCCCATGATTTTCCAAAGTAAATCTTCCCATAATTTTCCATAGTTTTTTTGTTTTTTTTTTTCGTCCGCTTTCAACTCAGACGAAGTTTCATCTCTGAAACTGATTTTTGCGTGAAAATCTGTTTTTCCAATATCTTACAATGGCAGCAGCGTGCACATTGTAAATTACTTTACACTGGCAGCCGTGTGCTCAATGTACTCGTAATTAGTATTCCCTCGCCATACAGGCAGATTTTCTCCGACTTCAGAGGTACTCACGTTATCGTCCTGAGTAAGACCAGGGGACTTGAACAAATGCCGGACAGTAGGATCGAACCCGAGCTATGAGGCGTCTCACAGCTAGCAGGCCGAGCTACTATCAACTACTCTAGGCAGTCCCCCAATTTTCCATAGTAAATCTTCACATAATTTTCCAAAGTAAATCTTCCCATGATTTTCCAAAGTAAATCTTCCCATAATTTTCCAAAGTAAATCTTCCCATAATTTTTCAAAGTAAATCTTCTCATAATTTTCCAAAGTAAATCTTCCCATAATTTTCCAAAGTAAATCTTCCCATAATTTTTCAAAGTAAATCTTCCCATAATTTTCAAAGTAAATCTTCCCACAATTTTTCAAAGTAAATCTTCCCATAATTTTCCAAAGTAAATCTTCCCATAATTTTCCAAAGTAAATCTTCCCATGATTTTCCAAAGTAAATCTTCCCATAATTTTCCAAAGTAAATCTTCCCATGATTTTCCAAAGTAAATCTTCCCATAATTTTCCATAGTTTTTTTTTTTTTTTCGTCCGCTTTCAACTCAGACGAAGTTTCATCTCTGAAACTGATTTTGTGTGAAAATCTGTTTTTCCAATATCTTACAATGGCAGCAGCGTGCACATTGTAAATTACTTACACTGGCAGCCGTGTGCTCAATGTACTCGTAATTAGTATTCCCTCGCCATACAGGCAGATTTTCTCCGACTTCAGAGGTACTCACGTTATCGTCCTGAGTAAGACCAGGGGACTTGAACAAATGCCGGATAGTAGGATCGAACCCGAGCTATGAGGCGTCTCACAGCTAGCAGGCCGAGCTACTATCAACTACTCTAGGCAGTCCCCCAATTTTCCATAGTAAATCTTCACATAATTTTCCAAAGTAAATCTTCCCATGATTTTCCAAAGTAAATCTTCCCATAATTTTTCAAAGTAAATCTTCTCATAATTTTCCAAAGTAAATCTTCCCATAATTTTCCAAAGTAAATCTTCTCATTATTTTCCAAAGTAAATGTTCCCATGAACGGGATCTATACTTCTGTTGCAATATTTTATTTTCCTTGACATTTTTTGTTTTCAATTTCAGGTTTCTCAAATCAGTTTCTCCTTCTAAGAACGTACGTGCATTTTTTCTCCGGTTCGTTAACCATACGCATTGTTCATTTCTAGTGTTGTATAGCTAGATATATTACACCTTTATACCGTTATATTTTACATAGAACCTACAAGCAATATCTCCATACCCCTCTATCCTGGGCAACACGTTCAATTTCTTTTTTTGAAAATGAGTGATATATTTCTTGTCTCTCTCAGTAAAGTTCATTTATTGATATATAAATCAATTGTTGAATTGTACACTGCAATGTCATATAAGACAGTTATTTAATCTTACATAGCTATGACATTTAAATCAATTGTTTAATCTTACACTGTAATGTCATATAATTCAATTGTTTAATCTTACACTGTCTCTTTAGCCTGTTACGCTCTTGGCGTTTAGGGCAGCAACAAACGCACACCATTCTTCCCTGTTCATGGCCTTCCTCTGTATTGTGTTTCAGCTATGATTCATTTCCTTCAATTCTTGCTCTATCGTTCTCCTCCAGGTCGTCTTGGGTCTTCCACGCTTTCGCCTACCCTCTGGAGTCCATCTCAGTGCAGTTTTCGTGTCGGAGCCAGTCTCCATGCGCATCACATGTCCAATCCATCTCCAGCGTCGTCTTCGGATGATAGTGCCCATATTCTCTTGTTGGGATCGTGCAAGCAATTCTTGGTTCGAGATAGTAGTCGGCCAGTACACGCGTAGGATTTTTCGCAGACAAGTTGTATGAAAGGTGGAGAGTCTGGACATATCCTGTTCTGTCATTCTCCAGCATTCCGATCCGTACAGCAATGTTGACAGCACACAGCTGTTATAGATACTAGTCTTGGTTCAGATGCTGTATTGGGCAGATTTCCAGGCGGTCTGAAGGGTCATGAATGCACTTCGTGCCTTACTCAGTCTGTTTTTAATGTCAGATCCAGCGCCTCCTTCATTGCTAATAACACTTCCAAGGTATGTGAAAGCGGTTGTATCTCGGAGGGTTTTACCTTCTAGTTTGACTGGTGCTGGGGTTGCTATGTTCAGAGTCATTACTTCAGTTTTCTTCTGATTTATTTTCAGCCAAACCATCTCACTATAATGGTTAAGGCGGCAGGTCTTTTCCTGGATATCTCTATGTGTATGAGATAGGAGTGCAATGTCATCTGCAAAATCTAGGTCTTCCAGAGTGGATGTGAGCGTCCATCTAATACCTCTTGCCTTATCTTCCGTTGTTTTGCGCATCACCCAATCTATGACAGTGTTGAATAATAGGGCTGACATAACACATCCTTGTTGCACGCCTGTTTTTACTTCAAACTTTAGTTCTGACGTTTCAACACTGCATGCAAACTTGCTGTAGCAGCTTTTATAATATTTATAAAACACAGTGGGATTCCATACCATCTTAAGATACGCCATAGACTTTCGCGGTGTATGCTATCAAAAGCCTTTTCAAAATCTACAAAGTTGATATAGAGTTTGCTTTGCCATTCTGTGCATTGCTCTATGATATTTCTAAGAGCAAATATTTGGCCTATACAGCTCCGTCCTCTGCGAAATCCTACTTGTTCCTTTCTCAGTTTCTTATCCACAGCATCAGTAATGCGTTGTACGATGATTTTGCTTAAGATTTTACTTGGGACAGAAAGCAGTGTTATTCCACGCCAATTATTACAATCGGCAAGGAGCCCTTTTTGGGTATCTTGATGATGACTCCTCTGTTCCATGCATCAGGTATTATTTGGGCATTCCATATAGTAGTAAACAAAATCTTACACTATAATGTCATATAATTCAATTGTTTAATCTTATACTGCATTGGTGCATAAATCGGTTGTTAAACCTTCCACTGACATGTAAGGTATTATGTTTATCTTTAATTGAATAATTTTGAAACTTCCAAATAAAAAGTTACGTCCAGCGAGTGGTACAAAAGGATAATGTGTTGTGATTTTTATTTAACCTGACTGTCATTATCGTCACCTTTTTAACTACCTCGTATGTTTCATATTTTTCATTTTATTGTTGTTTTATGTACATGTATTGTCATTGATTGTTCCATGTTGTCAGTGATTGTTCAAGAAACGATATTATAATAATGTCATGTGTGTCCATCAATATTCAAAATGTACAACAAGACTGGAGACTATCCTAAAAATGTACCACATTGCTTAACTTTTAGAATACGACAAGCCACATGACAAACCTGTCAGGCAGCATCAATTTTTCCACAAACCACATCACGAAACGAAACAATAAACACTACATATGTTACTTCCTATAGTTCGTTCCAAAATTCGTGATCACACTAATTTTTAATTTGTACGAAATTTTAAAACCTTTATCTGATGGATACAAATAATTTTTTGCATGCAGTCTTATATACCTCACGACGTTACGAATCCATGTTTAACTAATTGGTAGGTAGCTTAGTTGATGCAAAAACATTTTTTGTTACATAATTTTGCATAAGCGCAACAAAATGATCATCAAAGTTTAGAACTTACAGTAATACACAAAATGGTGGCGAATAATTGCAAAGGCGTATTCCTATTACATATTATATAAAGAAAGGTCACATAGTGAACAAATGATACCTTCCACTT
Source organism: Arion vulgaris (assembly GCA_020796225.1). Lineage (NCBI taxonomy): Eukaryota > Metazoa > Mollusca > Gastropoda > Stylommatophora > Arionidae > Arion > Arion vulgaris. Next base: position 67,442,425 of record CM036757.1, read on the forward strand.
CTATAAATGAAAGTAAAGTTTGCGTACATACGCCAATGACAGTCGGTAGGAAACATTGTGAACTGATTAATTCCACGGGATTACCGATTTTGACGTGCACTGAATTGCATTTGGAACACGGAAATGCTTAGTTATAGACAAACTTGACAATCGTACTGTAAAATTTCGACAAGTATACCAGATCAACATCGCGGTAAATTTAGTAATAACATATAATAAAATTCGGTACTTGTCTACAATTTCACTGCAAAAACTGGGTCATTCTAAATATAGACTGTTTGTGAGCATTGTTCTAAATATAGCGCAGAGGTTCCCCATTATTTATATTATTGACGTAAAATCCCGTCATTCCCCGAGTGTGTGAGTTTATGTGGCGTCGCCGGACTAAATTCAGAAATTTAGACCCTTCGTAGCTATTATTGCTGATACCATAAGTTTCTGGCCCCACAGTAACACTCCTAGTGCCATCCTGCCTCCTTCCACCTCACATTCCCACATACAGTCCTTTCCAGGGCTCCCAATTCAATTAAAACACTGCTTATTTACATACAAAATACACAATAAACATCACATCCGTGACCTTTGAACCAGGTTCTCCTCCAAGTCCGCACACACTGATGGCGGACTGACGTCACTTAACTTAGGTCAGCGAGGTTTCCCTTTTCCTGCGGTGAAATTGTAGACAAGTACCTAAAATTCTTACAGAACTAAAGGTTTGGGTGGGCAATAAATACTTTTGGAACATCGTCACTGTTACCTATATAAAAATGCAAAAATCAAGAATTTCTGTCAAGTGGATGATTTTATATCGATCGGTAAAGATGATCACGAATTTTGGAACGAACTATAGTGTTTCTATAGTATCAATTTGGGGCTTGTTTGACCGTAGAAACCTGGGTCAATTCGGAAACTAAACCCTGGACTTCTAGCCTACGAAGCAAGTGCACTATTCACTATGTTATTGAGATTCTTTAGTGTGAGTATACTAGAGTTAATTCATCTTTCAATAAACCAGATATTTAATCAGAAAATATTATGCGTTCTCTTTACCGAACAACAATAAATTACTAATTATATTTCAAACCGACTTTTAAAAAAAAGACACTAAACGCACAAGCAAATCGTTTTCACCAAACACATCTACATCTATTGAAACATTGGGATGGCTGCTGCAACGGAGGACAGAGCACGAATGGGAATGCCCAATGTGCCATGACGTCGATCGCATAACATAACATAACATAACATTGAAACATTTATTGATAATACCCACAGCAAGAGCAGCCAGAGTAGCTAGAGTATGAAAAAGAGTGTATTGTTCTGCTCACAAAATACTTCAAATGAGTAAAAATAAAAGTGATCAGTTTTGAACCATACCACTGGAGATTATAATTACCTCGCATTACCTTATAATTAGTTAATTTTTTTGTGCAAGAATGAGATAACTAATCAAATACAATTTACGTGCAGACAATGGTAAAGAAATATAATATTACAAAACACACAATGATATTTATAATTCTAATAGTGTCTATAAAATCGACATTTACAGTCTTCGATTCATTATCACTCTAATTGTTTTTTTTTATTTAAACGTTTGACGCGTAAAAGATATATATTTATAATTATAATATAGCTTATTAAAAAAATCATGGTAAGGCCAATGATTTTTTTTCTGTTGCGGGCATAAATGAAAAATCCTAACCTGAACAGCTTCGCGGTGACTTCCCTAACCATGCGGCCATTAAGTTACTCAGGCTCTCGTCCCACCTGTCATATACCGCCCTTAAAAGCGGTACTACGGGCAGTAATGACAGTTATATACTTTATAATATAGCTTTCCTAAAGCTACAGTTTTCTTTATACTTTTTAGATGACAAAATTGCTATGTCCTGAAAAAATACAGTTTACTGTAATTGCACAAACAGCATATATTTTGAAGAGCCATATATCTATCTTATATTATCGCTAGTGGAAATTACTAAACTTGTTATCGGATAATTTATAATGATTCAATCTTGCAAAGATATTTGTGAGCTAACAAATAACAATGTTTATTGAAAGAAACACATATGTATTATATTTCTCACCTCATTTAGTCTATGAGATTAATGACTGCGCTTGTTAGAATGAAAAGAAAATCATCCTTACTGCATTTGTTCGCTTTCTCTTTTAAGAAATGGCCCTCGTATTTAGCTCAGTAAACATTGCCTATTTGTGAGAACGCATGTAAATACGATTCTTAATACAAGAGTTGAAATAGTATACTTGTCACTTGAGTGTCCAAGATTCACAGAGCGTTTAGTATTCGAGATTGATTCAGAGTTTATAGAGCTGAAGGCTTGACAGAATGGAAAGTTCTGGGAAGAAATTACGGATTCAGACTATTCGGAGCTGAAATTCAGGCTTTACGTAATTCATTCATTCTAAATGACATGTGCTACTAGAGCAACAAGGCTCATCTGAACTGAGAGTTAATGAAAATAACAAGGTACGACTATTAAGAGAATACATAGTTTATAGCTCGCAGACTGAGGGCTTGTAGAGTCTATTTGAGAGATCATATCAACAGACAACAGACAATTTATTTACTTGATACTATCAACAAGATAGCAGAAATCTATTCACTGCAGAGTTCAGACAACAACAAATCATCAGATAAATAATAATGATTCCTCTCGTACCGTTATACGTTACATAGGGCCTGCAAGTAATTTCTCCATACCGCTCTATCCTGGGCAACTCGCTCAATCTCCTCCATTGAACTGAGACCGATATTTCTTGCCTCTCTCAGGAAATTTCGTTTCAGGGTCTCCTTAGGTCGTCCTCTCTTTCTTGAACCCTGTGCATCCCACTTGAATGCCTGCTTTGATATTCGTTGATTATTTCTCCTGAAAGATCATTTCTCTGTAGGTCGTCCTCTCTTTCTTGAACCTTGTGCATCCCACTTTAATGCCTGCTTTGATATTCGTTGATCATTTCTCCTGAAAGATCATTTCTCCTTAGGTCGTCCTCTCTTTCTTGAACCTTGTGCATCCCACTTGAATGCCTGCTTTGATATTCGTTGATCATTTCTCCTGAAAGATCATTTCTCCTTAGGTCGTCCTCTCTTTCTTGAACCCTGTGCATCCCACTTGAATGCCTGCTTTGATATTCGTTGATCATTTCTCCTGAAAGATCATTTCTCCTTAGGTCGTCCTCTCTTTCTTGAACCCTGTGCATCCCACTTGAATGTCTGCTTTGATATTCGTTGATCATTTCTCCTGAAAGATCATTTCTCCTTAGGTCGTCCTCTCTTTCTTGAACCCTGTGCATCCCACTTGAATGCCTGCTTTGATATTCGTTGATCATTTCTCCTGAAAGATCATAGATGAAACTAACCAATGAACAGAAACCATATGAACCCCTTTGCCCTTCTGAGCCGATATAATGGCTCACAGTATCTCTTAAGTTGACGCAAAACCAATATACTGTCTATTTTAGCATATATTACAAAATAAATGCGTTTGGGGGTTTAACAAATTACTGAGCGAAAGTATTAAATAATCTGAAGATACAAAAAAAAAAAAAAAAACTACAGCTGACGAGTTAACATAATTTCTATCGAGGGTGCGTTTGACTTCAAACAGGAAGCGAAAACCTAAGGTAGAATAAATGTGTATTAATTTACATAATTGACTTACCGACTTATTCCTCCACGCGCCAGGTGAAGCACAGAGCTTCAAAAGTTGTCCACCTCTTACCCGGTCCGGTTATTCTCTTTATGGCTCTCCAGGATTGTTGTCTGCGGTCAACAAAGGGTCGTCAGCGCATCAGCTTCCTTGCGGGCTTGGCTGCTGCGCGTCATCTGTCTCCGGCATGGAACCCTAGTCCGTCGGAGACTCGAGATATTAGTTTAACAATTTGTTTTTTGTTTCTGCAGCTGCGCGTTTTTAAATGGGTGGATTGTTAGCACAACCCGCAACCAACCTGGAGGGGCTGGTGACCGCACGTAGTCTGAGCTCTCTTCTTTGACCTGTCCCGCTTGAGTAACCCTGGCAGCATATCTTTCCTGGTCAATGAAGTACACACTCCCCCAACAACCATCACTTCAAAGTAATGGTCTCATGGAGAGGAGCGGGGATTTACTTAATTAGTAACTGGCAAGTCGAAGAGTTTATAGTATAGAAATATAATGTTTTTTATTTTTTTTTCCGATCCTGAAGCACTTGAGCTGAAAGCTCTTCGGCTCGGTGCCATGGACATGTAACCCTTCGGTTCGGTGCCACGAACACCGTACATCTGGGAAATTTGTGGATTTCTGCCAGCCCGTGGAATTTAACCCGCACTCACAGAGGACTAGTCACCCGTAGTCCAACGCGCTATGAACACACTGGGCAGGCGGGCATAGAAATAGAATAAGAAACATAGTTTAGGAAAGACTGTCGGATATATTTATAGTTAGATAAGATGAAGTAAACCCAGTACTATCAATGTTACATAATTTATGAATAAATACAGAGGAAAATTCCATGGACAGCGAAGAAAACAAATGACGAGGTTTTTAATCAGGCCTGCACACAAAGAAACCATATCAAAAGAATAAGAATCAGACAATGAATGTTCTTCGGGCATATAATGGGAAGAGAAGGTTTAGAACATTTGGTGACTACAGGCAAAATTCAGGGAAGGAGAGATCGTGGAAGACAGAGGAAGAAGATGTTGAATGGTCTGACATCATGGTTCGGCGAAAGATTGACGACAGTACTGATTACATACACCTAGCAGGCAGGGTTGTGGAGAGACATGGTCGCCTACGCCGACAGGCATGGCACTTGATTGATTGACATAATTTATCATGTAAATGCTTTAACCTTTACACTCCGTAATTTTTTTTCCTACGGACGCATTTATATTGCAACCTATATTTAATAATCTAATGATGGTCAAATCAATCAATCAATCAATCAAACAATCAGGGGCGGCTCGTCATTAAGGGCCAGTGGGGCCGGCCCACTAATAATCAAAAGGGGAATAACTTTCTAGAATAGACAAATAATAATAAATACTCCAAGAGCCATGATTGTTCCGAAAATTTGTGTCTGGCCACCACCAATAAAAATGACCACGAGCCGCCACTGCAATCAATCAATCATGTATGTTTAGTTATTTTTGTATGATTATATTGATTATCCGTAATTGCGTATATCTATATAGATTTTTATCTGATTAATTTATATTAGAGAAAAGAAAACATGAAAGAATTGAAACATTAAAGGAAACAAAACCTTCCCGAGAAATATTTTCTCGTAATCAGTAATAACACGCAACAGGAAGCAACACAATACCTTTTTGTATTTGCATGTCTGTTGTAAACTGTATCCGTGTCTGTTCATAATATTTTCCTAGACATCTTTGTTCACCTATTCAATTCCTTATGTGTGTTTTTGTTTCAATTAACAATTTCTGTGTGTATTTCTTTTTTAAACGACATACATTTTATTATTAATAACGTTTGGAATATTTTATGCTTTAATTTTCAGTTGTTTTTTTTAAAGTCTCAGTTCTTAATATTGAATTTTTTGCTGAATAAAACATTGATTAATTTGAGATAATTTGTTTTGTAGTGGTTTTTATTGCTTCTTTTTTTTCATTGTCAGAAACCAGAGCGACCACATACATGGAAACAGAATTGTTGTTTATAATAGAGAAATGACTCAGTCTCCAACCTCATACGGGAACTAGTAGTCAAGAATGTTTTCAGGGCCATGTAGTGCTATGATACAGAGAGGCGACCACATCAGGCAGGACGTATACGGGAACTAGTAGTCAAGAATGTTTTCAGGGCCATGTAGTGCTATGATACAGAGAGGCGACCACATCAGGCAGGACGTATACTGGAACTAGTAGTCAAGAATGTTCTCAGGGCCATGTAGTGCTATGATACAGAGAGGTGACCACATCAGGCAGGACGTATACTGGAACTAGTAGTCAAGAATGTTTTCAGAGCCGTGCAGTGCTATGATACAGAGAGGCGACCACATCAGGCAGGACGTATACTGGAACTAGTAGTCAAGAATGTTTTCAGAGCCGTGCAGTGATATGATACAGAGAGGCGACCACATCAAGCAGGACGTATACTGGAACTAGTAGTCAAGAATGTTCTCAGGACCATGCAGTGCTATGATACAGAGAGGTGACCACATCAGGCAGGACGTATACTGGAACTAGTAGTCAAGAATGTTCTCAGGACCATGCAGTGCTATGATACAGAGAGGCGACCACATCAGGCAGGACGTATACTGGAACTAGTAGTCAAGAATGTTTTCAGAGCCGTGCAGTGATATGATACAGAGAGGCGACCACATCAGGCAGGACGTATACTGGAACTAGTAGTCAAGAATGTTCTCAGGACCATGCAGTGCTATGATACAGAGAGGTGACCACATCAGGCAGGACGTATACTGGAACTAGTAGTCAAGAATGTTCTCAGGACCATGCAGTGCTATGATACAGAGAGGTGACCACATCAGGCAGGACGTATACTGGAACTAGTAGTCAAGAATGTTTTCAGAGCCGTGCAGTGATATGATACAGAGAGGCGACCACATCAGGCAGGACGTATACTGGAACTAGTAGTCAAGAATGTTCTCAGGACCATGCAGTGCTATGATACAGAGAGGCGACCACATCAGGCAGGACGTATACTGGAACTAGTAGTCAAGAATGTTTTCAGAGCCGTGCAGTGATATGATACAGAGAGGCGACCACATCAGGCAGGACGTATACTGGAACTAGTAGTCAAGAATGTTCTCAGGACCATGCAGTGCTATGATACAGAGAGGTGACCACATCAGGCAGGACGTATACTGGAACTAGTAGTCAAGAATGTTCTCAGGACCATGCAGTGCTATGATACAGAGAGGTGACCACATCAGGCAGGACGTATACTGGAACTAGTAGTCAAGAATGTTTTCAGAGCCGTGCAGTGATATGATACAGAGAGGCGACCACATCAGGCAGGACGTATACTGGAACTAGTAGTCAAGAATGTTCTCAGGACCATGCAGTGCTATGATACAGAGAGGTGACCACATCAGGCAGGACGTATACTGGAACTAGTAGTCAAGAATATTCTCAGGGCCATACAGTGCTATGATACAGAGAGGCGACCACATCAGGCAGGACGTATACTGGAACTAGTAGTCAAGAATGTTCTCAGGACCATGCAGTGCTATGATACAGAGAGGTGACCACATCAGGCAGGACGTATACTGGAACTAGTAGTCAAGAATGTTCTCAGGACCATGCAGTGCTATGATACAGAGAGGTGACCACATCAGGCAGGACGTATACTGGAACTAGTAGTCAAGAATGTTTTCAGAGCCGTGCAGTGATATGATACAGAGAGGCGACCACATCAGGCAGGACGTATACTGGAACTAGTAGTCAAGAATGTTCTCAGGACCATGCAGTGCTATGATACAGAGAGGTGACCACATCAGGCAGGACGTATACTGGAACTAGTAGTCAAGAATGTTCTCAGGACCATGCAGTGCTATGATACAGAGAGGCGACCACATCAGGCAGGACGTATACTGGAACTAGTAGTCAAGAATGTTCTCAGGACCATGCAGTGCTATGATACAGAGAGGCGACCACATCAGGCAGGACGTATACTTGAACTAGTAGTCAAGAATATTCTCAGGACCATGCAGTGCTATGATACAGAGAGGTGACCACATCAGGCAGGACGTATACTGGAACTAGTAGTCAAGAATGTTCTCAGGGCCATACAGTGCTATGATACAGAGAGGTGACCACATCAGGCAGGACGTATACTGGAACTAGTAGTCAAGAATGTTCTCAGGACCATGCAGTGCTATGATACAGAGAGGTGACCACATCAGGCAGGACGTATACTGGAACTAGTAGTCAAGAATGTTCTCAGGGCCATACAGTGCTATGATACAGAGAGGCGACCACATCAGGCAGGACGTATACTGGAACTAGTAGTCAAGAATGTTTTCAGGACCATGCAGTGCTATGATACAGAGAGGCGACCACATCAGGCAGGACGTATACTGGAACTAGTAGTCAAGAATGTTCTCAGGACCATGCAGTGCTATGATACAGAGAGGCGACCACATCAGGCAGGACGTATACTGGAACTAGTAGTCAAGAATATTCTCAGGGCCATACAGTGCTATGATACAGAGAGGCGACCACATCAGGCAGGACGTATACTGGAACTAGTAGTCAAGAATGTTCTCAGGACCATGCAGTGCTATGATACAGAGAGGTGACCACATCAGGCAGGACGTATACTGGAACTAGTAGTCAAGAATGTTCTCAGGGCCATACAGTGCTATGATACAGAGAGGCGACCACATCAGGCGGACCGTAACGGGGACGGCATAATCAGCGAAATCAAAATCACAATTGAAGGTTATTTTAAAGAAAAAACATTTAAGGAATGGCATTTCGAAGACTTGCATCATACTAAGAAAATGTACCGCACTGTTCTGAAGGGTCTACTCCACTCTTAAGCGACCTATCTCACATACTCCCTGCCTCTCTTCACATCTTAAATTCACCACTCACATTAGTTATATAACACCTCACGTCTTCAATGCATCATTTGTTACGTAACCACTCACACCTTCAATGCATCATTTGTTACTTAACCACTCACACCTTCTATGCATCATTTGTTACGTAACCACTCACACCTTCAATGCATCATTTGTTACGTAACCACTCACACCTTCAATGCATCATTTGTTACGTAACCACTCACACCTTCAATGCATCATTTGTTACCTAACCACTCACACCTTCAATGCATCATTTGTTACGTAACCACTCACACCTTCAATGCATCACATAATAACTGTCATATAATCCGACACATCTTCCCTGTATCACCACTGTCACTTCTCTCGTCACATCCTCCCTGGTGAGGGTTACTATAATTCGTTCCAAAATTCGAGAACACACTAAAGTTTAATGTGTACAAAATCTACCTGATGAATAACAGTAATTTTTTGCAGGCACTCTTTTATATATGTCACGACCTTACAAATTCATGTTTAGATAATTGGTAGGTAACTTGGTTGATGCAAGAAACGTTTTTTAATTACATACTTTTGCATAAGTACAACAAAATGATAATCAAAGTTTAGAATTTACAGTAATGCACAAAAGGGTGGCGAATGTTTGCAAAGGCGTAACCCTATTACATATTATAAAAGCAATGTGACATAGCGAACAAATGATACCTTCCACTTCTATCAATGAAAATAATTGTTGTGTGCATACGCCAATGATAGTCGTTAGGATATTGATAGTCGATTGTGAACTGATTAACTCCACGGAATTCCCGATTTTCACTTGCGCTGAATTGCATGTGGAGCACGCAAATGCGTAATTATTTAAAAACGTGACTGTGTACCGTTAAACTTCTACATGTATACCAAATCAACATCACTGTTGTTTTACTAATAACGTGTAATGAAAATCTTACAGCATTAAAGGTTTGGGTGGGCAGAAATACTTTAGAAAA
>CM036757.1:67452068-67812068 GCA_020796225.1 Arion vulgaris
CAATCATCTCCTACACACCAGAGCGGTGCAACAACACACATCTGAGGCTGTTGTCACCATCACTTGCGATCGACAGCTATTATTATCATAATGAATACATCGGTTTATTTAGTCTCGATTTTGTATTTTTCACTGTTTGAAAGAACCTCTGCGACGTTATCTCCGTGGCCAGTGTGATTCTTCAAATTATTCTACAACTTGACGACAGAAAATATATGATTCATTAATGCAAGATAAATAAAGTATAGAGATTAAGTCACTGCAAGAAACATATTTATTTACATTATACAATATTAGAATTAAGCCTTTTGCAACAAATATACAAAAACAAGTAAATGTTTCACATTGATTAAACCCAAATAATAAATAATGAAGTCAAGCGCAGCTGCTGTTGCACTGAAACGACAAAAATGATCTATTTGATCGCTGTTTCTTCACAAATGACATTACTTAGTAACCAACATTTGTTATCATTGAGGTACATAATGTCATTTCTGCTGCCTATCTCCACACAGTCTTCCTTATCGTAAGCATTGTTTGGCTGATCTGGAAATAATAATAATAATTTTTAAATCTTAGTGGCATTTTAAAAGTGCAGCTGCTCAACAACACGAAGTACTTTTTAAAACGACAACTTGTCACATATAGTAGGAGACTGCAGTAAAACTATGACAAATGACGAAACACGTAAAAACAAAGTACTGTAGTTTTACAAAATACAAAAACAATGACAATGCACAGCAACGTTTCGACCATAATGCCTTTATTAAGCAAACGATATCGTTATTACGTGTTTCACAACTTCTCATATACAACATAATTTAACATAACATTGCATAACATTAAATTACATTGTTTATATCGATATCCTTTTCGTGTCCTGATCGACACATAAGACATCTACAGTCTATATCGATATCCTCTTTGTGTCCTGATCGACACATAAGACATCTACAGTTTATATCGATATCCTCTTTGTGTCCTGATCGACACATAAGACATCTACAGTTTATATCGATATCCTCTTAGTGTCCTGATCGACACATAAGACATCTACAGTCTATATCGATATCCTCTTTGTGTCTTGATCGACACATAAGACATCTACAGTTTATATCGATATCCTCTAGGTGTCCCGATCGACACATAAGATATCTACAGTTTATATCGATATCCTCTAGGTGTCCCGATCGACACATAAGACATCTACAAAATATTTTCATTGCTACAGTTCTTTCTCATCTTTATTAAATGTTTTGCACGTCAGGACACAATCTTTCAATCACAACCCTAAGCAGTTTGACGATGGTGGGGTGGTGGTTACAAAAGCGGTGACCTGGTTGGCACCTCATACCTACTCTCGTGTTTTCATGCTCAGTGACTCCATGAGTATAACTAATAAAGTCAAAACAGGAATAGTGAGACGAATCTGGGTGGAGGTACATACAGGGATAAAAAAAAATGACCATCGTTTTGTCCCTGGGCAAGCAGGCGTCTGGGCGTAATGAACGAGTTCATAGATTGGCCGGCCTGGCTACGATATCAGAGGAAACTGCAATGGGCCAAAATTACATTATTAACGCATTGAGAAAGTCTTTCCGAACAGAGGAGTTTCATGGTTGTAAGTGCCAGTCCTTACCTGATTGAGAGAGATGGATGTCGATATTGGTACAACCTAGAAAGAACGACATACCAAATATGCCAACATTTATTAATCAACATCGAAATGACGTGTTAGGCCGCTGGACGCTGCTGGATTTGTTGAGGCGGGGATCAAAGCACACATGGACATGTCCAGAGTGCTGTGATGATAGTCCTCGTATAAATGATAACTGAAGTAAAAACAAATTGTCTTCTAACACAAAATCATACTAGTTAAAGTAAGAAGGAAAGCCCATATTATGTTACATCAAAAAACCCATATTATGTTCTATTAAAAAGCCCATATTATGTTATATTAAAAACCCATATTATGTTCTATTAAAAAACCCATATTATGTTATATCAAAAAGCTCATATTATGTTCTGTCATAAACTCTTACTAGCTAAAGTATGAATAAATGCACATATTATGTTCTGTCATAAACTCGTACTAGCTAAAGTATGAATAAATGCACATATTATGTTCTGTCATAAACTCGTACTAGCTAAAGTATGAATAAATGCACATATTATGTTCTGTCATAAAATCGTACTAGCTAAAGTATGAATAAATGCACATATTATGTTCTGTCATAAACTCGTACTAGCTAAAGTATGAATAAATGCACATATTATGTTCTGTCATAAACTCGTACTAGCTAAAGTATGAATAAATGCACATATTATGTTCTGTCATAAACTCGTACTAGCTAAAGTATGAATAAATGCACATATTATGTTCTGTCATAAACTCGTACTAGCTAAAGTATGAATAAATGCACATATTATGTTCTGTCATAAACTCGTACTAGCTAAAGTATGAATAAATGCTCATATTATGTTCTGTCATAAACTCGTACTAGCTAAAGTATGAATAAATGCACATATTATGTTCTGTCATAAACTCGTACTAGCTAAAGTATGAATAAATGCACATATTATGTTCTGTCATAAACTCGTACTAGCTAAAGTATGAATAAATGCACATATTATGTTCTGTCATTAAAAAAAGGATACATTTCTAAATTACATGTTTCTTCTTCTTCTTCACCTTACAGCTCCCACTGGAACACATGTCTTCAACAAACTTCTTCCAGCACTCCATCTCTCTTGCTACCCCTTCCAGTTTTTCCCACGTCTTGTCTATCAGTCCAGCTCTCTTCTCCAGGTATTTCTAGGCCTTTCCCTATTCCTCTTTTCCTGCGGGTTCCAAAACATTGCATGTCTTGCAATGCTTCAGGTCGGCCTTTTAAATGTGTGTCCTATCCATCGCCAGCGTCTCTACCTTTTTTTCCTTTTCCACCGGTATCCATGTTTGTTGAAGTTGTTTGGTTTTTCTTTTCTACGGGGTGAGTTAGCCGACCTAGTCGCCTCTAACGACAAACTTGGCAGATACATGTTTTGATATTTGATAATTACACGTTTAGCAAATGCTGTTTATCAATATTTTGCTATTCTGATAGGGTCAATGATAACGCTAGCCACGCAAGGTTCTACACGAGATGTGAATGACTTGTTGTTTTACACTGAGTTTTGCAACACAACAGCAGACTTACATTTGTATGTGTACGAGACTGTAATACAATGCCTATATGTATCAACCAACCGTGTTAACTTCACAGATGCAAGAGAAATATGCAAATGTAAGTACACGTAGATGATCTATTTTTCACATAACGATGCATGACTGCGAGGCAAGGATTATTGATAAAACCAGGGAAAACATCACCAAACAATGCATGAATATGCTAGTGATAAAGAAAAGTACTCAGAATACTACGGACAAAAAAGAAATGAAAAAATTGTCAGTTTTACAACAGCTTAACACAACCGCGTTTAAAGTGTACATGTTTTTCCTCCATTCCACAGGTGCATGTAGAAATGAAGCTGTTTTTTAAAGAGATGGTTCGTGAATGAAATGTAATTTTGTAAATAAACTAGTGAATATTTATCAAAAGTTAGCAGAATGCAAAAGAATAAATTAAAAACCTACAACGACAAAATACGAGGAGCTACGGAGCTACTTTGAGCTTTTTCTTTTTCTTCTTCTTCGGTCGCTCCATATCAACCTCTTGTTAATCACTCTTTGTGATTTGTATGTGACTCGTACGTTACAGAAAATTTTGTTATAATTTCATTATGAAACCAACCCTGTCGCAGTTTTCGGCACATGGCCAAACGGGACAAACAAACGGTCGCAGACTGCTGCACCGAGTAGTTAATGAGTTAAAATGAAAGAGAAGTGGGCCATAAAGAATAGAAAAAGGAAAAAAATTAAACACTTTAAACATATAAAACGACATGTTTATATGGCGGAGATCGTTCTGGATGACATGATGTTGAACAGACGGGAGAAAGACAAGGGTGTAATGGGTACCGTTGAACATGACTGTGACAGACGCCAGACGCCTCTAGATAGTGGTATCTGTCTCTTTGTTGGTCTTCTTATCTAATAGTTTGTAAATGAAACTGATTACATACTAAACATTAATACATCATATCTGTTGTCAGCGAAAGGTGCGATACTCTACTTGGTAAAGTCCAGCGACAAGGTCCAGGTACTGCGAAAAATCATTAAGTACTTAACACGAGGCAGAACCTGGATTGGTTTATCAGACTTAGTTACAGAAGGCAAGTTTGTCTGGGAGGACAATGAACCTTTGTCAACTTCTCCGTTTCATGTACCATGGAGACGTGGTATGTATATTCTGCTTTTCATATTTTATCTTTTTGTGAAAATTTTGCTAGTTTTCAGCTTCCCCTTTTTCAATGAGAAAATGAATAAGAAGTTCTAAGAACTTCAGATGAAGTACCAGAGCCAATGAATATGGGAAATAAATAAACAATAAATATGTACTCGTATTACAACGAGTACAGAACACAAAAGAAAGACTACACAAATATGGAGCAACGTCATCAAGAGCAGCCTAAAGATATTGAATAACAGTTTACAAAGTGATTAGAACAAGCAAACACGATATCTACACCCCCTTCCCCACCCACTTCTATAAAGCAGTAAATGGTGGTGGAAGAGAAGAAGAAGAAATAAGTATTAAAGGTATCAGGAGAACAAACAATTGACCACACACAGGATTCAAACCACACACAAACATTTATTTCTTATGTCACTCATTGCCTAGCTTAGCGTTTCCCAAAGTGGGCGGTACCGCCCCTCAGTGGGAGTTGAAGCGTTCTAGTGGGGGCGATAGTGAGTTCAGAAGAATTGGGGGTGCTCAGGCGATTAGGGGTCGGCGGCTCCTTAAAGAAGAAATTAATAATAAATATTTTAAAATAAATTATTTTTGTGATTTTGGGATTGAATAATCATTTAAAATTTGAGTTCTGCATTTAAATTCATCTTATGCCCTTCTTACACGATCCATTTTTACATCAATTTTCTATTTCATGTATATAATCATTTAAAATTGACCATGTATGACAGAAATACATGTATATATCAATTTTCTATGTCAAAGAGAAAATAAAGCATGTATATATATGTGGGGGATGGAGGTGGGGGGCGAACTGTTATAAAGTGGAGGGCGTTACAAAGTTTATGTTGTGCAAAGTGGGCGGTGGTCCGAAAAAGTTTAGGAATCTGTGGCCTAGCTCTGCAGACTAGCGTTTTTCAGATCTCAACCAGCTAGCTCTTCAATCATTAAGCGACTCTTGGAGTCTTGCCCGTCAGCATTACCTCATGTAAAGTACATAGCATTGAACATCTAGGATATCTGTAGATTTTATACCCACACCGGACAGGACCAAGAATTGGATTGCTCTAGCACTAGGGGACTGTCTATGTAGTTTAATGCTACATCAGCCACGGTAAGGTTCAATGTGCACATTCCCCGCCATCAGTCTTAGTGCTGGTTGTTTCGAGTTTTACAATATTCAAGATGTGTTCGAATGTTCTTCTTCTTTTATTGCGATCGGGATCATATGATCTACTTAAACCACGATATGGGTTGCCTATAGGAAGCTGGATGTCTTTGTGGAGTTTCAATGTTCAAGTAAGAGGATTAACACATCCCGTGTCACTGTGCCTGTGCGAGGGATGTTGGTCATCAGAAAGCTCTACATCTCGTGTCACTGTGCATGTGCGAGGGTATTGGTCATCAGAAAGCTGTACATCCCGTGTCACTGTGCATGTGCGAGGGTATTGGTCATCAGAAAGCTGTACATCCCGTGTCACTGTGCATGTGCAAGGGTGTTGGTCATCAGAAAGCTCTACATCCCGTGTCACTGTGCATGTGCGAGGGTATTGGTCATCAGAAAGCTGTACATCCCGTGTCACTGTGCATGTGCAAGGGTGTTGACCATCAGAAAGCTGTACATCCCGTGTCACTGTGCATGTGCAAGGGTGTTGGTCATCAGAAATCTGTACATCCCGTGTCACTGTGCATGTGCGAGGGTGTTGGTCATCAGAAAGTTCTACATATTTGTTCTATATCGTCGGTTCTAGTCACTACTGTTCTGACTTCTTTCCAACTACAGCGAGCGTATGTGTATTGTCCTTATGGACGACGATATCTGTTCATGCACTTAATTCACTGTGGACCACAAACAGTACAGTCAGCTTTAGGTCTATCAGGTTTTTCAAATCTTAGTTTTTATGTCGACTGGGTGTGGGTAACCACATGTTGCTTCTCAGCTCACCGCAGGGGTCAAAGGCGCATGGGGACAACGTTGCGCAAGGATTATGGAGCTGGCACTAATCAAGATCCTACCCCACCTCCACGTGGTGACCCTGTAACAGACATTGGTTCCTGTCTGGCTAAGCGGGTAGGGATCGAGGAAGAGCTACAGGTAGTGGTAGTAGTGCAAGTACGGAAAAGCAATGCATGTACAAAATTAATGAACAAAATGAATGCATCTCCTGGCCGATGTCCGATAAAAAGCTACCGAAATATTTGATGAAACGTAAGAAAACAGTAGTGTACGAGTCGTCAGCGAGCGAATGCTAACTCCCCCGGAGTAAATGACCGCACCAAAATTGGCACCTAGGGGGCAAGAGTTCATAAGCACGAAGTGTCTAATAAGTTAACGGTCGCACCACAATTATCAGCTTCCCGGTCGATGGGAAGGGCTGTACAAATGAAAATGAAGGGATGAGAGGTGCATCCAGAGCAGAGACGTGGACCCACATGGTGCGAAACTCGGAGCCCTGAGCCCGAGTCGTGCTGCGTGTCATGGCAGTCTCGAGGCCCGGTAAATGTGAGCACTGTGAGAAACCCGATAAACACGGTGAGGCAGACGCCAAAGGGGAGAGAACACGCATATGGACGATACATAGGTCAGCCCAAAGGCGGGACAGATACACAAGGTGCTGGTGATGGAGTGACCGGAAGACGTGGCAAACGTATGGGTGAGTGGACCACCCAGGTGAGCAGGGAAAACTGGAAAGTCCAGCAGAGACTTGATTGAATTTAGTACAAATCAAAGGTCTCTGCAAATGTCTCCGAAAAACATTGTAACGCATCGTGATGATACATGGAAAGATTGCAGTAAACTCCGTACAAGAGGCCAAGGAGAGAATAAAACTACTGGGTAAAGTTGGCCGAGCGCAAATCCTAAAGTTACGTTTTAGTGCCTAACGAAACTGCCTTCCTTAGGACAACTGGGCAGACACTGTTGCATTAACAACTAACATCCCCGGAAGAACTGTGGTGGGTGATGTTGGCGAGTGCAAAATTTCAGTTGCGTTGCTAGCGCCGATTGAAACGACCCTTTAGAATATATGTGCGCAGCCCCAGTCCAGTGTTTCCCGGGACAGGGAAAGTGCATAGTAAAGAAGATCACCCTTGCAAATTGACAAGTGCCAACACGCGCCCCGAAACGGCTGAGAATACTTCTACTCAGGAACAAATTCACAGTGGATAGAAAAGTAAGGCCGATAATGCAAAGGCTTGACTGGTACAAACCCAAACATTGGCTAAGAGAAATACTTTTCTGACGCCGATCATCCTACATGGAGTAAGATGACGTCCAAACACCATGGCTCAGATCATATAAAGGCTAAGCATACCGTCAACATATGATCGTGTGCTTGACAAGCACATGCGTCTTCAATGACTGAGAATGTTCCTAATCCTGAACAACCTCATATAGTCAGAAAGAGCACATATTGTAGACATACTCTTTGGCGAAGATCATAAAGCCCAAACATACGACGAAAAAATGATCGAAAAAGAGCAATGAATACAAGAAAGGTGACAGTTCCAGTGACTAGCCCTAGAAGGGTCGAGAATGCTCTTAAACCGGAGCGATCTCACATAGTCAGCGCAAAGTAAGCTAATGCTCTTTGGCGTAGATCCAAGCCCAAATTTACGACTATAAAAGATCATTAAAAAGTGTTTATCATACGATGCGTACGGAACGACCTCACCAAAGACAGGAAATCCGATAGAGAAGTCACACTTCATTAATTAACTCTGGCCGTAAAAGTACTAATGGTTCGAGGACTCAATGCAAGAGTTACACGGACAGCAAGTTTCCTGCAACGATCACACTTGAAGGATCTAAACTTTAATTACTTCTGAAGTCGGCGAGGCTGTCTGCATGGTTGAGAGACGCATGTAAAAGGGTAATCTTAGGCCTCACGCAAAAATCAATCAGAAGCGCAATACCAGGCGTCATGACTTTCGCCTGAATTAACAGAGGGCGTACGAGAGAAGAAGAGAAGAAGTTCACCTCAGACATAAAACTATTCTCTGTAGTACCACATATACTGAGCTATACTGTGGCATGGTATAAGATCTGATTGGTCTTATGATGTACCGCCAAAGCTGACTCAAGTCAGTCAATTTCCATCATGATTATATATTTTCAGAGTGCCAAATTAATATTGTTTATCAAACAATCAAGAAATGGAGCTATCAAAATTAATTTAAGATTTCAAGAAAGAACCTTCTGCCCGGTGAGGAAAAGAAGAATAACACATGGCAACCAACAACAGACAGTTCATGAATGAAATCTATCACATTGTTGGACATGAATCACAACTTGAAAATGTGTTGGACTCGATTGGTGTTCAGTCCCTTTCGGCTAGAAAAGTTCCAAGGTGTAAATCCGTCACCATTGTTACAGTTTTCATTAATGATGGTCTTGACGTCTCCATTCACCGCCGTTGGATTCTGCAACATTTCTCAAATTTAATTATGTCCTGCACCATGAGATTCTGCAACATTTCTCAAATTTAATTATGTCCGAAATGTGTTCCTTATATTGAAGGCATCGGTATTTATTCTCCCGAGGTCGATAATATGTGAGCACGCATACCAAATGAACAGTGTCTGCAGAACGGTCAACCCAAGACTTGTCCCGCTTTAACCGATTTATACTTCTGATACTGAGCCCCTAGTGCAATGGATGATCCTTTTAGCACTTTTAAAAATACGCAACAGCTTTAACTACCTTGATTCCTTACTCCATGATCAGGAAATCAAAGAGAAACCTCATCGCCACGCAGTTATCCATAGACAACCCATGATGATACTTATAGCTTCATTCTGTATTATCTCCATTTGGTCAACTTGCGTCTTACTAATAGTGAGTGAGAATGGCCATTGCTTATTGGATGGTTGAAAAACCTGTTACAGGATAACCTGTGCACAATTTGCGACCATCACAAAGAGACGAAGATAGTGGTGTATTGGGCACGTACGTCTTATGCCAGTGGGGGTATTCTCTAAGACAACTCTCCGATGGATAGCGAATGAGAAAAGAATGCCTTGACGTCCAAAGGATACACGGAGATTAACTGTGGGATTAACACAAGAAGGCGTTGCTCAATATTAGCAGCTGCCATGATTCTCAGTACAGATAGTGTGTTACAAGCCCTGGCAATAACTTGGTTGATATGGTCCCTAAAGCATAGACTACGATCAAACTTTACACCTAAATTGCACAGCTACCTGGTACCTCTGCCGAAGCCTGGCAAAGACCACACAAAATTCAGGGCTATCGGGTAATCACCATGCAGAATACAATAGGCAAGTTGCTGGAGAAAATAATTGCCAGGAAAATATCTTGCCAACTAGAGAGGTTACGTCTCCTTCCACCCACCCTTGGAGGGTACCGTCCATATAGAGAGACATGGCGTAACGCAGCGGTGTTCGCCTACGATGTCTATGAGGGTTTTCACTCGGGCATTGAGACATGTGCTGCTGCAATTGACCTTGAAGATGCCTATAATAGAGTGCCGTTGCATTTTTAATGGTGCAGCTGACTGAACTCAATATCAGCCCATTCCTCCTCAATTGGATCTTTGCGGTCCTCTTCCAGCGAAAGATAGTGTTTAAATGTGGCAGTTGGGCGTCATCACCAACAACAATCCACCCTGGCTTACCGCAGGGGTCACCATTATCTCCGGTGTTGTTCAATGCCTATACTGTGAGCATCACAAAAGAGCAGATCACGGGTAGAGGAAGGACAATGTCATATGCAGATGATGTGTTGGTGTATCGTCAGGGCAAGGATAGAGAACAGCTTGTGGAGGAACTTCAGTCAGAACTCGACCGCATAGGTAGATGGTGCGTTGAAGCAGGAGCATTGGTCAACCCCACAAAAGCAGCGGTGACATGGTTTTCTTTAAACAACCACATCGTCAGCACTCCAACACCATCTGTGGTTTTGTGTTCAGAGGTGGTGGAGCGGTCTCAGTCTATGAAATACCTGGGCCTGCGTTTTGATCGTAGTCTAGCTTTTACGGAACACATAGCTCATGTGATAATGAAGGCGAGGAAAGGTTTGCTGGCGATGAGGGTAATGGCTGCGGCGGATTGTGAACAGCGCCATCTTTGTCTTTTATACCAGGGTTTGGTCCTTTCTGTGCTTTAGTATGCGCTGGCGATCCTGATTCTCAGTCATAGTCAGATAGAACGACTGGAAAGAATACAGAACGAGGCGATGCGCATTATACTTGGTTGCACTAAAGACACGTCGTGCAGGGCGATGCGCTATCTCCTTGACTATCCTACTATGGAGTATAGAATACTGATGAGCCGTGCATGAGCATACCTTCGAGTCAATGCTGACACACAACATCCTCTGCACTTGGAAATAAAGAGACAAAAAGGAAATAGGTTAAAAAGAGGAAAATCTTGGATGGGTCAGGCCGAGGACTGTATTGAACAGGTGTGTACACTTGAAGATATTGATCCCGGTGAAGAATGGATACCAGTGCCAACAGGAATCGCTACATCCTTTCTGTATGCATCGAACTTGATAAAGAATGCAGGCAACACAACCCACTTGTCGTGGAGGCAGAGGTTCAGGCATTAATTTCTGAGAACGCATCTGAGCATGATGTAATCATTTATACGGATGGTTCGGTGATTCGACATGTGCGGAGCTCATGGGCTTTCACTGCTCAGGTCGGAGGTGATGTTGTGAAGGAAGACAGTGGTGGTTTTGCCGTGACTACGAGCAGTCTCACTATGGAAATCATGGCGGTTACCAAAGCGATGATTTGGCTAGAATCACAGACTTTTATCCATGCATGTTTTCTCAGTGACTCAATGAGTATGCTCAGGAAGATTGAAACTGGATGGACTAGGAGACATTGGTTAGAATCGCTGGGGAGGTCTAAGCTGACAAAGATCAGTTTTATTTTTGTGCCAGGGCATGCAGGTGTAAGGGGAATGAACGTGCGGATAGGCTTGCAGGTATGGCTGCTGTCCAAAGCGGACGAGCAATGGACCAGGCTGATATTATAAATTCCTTAAGGGAGAGAGGGCGTGTACATGATTCACGTAATAGCGGTGAATCCACAACACTAACCAGACTGCAAGAACTCGAAGTTAAATGTGGTGTAGCTCGACAAGAACGCTATGCTGGCAGACAAAGAAGAATTGTAAACCAACAAAGAACCGGTGTCGTTAGTCGCCACACGCTGATGGACATACTGAGGAGAGATCGGAGCACTTATGGACTAATTTGTTCGACGTGCAGTGATGGTGATCCGACGACTAAACTAAAACTAAACTAAACCTAAATTGCTCATAGATGCTTTCGAGTGATTGTATGTCCGCCTTTTTTGCAATTGGTGTTTCAGACTTTACAATGTGATTATTTAGGAGAACCATGATATCACAACTCTTATGTGGTTTACGGTTGAAACCAGAGACCGTCGCACCAGGTCATGATGAGGCCCAGTTCTACCTGTAGCTTATTAGCCTGTTTATTTATTGTGTTCGTGTGAGTGTCTGTGTGTGTGTGTGTATGTGTGCAAGAGTTTTGATGTAATCTTTATAATGAAACAAAAATACTTAGATATTCATTACGTTCTGTGTTGAGAAATGATACATTATTTATAAATAATTAATTCATGCCCATCGTTTGAATGACATAAATTCTATACAAGAAATATATTTGTTAAACCTACCTGGCGTACATGCTCCAGTTTTGATATTGTAGGTGGCGCTTAAGCAGTTTGTGTATTCAGATATACACATCCTAATACATTCAATACTGGAATTCGATTCTCGAGGATTGTCGATTGGAGTTGAACTGTGATAAGGTGACGAAGTGAGCTTGAAGGTTGTCCGTTTCACATCAGCAGCTGCTGTCACTGAATATACATTACACAAAATTGACATAAATATTCTATCAAGTTTGTAAACTGTTAACAAAGTCTGGACCAGGCAATAGAAGTTTGTCGAATGTTAACAAAGTTTGGAACGAGACAAAAAGAGATACTGAAGTCGGTGATACTAGGCCAGAAGGTTCACCAGATGATTATATCGTCTGATAAAACTTATGCTGTTGATCGTCTTACCAAGCCACGCGTAAACAAAATCGCGTAATAGGTCGCTACAATTAAAACTACACGGCACTAGAGATGAGTTCCAGACAACAGTTGACTTCATCATAGGAACACATCTGATGGTATAATTCTCCAAAGAACGATAGCAAGAAGAAGAAAAATATTCTAAGTAAATTGTTGTTTAAGAAATACTTTTGTTTATGTATGCTCTTACGAATTCAAATGCGCTGACTCAAGAACACTATATTTGATTCCTCGAGTCTTTGTTTCTCCAGAAACTTTGTTGCCTCTAGTGTTGTTTTTTATTACAGGCCTGTAGTTTGTGAGAGTTTCCAGTAGCAATTGAATGGACTTTTATTTTGGCTTTAGTATGTGCTTTCTAGCTTCTTTATTACTTGTTGCATCCTTGGACAATTCGTTGGTGAAGGCAAGAATTTATAAAAGCGTCCCATGCACGTCAGGAAAGCTACATTTGCAACTCTTTGTTCCACTAGAAACAAAACGGCTAACTAGTAGTAGTATTGTTATGACTTAAAACGAACTTGTATTATATATTTAGCATAGTCTACACCACTTTCTCTCTCTCGCTTTCTCTCTCTCGCTTTCTCTCTCTTTCTCCCTCTCTCCCCCTCTGAATCTAATTTTCATTAAGTCTGTTGCATCTATGTTATTTTTACTTTTTGTCCTTTATGGGGAAAAAATGAACATAAAATTGAACGAATTCAGGATAAGTAGTGAAATCAGAGAAATGTCTAGTCAACCACTAGTAACAACTGTTATAAAAATGAGAACATAGAGATATGTTGGACATATTGTGAGAAGAAATGATCAACGAATACCAAAGCAGCTATTTAAGTGAGCGGCAAAGGTTTCAAGATAGAAAGGACACCCTTGGGAAAACTGAAACGAACTTTGCTGAGTATGTAAGAAATATCGAACTCAATTACAGTGAAGATATTGAGCGAGTTTCCCAGGATAGAGCGTTATGTAGAAATTACTTGTAGGTCCTACACAACGTATAACGACACAAGAGAAATCTATATTCATGTTATTTTTACTCATTTCTCATTTCTAGATTTTATTTCAATTTTCGTTTCTGTTTTCACAATCTAGTGTTTACATTTCTTAGAAAGGCATCAAACTATGTCCAAGATCTAAGATTAGATTTTTAAGTTGTTTAAAAAAAAATTCTTTTAATGTATGTTTCTGAATTGTGATGTTTCGTGCATTCAGTCCAGGATAAAATAAAAGTGAAGTCAAACATCGACTTTGTCTTATTTATACTTATATCAATATTACCATACGTCGCGATGTATTTATCTTTAACTATTAGTAATCAGTTTTACTTGAGTGATATCTGTTTAACAATCTTACCATATTTACATAAACTTTAAAAATAATATGGATGCTTTTATTTTATGTCAACTTACCAGATATAATTGTAAGCATTCTTCCAATCCAGGAAATCATGTCCATATTGCAAGTTACCTGAAAATAAGAACATTCTTGATTTATTTACATCAATACATGACAGGTGTTAATGATTGTAGTTTCTGAATACCTTCTCTTATAAACATGTAAAACTCCAGGTAAATGTCAACTGACATGTAATAATAATAGCCGTCCATAGCAAGCGATGATGACAACAGTCTCAGACTTGTGCTGCTTTACCTCTCTGGTGTGTGCGGAGATGACTGTAGCGTCCAATTCTAGAACACAATACGCTACCACAGGTGGGGCATACATGATCAAGGTTAGACATGTGCATGTTGTGTGTTCTGTCTTTTCTCGCAGCTCGTTTTCTTTGTACCCCAACGACACGATAATTCTCAGCTATGCGGGTTCCTATTGTGTTGTTTACTGACATGTAGATTAACTTGGTGCACAAATTTATTTTTTCATAAGTAAATCTTTCTATGAACGGGATCTATACTTATGTTGCAATATTTTTACTGAGTTCGTTTATTGAAATATAAACTAATTGTTAAAGCTTGCACTTCTTCTTCTTCTCTTCCACCGTTTACTTCTTTATAGAAGTGTTGTGGGTGAAACGTAGTGATCTTGTGTGTGCTTGTTCTTCTCTTCCACCATTTACTTCTTTATAGAAGTGTTGTGGGTGAAACGTAGTGATCTTGTGTGTGCTTGTTCTTCTCTTCCACCATTGACTTCTTTATAGAAGTGTTGTGGGTGAAACGTAGTGATCTTGTGTGTGCTTGTTTTAAGGCACTTTGTAAGCTGATATTCATGTTCGACGGCTGTTCTAGATGCCGTCGCTCCACCTTTTGCGTGGTCTTCCTCTTGCTTTGTACTAATTATACTTTTTCTGTGTGACTCTCTGTGGTAGGCGATACCAGGGCATTCTTGTCAGGTGTCCAAACCATTTAATCTGTTCTGCATTGACATATAAATCAAATCTTAAATCTTGCATTGCTATGACATTTAAATCAATTGTTGAAATTTGCACTGCATTGATTATAAATTAGTTGTTGAATCTTGCACTGCATTGAAATATATATCACTTGTTTAATCTTGCATTCATTGATATATAAATCGGTTGTTAAACCTTCCACTGCAATGACATATAAGCCTATATGCTTATATTCTACTGCATAATTGTGAAACTTTAAAAAAAAATTACATCCAGCGGGTGGAAAAATCATAATTTGTTGACATTTTTATTTAACGTTAGTCTCAATATCTGTTTTTTTTTAAACTTCCTCGTCTGTTCTTTTTTCTTCTTCATTTTATTGTTGTTTTGTGTACCAGTATTGTCATTGATTGTTCAAGAAATGGTGTCATAATAATGTCATGTGTGTCCGTCAACGTTTACAGTGTACAACAAGATTTGGACTATCCTAACAATTAACCCTATAAACACATTGCGTAATTCATCTTTCCATAAATCAGATATATAATCAGAAAAATAGTATATATTCTCTTCCACTGTCAACAATACATGACTAATAATATTTCAATTGTACATTTTTTGGTTAAAAAGAAGACTAAACGTATAAGTAAGTATTTTCACCAAGTACATCTTGATATAATTGAAACACTTATTTTATAACACCCATATTAACAATAGCCATTCTCAAATCTTATACCTCTATTTCTGACTTTCTTAAGATCAATCCTAATATGATGTCGTATGATCAAGAAAAGACGGCAGTATGAAAAATAATGTGTATTGTTCTGTTCACAATATCCTTTATATGAATTATAATCAAACTAATCAGTTGTGAACCCTAATAATGAAGATTATAATTACTTCGATTTCCCTTATTGATATTTAGTTGTTGTGTAAGAATAGAAAGAATAATCAAATACAATTTACGTGCAGATAAGAGTAAGGAAAGATAATATAACAAAACACACAATGACATTTATTTTTCAGAAAGTTTCTGCGAAATCGTCATGTACGTGAATCGATTTATTATACCTCTAATTGTTATTATTATGTTTTAAATGTTTGATGCGTAAAATATAACAGCAAATAGATATTTACGAGTTCCAGGATATTTTTAATTTTAATATTACAGTTCATCTCGAAACATTTGTCTTCATTAGCTTATCCCTGTGTCCATTTATTTGATTGATTTATTGATTGATTGATAGGACCATCATCATTACACTTCGGTAAATAACCATATGTGATGCAATCTCTTTCTTACACAGGAAGATATCAACGTATTTCTTAATAAACCTCATGGTATGAAATAGGTTACTTTTCCTTTCCCACATAACGCCGGAATAAAATTGGTATCAGACTTTTTTTTAGTTATGGAAAGTTTCAGAATTGTTACTGGAAATAGGTTTTTTTGGTGTGTATGTATTCTGATGCTGACACTTTCAGACAGCTGAAAAGTACTCAGTACTAAAGTGTGTTTCCAGCTCAGTGACGTCGCTACTAAATAGTTTTCCCATTTTGTTAAACCATTCACTTCTTTATTTATTATCAAATCTATTGATTTATCAATTCGACATTCAAGTCACGCATATCCTTGTTCAAATGTTAGATTATCGTTTTCTGCATGTTTAGTTATTTAGGCGACACATCATATTAGCTACCTACAATATCAACATCGTCTTACTAATTGTCTATTAACCGGCACAGCGATCCGTAATTGCATATATCTATCTACATTTTGAACTGAATAATTTATATTGGAGAAAAGATAACATGAAATAAGTGAAATATTATACGAAACAAAACGTTGCCCAGAAATATTTTAAAGCGGTAGCAACACGTAACTGCAACACAATACCTTATTTTATATTTGCATGTCTGTTGTAAATTTTGTTGTAGATATTCATAACATTTTCCTAAATATCTTTGTTCACCTATTCAACTCCTTCTGGGTGTTACTGTTTATTTCTTTCTTAACTGATATTATTTTATTAATGACGTGTGGAATATTTTATATTTTAATTTTAACTGCTTTTTTAAAAACCACAGTTCTTAGTATTTGTCCTTTTTTAAAATAATTGGTTTTGTAGTGATATTTCATTGCTTCTTGTGCTTTTTTCAATTTCAGACACCAGGACGACCACTCACTTGGAAACATAACTGTCGAGGCTAATAGATAAGTGCATCAGCCTCCAACCTCATATTGGAATTAGTGGTAAAGAATGCTCTATTCCGATCTTCATCGATAGCCTACTACTTTACATGCTAGCTAGGAAAGCCCAGCAACGATGCTTTACGATGGTTCTCTGTATTTCTATTTTACTAGAGTTTGGGCGTCTCTTAATCATTGCTTCGTAAGGATCAAAATGGCAAGTTCAATATTGAGTTTATATCGTCTATAGAGGCTTTCAACATCAAGGGACTTGCATTGATCTACTCACATGGACAAGCGGATGTTTGTGGCAATGAGAGAGTAGATAAGCTTGCATAAAAGGCACCGATCTCCGGGAAATTGAAGAGGGATGGAAGTGACGCGCGTCATGCTGTGTTTCTGCGATCGCCTATTCGATGAAGACATTACAATTCACATTAAATCTGTCCAGCCATTTACGAGCGTTCTCGCGAACACAACCAGCGAGTCATCCAGCCATTTACGAGCGTTCTCGTGAACACAACCAGCGAGTCATCCAGCCATTTACGAGCGTTCTCGCGAACACAACCAGCGAGTCATCCAGCCATTTACGAGCGTTCTCGCGAACACAACCAGCGAGGCATCCAGCCATTTACGAGCGTTCTCGCGAACACAACCAGCGAGTCATCCAGCCATTTACGAGCGTTCTCGCGAACACAACCAGCGAGTCATCCAGCCATTTACGAGCGTTCTCGCGAACACAACCAGCGAGTCATCCAGCCATTTACGAGCGTTCTCGCGAACACAACCAGCGAGTCATCCAGCCATTTACGAGCGTTCTCGCGAACACAACCAGCGAGTCATCCAGCCATTTACGAGCGTTCTCGCGAACACAACCAGCGAGTCATCCAGCCATTTACGAGCGTTCTCGCGAACACAACCAGCGAGTCATCCAGCCATTTACGAGCGTTCTCGCGAACACAACCAGCGAGTCATCCAGCCATTTACGAGCGTTCTCGTGAACACAACCAGCGAGTCATCCAGCCATTTACGAGCGTTCTCGCGAACACAACCAGCGAGTCATCCAGCCATTTACGAGCGTTCTCGCGAACACAACCAGCGAGTCATCCAGCCATTTACGAGCGTTCTCGCGAACACAACCAGCGAGTCATCCAGCCATTTACGAGCGTTCTCGCGAACATAACCAGCGAGTCATCCAGCCATTTACGAGCGTTCTCGCGAAACACAACCAGCGAGTCATCCAGCCATTTACGAGCGTTCTCGCGAACACAACCAGCGAGTCATCCAGCCATTTACGAGCGTTCTCGCGAACACAACCAGAGAGTCATCCAGCCATTTACGAGCGTTCTCGCGAACACAACCAGAGAGTCATTTAAAAAATGGCTTTACTGAGGAGTGTCTTTCACAAACGCTTCGTTTCGCTAGACACAGAATAATTAGGTAAGGTTCGATTAAACAGTGTTTGCACAAACACATGCTATAAGCTTATTGTGCTTGTATATTTGAGACGAGACAATATCATACATACACACGTATATACACATATAACAAACATGCATACATCATTCACTTTGGCGTCATGTCGAAAAAGACCCTGGAGTGAGACACATGCGCTTTGTACAAGGTGGAATGTAGTACCTCGGATATCCCATCTATCCATCGTTTACGTGGTGGTCTGTTACCGTTGTATCTGAATGTCAGTGCGCTTTGTAGGAGACTGTCTTGTGGAAACCTTGATACATGTACGAACCATTTGACCTGGTGTTTCTTGATATGTTGTAGATTCAGCAAGGATCCCACTTTTCTTCTGATCTCGTCGCTTTTGTGTGTGTTTCTTGATATGTTGTAGATTCAGCAAGGATCCCACTTTTCTTCTGATCTCGTCGCTTTTGTGTGTGTTTCTTGATATGTTGTAGATTCAGCAAGGATCCCACTTTTCTTCTGATCTCGTCGCTTTTGTGTGTGTTTCTTGATATGTTGTAGATTCAGCAAGGATCCCACTTTTCTTCTGATCTCGTCGCTTTTGTGTGTGTTTCTTGATATGTTGTAGATTCAGCAAGGATCCCACTTTTCTTCTGATCTCGTCGCTTTTGTGTGTGTTTCTTGATATGTAGATTCAGCAAGGATCCCACTTTTCTTCTGATCTCGTCGCTTTTGTGTGTGTTTCTTGATATGTTGTAGATTCGGCAAGGATCCCACTTTTCTTCTGATCTCGTCGCTTTTGTGTGTGTTTCTTGATATGTTGTAGATTCGGCAAGGATCCCACTTTTCTTCTGATCTCGTCGCTTTTGTGTGTGTTTCTTGATATGTTGTAGATTCAGCAAGGATCCCACTTTTCTTCTGATCTCGTCGCTTTTGTGTGTGTTTCTTGATATGTTGTAGATTCAGCAAGGATCCCACTTTTCTTCTGATCTCGTCGCTTTTGTGTGTTTCTTGATATGTTGTAGATTCAGCAAGGATCCCACTTTTCTTCTGATCTCGTCGCTTTTGTGTGTGTTTCTTGATATGTTGTAGATCCAGCAAGGATCCCACTTTTCTTCTGATCTCGTCGCTTTTGTGTGTGTTTCTTGATATGTTGTAGATTCAGCAAGGATCCCACTTTTCTTCTGATCTCGTCGCTTTTGTGTGTGTTTCTTGATGTAGATTCAGCAAGGATCCCACTTTTTTTCTGATCTCGTCGCTTTTGTGTGTGTTTCTTGATATGTTGTAGATTCGGCAAGGATCCCACTTTTCTTCTGATCTCGTCGCTTTTGTGTGTGTTTCTTGATATGTTGTAGATTCGGCAAGGATCCCACTTTTCTTCTGATCTCGTCGCTTTTGTGTGTGTTTCTTGATATGTTGTAGATTCGGCAAGGATCCCACTTTTCTTCTGATCTCGTCGCTTTTGTGTGTGTTTCTTGGTATGTTGTAGATTCAGCAAGGATCCCACTTTTCTTCTGATCTCGTCGCTTTTGTGTGTGTTTCTTGATATGTTGTAGATTCGGCAAGGATCCCACTTTTCTTCTGATCTCGTCGCTTTTGTGTGTGTTTCTTGATATGTTGTAGATTCGGCAAGGATCCCACTTTTCTTCTGATCTCGTCGCTTTTGTGTGTGCTTCTTGATATGTTGTAGATTCAGCAAGGATCCCACTTTTCTTCTGATCTCGTCGCTTTTGTGTGTGTTTCTTGATATGTTGTAGATTCAGCAAGGATCCCACTTTTCTTCTGATCTCGTCGCTTTTGTGTGTGTTTCTTGATATGTTGTAGATTCAGCAAGGATCCCACTTTTCTTCTGATCTCGTCGCTTTTGTGTGTGTTTCTTGATGTAGATTCAGCAAGGATCCCACTTTTTTTCTGATCTCGTCGCTTTTGTGTGTGTTTCTTGATATGTTGTAGATTCGGCAAGGATCCCACTTTTCTTCTGATCTCGTCGCTTTTGTGTGTGTTTCTTGATATGTTGTAGATTCGGCAAGGATCCCACTTTTCTTCTGATCTCGTCGCTTTTGTGTGTGTTTCTTGATATGTTGTAGATTCGGCAAGGATCCCACTTTTCTTCTGATCTCGTCGCTTTTGTGTGTGTTTCTTGATATGTTGTAGATTCAGCAAGGATCCCACTTTTCTTCTGATCTCGTCGCTTTTGTGTGTGTTTCTTGATATGTTGTAGATTCGGCAAGGATCCCACTTTTCTTCTGATCTCGTCGCTTTTGTGTGTTTTCTTGATATGTTGTAGATTCGGCAAGGATCCCACTTTTCTTCTGATCTCGTCGCTTTTGTGTGTGTTTCTTGATATGTTGTAGATTCAGCAAGGATCCCACTTTTCTTCTGATCTCGTCGCTTTTGTGTGTGTTTCTTGATATGTTGTAGATTCAGCAAGGATCCCACTTTTCTTCTGATCTCGTCGCTTTTGTGTGTGTTTCTTGATATGTTGTAGATTCAGCAAGGATCCCACTTTTCTTCTGATCTCGTCGCTTTTGTGTGTGTTTCTTGATGTAGATTCAGCAAGGATCCCACTTTTTTTCTGATCTCGTCGCTTTTGTGTGTGTTTCTTGATATGTTGTAGATTCGGCAAGGATCCCACTTTTCTTCTGATCTCGTCGCTTTTGTGTGTGTTTCTTGATATGTTGTAGATTCGGCAAGGATCCCACTTTTCTTCTGATCTCGTCGCTTTTGTGTGTTTCTTGATATGTTGTAGATTCGCAAGGATCCCACTTTTCTTCTGATCTCGTCGCTTTTGTGTGTGTTTCTTGATATGTTGTAGATTCAGCAAGGATCCCACTTTTCTTCTGATCTCGTCGCTTTTGTGTGTGTTTCTTGATATGTTGTAGATTCGGCAAGGATCCCACTTTTCTTCTGATCTCGTCGCTTTTGTGTGTGTTTCTTGATATGTTGTAGATTCAGCAAGGATCCCACTTTTCTTCTGATCTCGTCGCTTTTGTGTGTGTTTCTTGATATGTTGTAGATTCAGCAAGGATCCCACTTTTCTTCTGATCTCGTCACTTTTGATTTCATATTTTCTTGTTATATTTATAATTTGTCATAAACACTTCGTAGACACATCGTGAACACTGTTAGATAATCACTTCAATGCATCATCTCACAGCTATTACATAATCCCTTATATATTAAATCCCCTCACAAAAATTAAATAATCCTTCATATCTTCCCTGCATCACTACTGACACTTCACTTTACAAGAACATTTCAAGCTCGTATCGGGCTCACTAGTCATCTACGCATACACAGACAAACATAGCGCAGCTACATTCCCTTGGATGAAAATTTGTGTGGTCATCATCACCCGTGATGGACGAGCATCATCATCACTGACACTTCTCTCGCCACATCCTCCCTGGTGAGTCCTACTAGACAGTTTACGAACCTCGATTTCCTATTTCTTACAATAAACATGTATTTAATTTCTTTGATGGCTTTTGAGCTACCGTATCATTTCTCGGTCTGGTCCGTCATTTCAAAATTTATAGATTAACCTGTGTTTACCGACACTTGAAATCTTTTCCTTTATGAAGTGAACATCTTAATGCGAAACACGTAGTATTTATTGATTGTATTGTTGTATTGTTGTATTGATTGTATTGTTGTATTGCTGTATTGATTGTATTGTTGTATTGTTTGTATTAAACAGCTCCCTACCAAATAACGAAGAAATGATAAGTGTAGCTGAGGTCAAGGAGGCAATCCATTCCTTGATAAACAATAAGGCAACGGATGATGACAACATTACTGCAGAAATGCTCAAAGCGGCTGATGATACAACTATTAGCCAGGTGCAAGAACTATTTAATAAAGTATGGGAAGAGGAAACTGTCCCAGATCAATGGAAAAAAAAGAATAATTGTTAAGAGCCCCAAGATAGGTGATCTCAAAGATTGCAACAACTGGAGAAGGATCACCCTATTATCAGTAATGACCAAGACTTTCTGCAAAATCATTCTTAATAGAATCAAAGGAGCATTGGACACAACCTTGAGAGAAGAACAAGCTGGTTTTAGACCTGGGAGAAGCTGCTTAGACCAAATAATTACCCTACGACTAATTTTGGAGGAACATATTGAGAAGCAACAACCACTCATACTAAATTTCATCGATTTAAAAAAGCCTTTGATAGTCTAGACAGAATCTCCCTGTGGAATATTCTGAGATGCTATGGAATACCAGACAAAATAATAAACATTATTAAGAGCCTCTTGGCTGAAATCGGATGCATGTGTCCTAAACATGTAGTAGTCTATGCGTTTAGGGGCCTACCAAACCAATGTGCAACGTATACACGTTCTTGGCAAAGATCAAATATATCACAAAGAGTGATTAAAATTGGTTGTAAAGAACGAACGCAAAGAAGAAGAAGAAGAAGGAGAAGATTAAGAGCCTCTATGATGGTTCACAGTATGCAGTTCGCACTGATGGTGGACACAGCGACTGGTTTATGGTTGAAACCGGAGTAAAGCAAGGCTGTATTCTATCTCCGCTATTGTTTGGAGTGGCCATTGACTGGGTGATGCGAAAATGTTGCAGGGGCGAAACTGGCATCGATTGGGTAGAAAATAGTCAACTAGAAGATTTGGAATTTGCAGATGATATTGCCTTGTTAAGTAGAAACAACCAAGATATGCAAAGAAAAACAGACAACTTGTCATCCATAGCATCAAAAGTTGGACTGCAGATAAGCTATGAAAAACAAATATAATGAAGACACCTATGATAAGTAATGCAGATATCACACTGGAATCTAAAATGATAAAAATAACAGAGCAGTTCACCTATTTGGGTAGCAATTTTGATTGCACAGGAAATGTTAAAAGAAATTATGATACGAATTAGCAAAGCAACATCAGCTTTTAAAAGTCTAAATAAAATATGGAACTGCAAGTTATATAGTATTAAAACTAAATTACGAATTTTCAATTCAAATGTTGTATCAATCCTAACATATGCCAGCGAGAGTTGGAAAATGACTAAAGATATAGAAAGCAAGTTGAATGCATTTGAAAATAGATGTCTGCGAAAAATAATGAATATAAAATGTATGAATTCAGAAGAAGTGATGAAATCAGAGACATGTCTGGTCAACCACTAGTGACAACTGTTATAAGAAAGAGAAGATGGAGATATGTTGGGCACACCTTGAGGAGAAATGATCAACGAATATCAAAGCAGGCATTGAAGTGGGATGCAAAGGGTTCAAGAAAGAGAGGTCGACCTATAGAGACCCTGAAACGAACTTTGCTGAGAGAGGCAGGAAATATCGGTCTCAGTTCCATGGAGGAGATTGAGCGAGTTGCCCGGTATAGAGCGGTATGGAGAAATTACTTGCAGGCCCTATGTAACGTATAACGGTACGAGAGAAATTATTATTATTATTGATTGTATTGATGTATTGTTGTATTGTTGTATTGATTGTATTGTTTGTATTGTTGTATTGCTGTATTGATTGTATTGATTTTATTGATTGTATTGATTGTATTGATTGTATTGATTGTATTGATTGTATTGATTGTATTGTTGTATTGATTGTATTGATTATATTGATTGTATTGTTGTATTGATTGTATTGTTGTATTGTTGTATTGTTGTATTTTTGTATTTATTGTATTTGTTGTATTGATTGGATTGATTGTATTTTTGTATTGTTGTATTGTTGTATTGATGTATTGATGTATTGCTGTATTGTTTGTATTGTTTGTATTGATTGTATTAATTGTATTGATTGTATTGATTGTATTGTTGTATTGATTGAATTGTTTTATTGATTGTATTGTTGTATTGATTGTATTGTTGTATTGATTGTATTGTTTATTTATTGTATTGTTGTATTGTTGTATTGATTGTATTGACTGTATTGATTGTATTGTTGTATTGATTGTATTGTTGTATTGTTGTATTGTTGTATTGATTGTATTGTTGTATTGGTTGTATTGATTGTATTGTAGTATTGATTGTATTGTTGTATTGTTGTATTGATTGTATTGATTGTATTGTTGTATTGTTGTATTGATTGTATTGTTTGTTTTGTTGTATTGATTGTATTGTTGTATTGTTGTATTGTTGTATTGATTGTATTGATTGTATTGATTGTATTGTTGTATTGTTGTATTGTTGTATTGATTGTATTGTTGTATTGTTGTATTGTTGTATTGATTGTATTGATTGTATTGTTGTATTGATTGTATTGTTGTATTGTTTGTTTTGTTGTATTGTTGTATTGATTGTATTGTTGTATTGGTTGTATTGATTGTATTGTAGTATTGATTGTATTGACGAACTGTGAAGTAAAATCAAGTTTCAGAATCTTATCATTACATGAAAAGAAATCATTTCTTTGCTCCTAGAAGAAAATGATCAAACTTGAATATATGTGTCTTCTTCTTCTTCTTTGCGTTCGTTCTTTACAACCAATTTTAATCACTCTTTGTGATATATTTGATCTTTGCCAAGAACGTGTATACGTTTCACATTGGTTTGTTAGGCCCTAAACGCATAGACTTCTACACGTTTAGGACATGTGCATCCGATTTCAGTCAAACCTCCTTAGTCGACTCTTACGACATGCGTGGCAGGTAACAGTGGTTCTATTATTTACACCTCAAATTTGGATATCGGTAACCGCTCAGGCGAAGATATGTGTCAAAAACAAGGGACATTCGTTGAATAATAATAATTAGCAATGATGCAATAAAAGAGTAAATTGATTGAATCTACAGCAGTTCACTCAGTGCCATTTTAGTGATCTGCATCCTTGTGATAAACGGTGCAATGACGGATATTATCAACATAATTACATCGAATCGGGAATTGAACCTTTATTCACTGGTGCACGAGTTCATCTGCTGATTCGTTAC
Source organism: Arion vulgaris (assembly GCA_020796225.1). NCBI lineage: Eukaryota > Metazoa > Mollusca > Gastropoda > Stylommatophora > Arionidae > Arion > Arion vulgaris. The sequence goes on from CM036757.1 coordinate 67,477,370, forward strand.
ATCTTCTTCGAACGCTCCATATCAACCAATTGTTAACCACTCTGTGTGATTTGTATGTGATCCTAGCTTAAGAGCAACTGTACGTTGTGCCAGTTATCCGACTACAAATAGGCCAGCAAATCCTATTTCTGCGATGCTTTTTATTTACTAGGATAGCTTCCTAGCCCTTGTTTGTTTGTTTGTTTATTAGGGATTAAAGCCTCTTTAAGCCGAGGGACGCACATTTCAACCTAAGGCGAACCTTTTATTGGTTATATCAGAGCGTGTAGGCCAACAAACATGAAAAATAAGAATTAACTCCTTTCGGAGAATCCAAGATCATTAATCTGCTAAGGACGTATATATACATTTTTTCCATTCACTTCTAAAGACGCATTAACACGTCTGTTATTATCTCTATATGTGGTCTAAAGACGTGTTAACACGTTATACATTGCTGCTGTCACTGCTGTCTATAGGTGTACATTCACGTTTGTGACATAGAAACAAAGATTAGCTATTTTTAGCTCAGCCTTCAGAAAGTATGTAGCAGCGAAAGGGAGAGGACCTACATCAATCGCCTCTTACGACATGCCTTGTAGGTCACAGTGGTACAATTCTTTGCTTCCCTTGCGAACCCGACAACACACGGGCGAGCTGATTCGTCCCAGAGTTGTTGGGTTGTTTTTTTTTACCTCTGGACGGAATTATTTTTTCAAGTTCCCAAAAACAGCACTTCTAGTTTAGCAAAATTGAAATATTGTTTATAAATATGATTTACAAAATGACTTATTATATATCGAATTCAAGACAAATTGATGTAGTTTCACAAAATAATTACTGTATTAGCAAATATAATATACTATGCATGAAACATATTACGATTCATTGAAAATAAAAATGGAAATTGGGAGAACAGAAATCCGTCTTGAGATACAATAGATTGAATAAACAAGTACGACTACTCTCTTTAAATTGAGAATTCATTAATGAATACATAAGCATTAAGAAAATTGTGACCGTGTGCATGATACAAATCTGACACTTTTGTGATTACCAGGGCCCAAACTCGGGGTAAAGAATAGAACCACTATTACCTACCACATATCGTATACGGCGAAAGTGGAGGTTTGGCGTGGGATATCCCACCCTGTAAAAACACTCTGCAATAAAAACCACAACCAAGAATATGAGAGCTTGCAAGTCCTTGGTTGAGGACCTATGTCTCATTAGAGGTGAAGAGTAAGAGAGACAGAGAGAGAGAGACAGAGAGAGAGAGAATGAATGTGTGCATGGTTTAATAACTGTTCAAAAACTAGCATTATGACCATTTATGAAAAATCTCTAGTTTTCTTTTTTAGGGGGCGCACAGTGTGTCCTAGAATGAATGGTAAACTCCGTTTCACTTCTATTTCTAGCATAAGCCACGAAGATTTGCATTCATTATCGTTTATACTTCACTTTTCAAAAGGCTTCTGTAGATTTCATTTACTATAAAAGTTGAATAGGAACAGAAAGTAGCACAATATCAACGAAATATTTTCATTCTTCAAATGCCGATAGGTCCCTGAGATAAGCCAGGCCATCATTAAAACGCGGCTCGTACGCAATCAATTAAGCGATTTCTTTTCTCGCTGGTCAAGGTTTGATTTATCGTGGCGGTGATAAATTAAAAAAATAGTATAACAAATGAAATTGTGTTCAGTTATCATACACGATTAATGTGCTTTCTTGTCAACTATAAGGTAGGTTTCGAACAAGATATGGACACTATACGTCGACAGATGTGTGACTGATCTTTTTGTGTGAATGGTGCCTGGAAGAAGAATGAGAGGAAGACCTAGAAGATGATGGGTTCAAGGTGTAATTGACGATCTGAGAATGACTGCTGCTTCTTCTTCTTCTTCTTCTTTGCGTTCGTTCTTTACGACCAATTTTAATCACTCTTTGTGATATGTTTGATCTTTGCCAAGAACGTGTATACGTTGCACATTGGTTTAGTAGGCCCCTAAACGCATAGACTTCTACACGTTTAGGACATGTGCATCCGATTTCAGCCAAGATGACTGCTGCTGACGCCGGTTAGCTTGGACAGAACAGAGTTTTTCAGGCTTGCTGTCATGGGAGCCAAGTTCTGGAAGAGACAAGCTACTTGATGATGATGATGACGACTTTAATCGCTTCTAACAAACTCTCGAGCTGTAGCTTTAGTGTAGATTTACCACCTCCCCGTATCATGTTAAATGTTTCTCTAATGTCCCGTTACACTATCGTTTTGGTCTTCATCGTCTTCCAGGAATCATGACACCACCCACCCCACCCTCCACAAACACCCAGTACAGTTCCTTCTAAACCACTAATATTACCAAAATATTTCATCTTCCGTAACATGATGTTTAGGTTCGATAACAATTGCACACAAAAGCATCCACAGATTGGACAATTGCACATACAAACATTTGCTCACGTGGACAATTGAACAAAAGACAAATGCACATATATAATATTGCCCAAAATACAAATGCACACATGATAATTTGGTATATGACAATTGCACACATAGACAATTGAACACATAGAGAACTGAACACAGACAAATATTATTGTGTTTTAATCTGAAATTAAATGAAACCAGGTTAAAAGGTAAGTGACATTAATAATATGTAATGTCCATAAACTCTTGTCATAAACACAAAGCAATGTAAATTAGCCATACGCCTAAATAACCGAAGCTTATCTTGCTCTTCTTGATAACCCTGTACAACATGAGCAACTTGTTCTTGCTTGTTCTTGTAGAGCGGCATATTTCTTCTTCTTAATCTCATTTCTAACTTAAATATTATCATCCTATGGAAAGGAACTGACATAAGAACAAAAATCAAGTATTTAAGAGCCTGCGTTTTTAAATTGTCATATGTGCAATTGTCATGTGAACAATTAACATGCGTTTAACTGTTGTGTGTGCAATTGTCCTATGTACAATTGCTTTATGTACCATTGTCGTTAGCACAATTACCCATTGTGCAACCGACATGTGTGCAATTATAATGTGTACAATTTCACATGCGCAATTGTCACACACATGCAATTTTCATGTATGTAATTGTCATGTGTGCTGTTACCTTGTATGCAATTGGCATGTATGTAATTGACTTATATGCAATTGTCATGTGTGTAATTGTCATTAAATAACTTTCATGTGTTCAGTTGTCCTGTGTGCAATTTTCTGGTGTAAAATTGTCTTGCGCAATTGTCTGGTTACTGTTGTTTATGAGCTAAAGTTCCACTATGTTCAGGTCTTGGTAGGATGTCTATATTTTTCCACTATGTTCAGGTCTTGGTAGGATGTCTATATTTTTCCACTATGTTCAGGTCTTGGTAGGATGTCTATATTTTTCCACTATGTTCAGGTCTTGGTAGGATGTCTATATTTTTCCACTATGTTCAGGTCTTGGTAGGATGTCTATATTTTTCCACTTTGTCCAAGGGGTTCAAGGAATTTCTGTGTAGCACTTTGTTTAAAAAGATTCAATTTTACTCTTTAATGCAAACATTTTGTCATTACAGTCCTTACAGTGCTTTGTTACCTTGTCTGTGAGTACACTGAAGGATTAGATAGAGCAGAGGAATTACGGTTGTTTTGTCCGAATTTGTCAACGTACATGTGCAGATAATCGTTTTATACCCCATTTCTACTGAAATGTGGGGGGGGGTGGGGGTGTGTGGGGGTCTCTGTGGTGTGAAGACAAGGTACTTGACTCTGAATCCAAAAGTACTCAGTTCATTTCCCATGTGATGCAATCAACTATTTTTCAGTGGTTACTAATTTTAATCTAAGTGAGACCTTGTTTCTAGTCCTATCATAGACAAATGATAAAACATAGGTCTTGCTCAAGTTGAGCAGGTAAAAGAATCATTGGCAGTTGAAAATCGATAATATTAGACTGAAAAGTAATTTTCCAGACAAAATTAATTAAAATATTGAAACAAAATTTCTACAAAATTTCAGTTCTTAAAATTACAATAGGGAACCTTGATGAAACTACAGAGTGAGTTTGTGCACTGTCGCCAAGATTCTCTATTGTAAGAAAGAGATCAGAGCACACATGGTTGTCCAATGAAGTTCAATAGTGATAGTCTAATAATAATAAAAAATAATAATAATTCATCTAGTACCGTTATACGTTACATAGGGCCTGCAAGTAATTTCTCCATATTGCTCTATCCTGGGCAACTCGCTCAATCTCCTCCATGGAACTGAGACCGATATTTCCTGCCTCTCTCAGCAAAGTTCGTTTCAGTGTCTCCTGAGGTTGACCTCTCTTTCTTGAACTCTTTGCATCCCACTTCAATGCCTGCTTTGATATTCGTTGATCGTTTCTCCTCAAGGTGTGTCCAACATATCTCCATCTTCTCTGTCTTATAACAGTTGTCACTAGTGGCTGACCACACATGTCTCTGATTTCATCACTTCTCCTGAATTCGTTCCATTTTATATTCATTATTTTTCGCAGACATCTATTTTCAAATGCATTCAACTTGCTTTCTATATCTTTAGTCTTTTTCCAACTCACGCTGGCATATGTTAGGATAGTCTAATAGATCAATCAAAACTGAAATGAATCAATAAAAACATTCAATCAATTGATCAAAACTGAAGTGGAAGGGGAAAATTATTGTAATGACTGTAAAAATCTGCATTACGTAATAAAGTTCCTGCATTATGTGCTCTAACAGTTGACTGTAACAATCTGTTTTACATAATGAAATTTCTATCTAGTAAAGCCATTTTTCAGTCATATTTCACATCATGATTAGTACATTACAGTTGTCATATCATTTACTCTCTAAAAGATGACTCTGTGATCTATATTGTGATTACTGCATAATATAGCACATAAATATTTTATGTGAGAAACTATACAAATTAGGATAAAAGTGTATGAAAACTGATAAGAACATTGCTTTGATAACGGAAACTGTTAAAAAATCTATACTACAGCTGTCACTAATACATTGATTAATGTAGCATGTATTTTGCAGACTATCAATCATATTTCCAGCTTGTTTTCCAGGAACACAATGTCTTTGTACCACCTGAAGACTGTTTTCAATACCTTTCCATCAAAGGCACAAAACATTATTATTTTCACAGATTCCATGTCTGCCCTTTACGCTCTAGAAGATGGTGGACATTGTAAATCTGAACTCTCCCATCTAGCCCTAGATATTGACAAACTTGTTACATCACATGACAAAATAACTATGCAGTGGATCCCTGGACATTCAAATACACCTGGAAATGATAGTAGATAGGCTAGCCAAGAAAGGGTCAACATAAAAATAACCAATCCTCGCAAAAACACTCCATACAGCAAAACAAATCCTAATGACAACAAGTAAAGAAATTTGGCTGAACAAATGGGCCATGGGAGACACAGGAAGAGAGGTTTACAGACATATGGCCAGCCCTAACCTTAATGACAATATCAACCACCTTGCGAGAAGATATCAGAGCACCATTTTTAGACTTCGAAACCATCACATAACACTTAATAATCACTTGAACAGAATTCAACCACAGCACACTCCAGAGTGCCAGCTGTGTGCACATCAACATGAAACCGTTCACCACCACCTCTTCAGGTGTCAAGCACTAGATGACGTCAGGAAGATGCTCCTCTCTCCAAGGTAAGACAAATGGAACACATTATACAGAAAAAAAGAACAACTTACAAACACTTGCAGATACCACTACATAGCATTGGGTTGAAACGCAAGAGCTCGTGCTGCTGGATCATTGAAGAAGAAGGAACACAATGTCCTTGACCCCTACCTCCTCTTCCTTTATTTCTGCTTTCTATCTTCTACGACCAATTTTAATCACTCTTTGTGATATGTTTGATCTTTGCCAAGAACGTGTATATGTTGCACATTGGTTTGGTAGGCTCCTAAACGCATAGACTTCTACACGTTTAGGACATGTGCATCTGATTTCAGGTAACTGCTTTCTCTAAACCATTGTGACGTTTACTTGTGACCAAAAGATAGAGATCAGTGCCATAACAAAATAAGTACTCAAATAGTTTCATTTTGTTCAAAATATTGATTGACCTTTTTTGTCCTCATAAATATGTGATAGATTCTCCAACAATATCAGCAGGCCTATAGTTATGTTATGTTATGTTATGCGATCGACATCATGGCACATTGGGCATTCCCATTCGTGCTCTGTCCTTCGTTGCAGCAGCCATCTCAAAGTCCATTTGCTCACAGTACCCATGAGAAGTTGATTACTATATCTCTCTCTCTACCACGAAGACGACACTGTCTGGCATGTCCAAACTTAATGCCTAATTCTCGAACTCGTTCCAGCGTCTGAGACCCGCCCGTGTCACACAATTGAGAGCGTACAGCATTGATGATATCGGCTCTGTCCATACTTCTGCCCCCTTGAGTCGGGGCACTATTTGCAAGAGAGTTGTTTATAGAGGCCTATAGTTGTTTTTGTTCTCAACTTTACAAACAGATTGATGAGGTTGAGGTGCTTTTCTGAACTTACTGCCAGATAGTTCACTGCTGGTCATGTTGTCCAAAGTTGGGTCTGAAATAAATTTTTTTTAAACCAATCTGCACTAAATACTATACTACACTGATACTATCTGTGTATAATAATAATAAATATATTATGCTATCATAAGTTATGATAATAATTGCATGGCTTTAGTGTGGTAGCAGAATAAATAAGTCTATAACTTTTTTGCCTCACAGCACACGATAAGAAGAGATTTCTAGAATGGGCTTTTGTGTGCCCTTCATAAACAGTGTTTTTCATTGCCTCTGTTATCTCTGAGGTCCACCTTATGCGAGGCCAGCCTTTTGCTTTGTATCCACTGTATTAGAGTAACTTTGCTCTTTGAGGCGCACTATCTGTTGGTAATCTGCTTATGTGGCTGAACCATTTAATTTGTTGTTTCTTGATGAAGCTCAGTACTGATGTTGTATCCACTTTTTCCCTGATGTCATCATTTCCAAAACAGTTTCTTCTTGATACTCCCAGCACTCTGCATAGACACTTCATCTCTGTTGTGACTAGTTTTCTTCTATCATTTGATGTCAGCGTCCAGGTTTGGCACTGATGCATAATGTGGGGAGAAGGATTGTGTTGAACAATGCTCTTTTTGTGTCCATGGTGACATGTTTGCATTTAAAATTGTTGTAGCAAAATAAATAATAAAGTAGTCTCTCACAAGCGAGGATAACAACAACATGACTTAAGTGTTATAGCAGCTAAGTGCTGTAGCTAGATGTATAAACAGGACAATTTTAGCATGAAAGTTCTTATGACATGTGGGACACACAATATCCATGATGATAGCAGTGACATTGATCCCTCTTCAGTTATCAGTTATATGAGGACTATCATCATAGCACTCTGGACATGTCCATAGGTGCTCCGATCTCCGTCTCAGCAAATCCAGCAGCGTCCAGCGACCCAACACGCCAGTTCGATGTTGATTAATCAATCTCTTTGCATATTTAGTATGTCGTTCTTTTCGGGCTGCACCAATATTGACACCCATCTCTTTCAATCGGGTCAGCGAGTGGGATTCACAGACCTGAAACTCCTCTGTTCGGAAACTCTCTCTCAATGCGTGAAGAATGTCACTTCGATTCATGGCAGCTCCCTCTGATATTGTAGCCAAGCCAGTCAATCTATCAGCTCGTTCACTACCCCTAACTCCTTCATGCCCAGGGACAAAAATGAAGGTGATTTCTCTGATCATTGTCTGTACCAGTACCTCCACCCAGTTGTGTCTCACCATACCTGATTCGACTTTACGAATCATGCTCATGGAGTCACTGAGTATGAAAACACGAGAGTAATTTTGAGATGCCAACCAGTTCACCGCCTCCGTAATCGCCCGAACCTCCATTGTCAAGCTACTTGTGGTTGTTGCGTAGGCCCCACTGGCCTCTCTTATTATTTTTCCTCCTGAGCGTGCTGAAAAAACCCACGCACAGCGTTGTTGGCGAATGACTGAACCATCGGTGTAAATGATCCCTCCTATCTTTTGGGTATTAGAATTTCTATCTGTTTCAGCAATTCTTTTTGTTTTTGTTTGTTCTTAGACTTTAGTCACATATTTTATGCTACATTCGTATTTGAAAGAAATTCAATAATTATAAAATATGTAAATTATATATTCACAACTATTTATGGCTAAGAATGGACATAAGCCGCATATCACAACAAGTGTTTTTCTGTGAACTTTTGTAAGGGAAGAAGCACCAAGGCAGAGCACTGCTCAGATATAAAGATATCTGCAAGGCCTCAATGAAGAACTTTTCTATTGGTACCAACAATTGGGAAAAAACTAGCTGATGATTGAGTTATGTGTAAAACAACATTATGCAAAGATGAAGCATCTTTTGAAAAGAGACTTGATGAGCTGAAAGGCAAGAGAGACAAGTGCAAACTCAGAAGTTGCCACAATAAAACACTTGTCAACTCATCATCATCAGGAGCCGTCTTCACATCGAAGGTTGGCTGCACTGAATCTCCAGCATCCTCTGTCTTCCCCCTTGGTGTTGCACTCTGCCAGACTGTAACCTGTCCATTCTTAAAGTTTCCCTCTCACTTATCTCTTGGTCTTCCTCTTGCTCTTCATCCCCCAACTTTCCCCTCCAGTAAAGATTTTATCATGGTGTCATGTCTTTTTATGTGTTCAAAATACTTTATTTCTCCTAGAAAACAATGTTTATTTGTCTGTTTTTCTGTCCATGAAACTATACCTATTCTATATATCCACATCTCAAATGCATTAATTTTGTCTTCTAACTGCTTGTTCATTGTCCATGTTTCAGAGCCATACATTAATATAGGATATATATAGCATTTGATCATTCTCATTTTTAGCCTGTTCTTGCCAAATGATCATTTATAAAGATGAGAAAGACCATATGCAACTATTTAATTACCATTGTCTTTGGCATCCACAGTTCCCAGAAGATCATCTGATTTTGTGTTGAATGTATGGACTGGAGGATTATTGGCAGATATCATACTAAGATTGCGGTCAGTGTTGCTAACAGGATTGATATCCAATGCACATGAATCATCACACACAAAACTATCATTAGTTTGAGGTTCACACTCTGAATTACAGCTACTAATATTTGTTGTATTTGAAAAGGTTACATCATCATGGGAACCAGCTTCATCCTTTACAGGGATAATAAAGTGCACATGCTTCTCTCTGTTCCTTATGAAAATATCATTATCAGTTTCTGGACCAGGACTAGAATCAGCATACGATTGTTCTTTCTCTTTCAGCTTTATTTCATCTACAGCAATTTCTGTGTTTTCATCTACATTTTCATCAATGTCTTTGTTAAATACATGTAATGCTGGTAGTTCTTGCTCAGGGTAATCATTTAAATCAATACATTCTTTGCCAACTTCATGCTGATCACTAGTTGCAGTATCGAAATTGGAGTTAATTAAATCTAAGTAACTTGCATTGCTGAAACCATCTTTGGGCTTGACAGTACCATCAGAGTTAATACTCAAGTCCCCTGCTGAAATATCTTGAGCTGAGATATATGGATTGTCTTCTATTTCATCATACACCTCTTCAAAAGCTAGATTAGCATAGGTATCTTCATCCTTCAAGCCTCCCTGACCAGGAATGTTGTAGGGATGCTCAAATGCTGTCTTTTTACAGCGCCTATAAATAAGAAATAATGATAGAATAGTTAATGTTATTGAAAAGGTATTTCATAGTCTTGAGTCATTGTGGAAACTATTAAAATACTATGGAGTTCCTCCCAAGACTGCAAACCTAATAAAGGAAACATATAAAGGAATGAAATGCAGAGTCATCCATGAGGACCAATTGATGGAATCCTTTGAGATAAGATTGGGGGTGCAACAAGGATATCTCTTATCACCATTCCTGTTCTTGCTGGCCATAGATTGGATCATGAAATCAACAACAACAGATAACAGATTGGGAATACAAAGGACACTTATAAAACAACTAGAGGACCTGGATTTTGCAGACGATCTGGCATTTTTGTCCCACAGTCACGCACAGATTAACGATACAATAAACAATCTTAATAATAAGTCTCAACAACTAGGTTTGAAAATACACAAGGAAAAGACCAAGGTCATGATAATAAATGCAGTAAATGTAAACCAGATTATGCTGGAGGAAACAGCTCTACAGGACGTAGAATCATACACATACCTTGGTAGCAACATAGACACAGAAGTGGGAACAAACAAAGATGTCAAAATATGAATTAAAAAAGTAAAGGTAAACTTATTGCATTGAGTAAGTATGGAAGTATGCATGACTCCGCATCAAGGGTCCCTGATGTAATTTTGAGGTAATGTAAATATTTTCTAGATATCATCATATAGAATATTCATGAAGCCACTATAACGTTCTTAAACTAGTTAGTTTTATCTCATAAATTTCTAAGCATTCATAACATCTGTCGGTAGATCTGTAAAGTCATTCTTGTATTAACAAATAATTAATGTATTTTTGAAAAATATATATATTTAGCACTACGTATTTACCTTTTCGTGATAATGCCTGCAACAAAAGATAAGAAGATAACACCGACTCCTAAGCCTGTAGCACAACCAATGATAAGTGGCAGATTACTCGGAACTGAATTTAGAATTAATAAAGATATTAATTTTCAGTTCTTTTCTGGTCTGTACAAATGAATACTTATAAGGGTACATTATTATTATTACTGAATTATACCGGTGGCTTTTACTTCAGACAAGAGGAGTGCTGTGACATCAGTTCAGTAACCAATAAGAATTATGAGTTTTCACTCTGTATTTTAGTGTACAGGAAACACAACTGATAACTCCAAGGTAAGATACAAACAACAGATAGAAATGGGATGAAGGAAATTTAACTCTTTCCACGCTTTAAGCCGCACACTGCGCCATGGCGGAAGTCCGTTGACGCTTTAAGCCGCACACTGCGCCATAGAGTTGCTTCCCTTATAAGAAGTCTTTCTAGTTTTACTTCTACTATTTTACTTATACTACTTTTAACCTTGTTATTCTATTGGGTTGTCCAGTTTTCTTCAATTTAGTATATAATAAGATATATATGTTTATTTATTGACAAGTAGTTGGGATTGTAATTTTTTTGGAAAATTTTTTTTTACTTCCTTGAATTAATTGCTTAAAAATTGAGGAAATAAATGGGCGTGGAAAAAGTTAAAGAACAAACATGGCTTTACAAAAAATTTAACAAATAAAAACAGTTTGGAATGGAACTGAAAGGAAAACAAAGATCAGATTACTAAGAGCATGCATATTCCCAGTGGCAACATATGGGTGTGAAGCATGGACATTTAATAAGGTAGTGGAAAAACAAATATGTGCTTTTGAAAATATTTTGAACAGACAAGTGTTACAGAAGAGTCCTTCATATTCATGGACATAGAAGACAATAAATAGATCAGAAAGAACTCAAAATCAAAGAAAACTGGCTGATGCTACAAATAAGAAAAAGAAAATTGAGGTATTTTGGACATGTAAAAAGACATGAAGGGCTGGAAAAAGACCATCATGGAAGGAGGCATACCGCCAAAGAGAAGAAGAGGAAGACCACAGAGAAGATGGATTCTGGATGTAACTGATGGTTTGAACATGACGGTTGCAGAGGCAGGACATCTGACATATGAGAGAGAGAAATTCCTAAAGACTGTAGGGTGGCAAAGTTCTGCTCAGGACAAGCTATTTAATGATGAAGATACATTTACATTGGCTATACTGAAAGACCAATCAATCAGCTATATATCACATCTTGACCGACTTGGGTTGGACATTCTGTTTGTCTCCCTGAAGCTTCTAAGTTGGGTCAATCAAACAGCACAAGCTGACAAAATTTGACAAGACCAAGCAATTCTGGTTATATAAACCAGTTATCCTGTTGTGGCAATTCTGCAGGGTTTCTGATAGGCTTGTCTAAGACTTCGACCAAGTGATTCGTGTAAACATTACCGCTTAAAGATATTGGTTGTCTGGAATGCGCGCAAATCTCTTAATATGCACAGCAACAAATTTACTACCACCACATCGAGTGGATGGCATCTCCCTTGATCCAATCTGGCTTTGCCAGACTTCAAAACATCACTCTTTTTCCAGACCACCACATGGAGTTGGGACAGGATCATGGTCACTGCCAGCACACTGACCCTGGCGCTACATTGTCTCTTGTTAGTATGCGTCTATAGCCCCATATGCATACACTTCGGTCAAAATTGGATTGACCTATCGTATATGTTATAGGGGCCAAATTAGAGTGCTATGCATCCACCTTCTCAGCGCAAACCACACCGATCACAAAGAGTAGTTAACTTGGTTGATAAAAATGAAAGAAAACAAACAAACAACATATTACAATGAACATTTTCTTACACTGTACCTGATACAGATGTAGTGTTACAAATGTTCAACTGACATTGTTCTAGTAAAAAGGAACCATGTCCTGCTGTACTTTCACCTATGAAAACAATTTTTAAAACACAGCAATAAGATCTTTCTTCTTTATTTTGTCGTCATTATTGATATAAGTAAATAATAGTGTTACACTATTCAGTATTGATTCCAGTAAAACTATGTAGCAATGGTGAAATACGTAAAAACAAAGTACTGTAGTTTTACAAAATACAAAAGCAATAACAATACAGAGCAACGTTTCGATCAAAAGGCCTTTATCAAGCAAAGAATACAACAGAAATGAATAAATTCACTTCTTACACGGCACAGAACATATAGAATCAGACAATAAATTCCTAACTGCCCTAAAATGAAAATATGTGACTAAAAACACATTCCAAAATAAATAAATAAAAATGCAACAATAAAATAGAAATATATAAAACACAACAATAAATTAGGAATACAAAAATATACATCCCCATCCAAAAGTAATAAAATTTAAAGTTGCGCAGCAACTTTTGTACTATTGCTTCAATCAACCATGCAAGAAAAATCTTACTATGGATTATCATGAAGAAGATATAAAAGAAAGTTCAAATAATAGTATAGTGAAAAATACAGTACTTGAATGAAAGATGCGAAAATAGATCCAGGAAAGCTAAGAAGAATGTACGGTTATTTAACAAAATTCTGACTGCACTGAACATTATGAATCTTTAACAAGTAAAACAGATATGAAAGACTAAAAAATAAAAGATATATTGAATTTTGGGGTCTTTCTTTCAATTCGTTTTCGATTTCTATAGTAAATGTTCGTATTCAAATAATAAATATGAGTGATAGGACACATACATAAATGTACTGAGAAAAATGGCACATTTATTTTCACAACTCATGCCCACAGTCCAATGCGAATTGTAGCAAAACCATCAATTCTACAGTAGCAAAGCTTTGTACCCAATCTTAGAATTATACCGACGCAAATATATGATAGAAGAAATTGCTATAGGAAACCTGGATTTTGTAATATAACAGTTTCCTTTGATGTTGGCGGAATATTTGGCAAGTCTGAAACGAAATTTTAGTTTTTACAGTAAACGCACCAATATGACATTTGATGGCAAGTCTCATTCAAAAGCATATCATCCCAGCTCATACATGGGGACCAATGTTGATACTTACAATAGAGTCATGAAATAAACAAGAAATTTAGACATAGTTGTATTAATGTTTTAAAATAACTTACATTACAGTTAAAGTTTGCTGCCATGTCATAATGCCATCACCCTTTCCCGTCCAGGCTTGGGACTGGCAATGGTGGAGCGACTTGGAGACCTATTCAAATCGCAAATCACTACTTCTTCAGTACAATGTGCGTGTGTTAACATATGTGGTAGGAGGTATCACTACAATAAAATAGCTCTTTTCTCCGGTTCTTGTATACTGTGGTACAGATGACCCAAATGTGCCTCTTTGCAGAAATGCGCATATAGTATTATTGACACTTTTTGCATTGTAACTTCAAACTCATTAGAAATGTTATATCAATGTCTGTTTTGAGAAGTCAACAATATGACCCAATACACTTTTTTATAATTTTGATATAGGCCTTTAACTAAATGTCTGTGTCGCACTTATGGCGTAATTTGTTTACCATGGTCAAGCCTGAGTAGATTTGCTGCATGGAAAATGCAAGAATTGTTCCAAAAGTTATTGATTTCGTTCTGAATGTTGCTATTTTTTATTGTCAATGTATTAAATGGCTGTAAACATTAGTTTTTTTTCAACCATGCCAGAAAAGGCATTAAATATATAGCACAAAGAAGGCAACTTCTAGATGGTATGATTGTTTGAATGGCAAAATATATTTTAGAAGGCTCAGGAACATGTGTAATTCACATGCAAGTTTTCAAGTTATTTAATCAAATGGTTACAAAGATACAAATTTTTATCTGTGGGCATGACAAGTTGAACAAACTATAGCAATCGCGCCCAGAGTCAGACAACACTTCAATGTCTTAATGACTGCCATGTTGGCCAGGTAGTTCCCAACATATTTATATACTATATCTTTATGGGAAAGCGAGAGAGAGATTTACTACGTCTTTATGGTACTCACATTTAGGACATGACTTGCAGAATGTCATCCTAGCTGTATCCTGATAAAATCCTTTCTCACACAAAATACAGGAACCATTATTTGCAGAATATGACCCTGGAGGACAGTCAACTGGAGCAGCAAAAGAAAAACCAAAAAAAAAACATAACAAATGAAGTTCAATATGTTAAGAAATATTTTCCTAATTGTTATATCCAAATCTAACAATTGTTTTTTTACAACAAATTTTGATATATCTATGTACATTTATATTTATCATTCATATTTCTGACTCTCAGTAGATGCTTCGGAAAATCCAGAATGGCAGGATGCAGTTTTAGTGGAAGTCACCTATAGAGGTTTCCAACCTCCGGAGACCGTGGATCTACTGCCTCGCATACGGGTGTTAGCGGAAACAAGAGAGCGGACATGCTTGCATTGAAAGCATAGATTGTTGGAGAGTTGGGGATGGATATGGGTATGTTCTTCAGTCTCTTGGCGACCTACTGTTGGATGAGGACACTAAAATTGATGTTGAATCAATTCAGCAATATAGGGAATTTGGAATTACTCATTGTACAAGTAGAGCTGGATGTTTGAGAGGAATTGAGAGAGAAGTCTGTTTAACCAGCGAGCCATAGGAACCATCAGTATGCACACCCTATATCTGTTGGAGAAGACTGAGCACCTATGGGTCTGCCCGGAGTGCTATGATATCAGTTCAATAACCAATAACCATCATTCATATGGTCATACCTGATATTTGATAGTATTCAATATTCTTCAGTTACCTTGCATTTATTATTCTGTCTAGACAAAGTGTAAATTGAGCAAGATTCTTATCAAAATGTGCATGTTTCTCCACAGGCTTCTACTGTTAGTGCTCTTTATCAATTCTGCATTAATTTTTTTAACCATATTATAGTGTCACACCCTTCAGCATCTTCTCTCTTTGTTGATATTTTTTACCGAACGTATCTCTGTACCTCCTTTATTAGCACATTTTTCTCTGTGTCCCCTTTTTTAGCAACTTTACCAACTGTTGCAATGTGTTTCAACTTTTCTCTTTTTATATTCTATCCATGAAATAGGGACTTCTTTTGTCCAATGTGGGCAGAATATTATTTTTGTAAAACGATCTTATCCAACTCACTTTTAAACTGATATAGGCAAAACTTCTACACACACTTATATAGATGATCACAGTGTCTTACAATGTGTCAGTTGGTAAATATTCATTGATGACAGTTTTAAAGTAAAGTAAGGCCCGCTTGCCCAGCGTGTTCGTAGCACGTTGGACTGCGGGTGACTAGTCCTCTTTGTGTGCGGGTTCAATTCCGCGGACTGGCAGAAAAGCCACAGGTTCCCAAGATTCACGGTGTTCGTGGCACCGAACCGAAGGGTTATGATGTCCATGGCACTGAGCTGAAGAGCTGAAAGCTCAAGTGTTTCTGGATCGGAAAAAAAAGTAAAGTAAGCGATCTAGAAGGTAGTTGCTAGCAATTGGTCTTGAAATTGTTAACAAAGAAAAATAAACACTAAAGTTTAAACCGCACAGTTTAAGTACTACAGAAAGCCAATACTGACATATGAGTGCGAATAATGGATAACAAACTCTCTGCAGACAACAAAGATGTGGTTTTAAAGGAAAATGCTAAAAATCCTATGGACTGCTAAAATAACTAATGTTGATGTGCTGAAAGAGGTCAAAGCACAGAGAAAATTTATTATCAATATAAGAAATGGGCAGTTATAATTTTTCAGGCAAGTCAGAAAGTTAAAACACATTGGAACAACCGATAAAGTCAATAAGAGACAAGACAGAGGACAACAAACAGAGATAATTTTGGACAGCCTGGCTTTATGGCTTGGAAGAGTGGCAACATCTGAACTAATAGTCAGTACCAAGGACAGTTTGTGGAGATCCATGATCATCTATGCCAGATGGCATAGCATATGATGATGATGAACATTTAAACAACAGTAATGACCTGATTACTTACCACAAAAACTGTTACTAAGTCCAGAACCATTTGAACACTGCAAAATCAACTTGGCAGTCTCAATATGACCTGTATAATTTGCTCCAATAATACAAGCTTTCAAAATGTCTGCTGATGTGTTGACCATCTCAATAAAAACATCATCAAGTTTTTGGTATTTGTCCATAAGAACATATCTTTCCTCATCTAAAAATTTCCAAATAAATTAAATTATTAAAAGATATTTCAATATCTAATTAACAATCTGTTGATAGAAACTTTTTATGAGTGTGACAGCTGCACAGACAAAGTGACTTTCAGAGCATATTTTTGCTAAATTTCCCTAGTTATGGAGAAAAGATTAAACTGTCTGCAACCAACATTATTTCAAGACTCAGAAAATGGTTACAAAGGCAGATTTCTTAAATATTTCATGTGTGTAGTGTTTTATACTGTGTCTTTACTTTTGATAAAACAGATGAGACTGCAGTCAAACTATTTGATTGGCAAAACATGTAATCACAAAGTACTGTAGTTTTATATGTTGCATGTATTCAAGTTATATATTGACTAGATTTTTCATTGTTTTTCTTCCGTTCTATTTCTAGTTTTATGTGTGTTTTTTGTGTTACATTTATTTTGTTATTCGTTTTTATTCCCAGATTTTCGTTTTTATTTCCAGATTTTCATTAGAAACGTTTGTTTTTGGTCGTCCATTTGTTTTTTTAAATTTGTCACTCCTGTTGTTCGCTTGCTTGATAAAGGCCTTGTTGGTCGAAACGTTGTGTATTTTGTCATTGTTTTTGTAATTTGTAAAACTACAGTACTTTGTGATTACGTGTTTTACTTTTGACCTCTCCTCCTCCTCCTTCTTCTTCTTTGCATTCGTTCTTTACGACCAATTTTAATCACTCTTTTGATATGTTTGATCTTTGCCAAGAACATGTATACGTTGCACATTGGTTTGGTAGGCCCTAAACGCATAAGACTTCTACACGTTTAAGACACATGCATCCGATTTCAGCCAAACCTCCTTAGTCGCCTCTATGACATGCGTGGAAGGTAACAGTGGTTCTATTCTGTACACCCCAAATTTGGGCCCTGGTAACCACTCGGGCGACTTTTGACCTCTAATGTGCTTTGTATTCTTTTCTTGATTAACTCTTTAACTTCAAAAAACAACTGGCTGCACAATTTTTTTTTATTTCTCATTTCATCATGAATCGTTTATTTATAAAATTAACTCAAAATTTATGTTAATGCATTCTGATCATTTCATTTTCAGGTTGAAATATCTTTATTGCATGCCAAAAGAGCTGCAGGTGTGACAATAAGAGACAAAATTAGAAATGAAGAAATCAGAAGAAGACTGGATGTGAAACCAGTCATGCAATTCATAAAAGAACATCAGATTAAATGGTTTGGACACCTGACAAGATTGCCCTGGTATCGCCTACCACAGAGAGCCACACAGAAAAAGTACAACGAGTACAAGGCAAGAGGAAGACCACACAAAAGATGGAGCGACGGCATCAAGAACAGCTTTACGAACATGAATATCAGCTTACATAGTGCCTAAATGCAAGCACACACAAGATCACTATGTTTGACCCCAACACTTCTATAAAGAAGTAAATGGTGGAAGAGAAGAAGAAGAAATTTTCATAGGTGCTAAAATCTCTTTCAAATATCTCCAACAACGTACAATGAAGTGATCTTCATTTGTATCTGAATTATCTAACAATAAAAACACTTCATTCTCCAGTGTTTATTTATCAGTAACCATAAGTAAAATACCTACACATTTATTTGTAAAAAAATAGAGTACAATTTCTGTGTGTTATCAGGGACGATAATGTTTTACTTCTAACACCTTTCCAATAAGTGGCCTCAACTTATGTTGCCCTCCATTGGATCTCTAGGACTTCCTTTACTGGGGCCGTTGTTGTATCTGACTCTCAGTCGATGCTTCATAAGATCCAGAAGGGCAGTTTACAGTATGAGTGGATGTCGTCTACAGAAGTTTCTAACCTCCAGAGGCTTACGTGGATATACTGTCCTGGTCATGCAGGTGTTTACGGTAATGAGAGAGCGGACAGGCTTGCATCAACAGCATCGATTGTTGGCGAGTTAAAGATGGATAAGGGGGATATTCTGCAGTCTCTTCGTGACTGTCTGTTGGATGAGGACACTAAAATCAATGTTGAATCAATCAAGCGATTTAGGCAGTTTGGAGTTACCCATTGTTAAGTCGAACTGGATGCCTGAGTGGCAGAGTGAGAGGTGAATTTAATCAGTGAGTCACGGGAACCATCAGTATGCATACTCTTCGATATCTGTTGAGGGGAGACTGAGCACCTATGGGTCTGCCCGAGTGCAATGACGTCAGTTTAGTAACCAATAACCAATAAGTGGATGATCTGCAATGACAGCTCCAATAAGTGCACATTTAGATCTACTACCAACCATCGATAATGAGCTGTAACTACCTAAAGCAACCCAGTTTATATTATAAAGTAGCCAGTCTTATCACAACATTACCTAAGTTACTAGTTGCCCAAAACATCTAGTATATCTTCTTTCTGGTATTAATTAGCATTTGTCTATTGCATTCATCTATGAAGTAAGTTAATATGTCTTCCTCTCATGTCTCTTTAGACTTTAGGGTGTTGTGCGTCTTGAGAGAGCTGATAATCTATGTATCCGGGAAAAACTTGAACTTCTTCTTCTTCTGCTTCTTTGAATGCTCCATCTCGATCACTTATTAACCCCTCTTTGTGATTTGTATGTGATCCATGCTTAAGAGTGATTGTACGTTGTGCCAGTTATGCACCTACAAGTAGGCCAGCACATCTGATTTCTGCAATGCTCTTTATTTACTAGGGTAGCTTCCCTATGCCCCTACCCCAGTCTCCTCTTACAACATGCCTAATAGGTTGCAGTTTATTTTTTGCTCTCCTTGAGAGCACCGGCAACACATGGACAAAATCTGAACTCATCTATTGCCTTGAACTCTGTTTCTTTTCTTATTTATCAAGAATAAATTTAGAATACTTGTCAAGTAGTAAGAGAATTATTTTACAGATCACAAAGTTGGTCTTTAGCTAAACGATTTCATTACCTGAAAATGTGCTTTCACTGTAGTTAATGTCTGCTTGGAGTATGCCAGTGACTGGATTTCTTCCTAAGTGAAATAATATCAATAGTTTTTTTTATAAACAACTAAAATCAAGAACACAATTAAAAATTAATTAATGATTGTATAAATAGAATCAATAGGACCATCATTATTGCACTTTGGTGAATAACACTGTATTTTCTGATCTCTTTCTTACACAAGAAGATTTCAGTGGCAGTGCATTAAATCTGTAGCATTCCAGATGTAATTTTGAGATTGGTAAAAATATGTTGAAATTATTCGAGTTGGTATTAATTTTTTTTTCGCAGGCAGTGACTTTCCAGCTTATGTTTATTAATTTTCAACTACCAAAAATTTGTATAGATGCTTAATTTGAATATAGAACCTACATTTTATTGCTTTTCTGATAGGACTAGCTACTAGATCTTGATTATTCTGAGATCAGGTCTTATTTGGAAAATAGTTCAATTGTTTTCCACATAGGACACAAACCCGGTACATTTTGAGTGTGAGACGAGCCCTGCACATCAACACCATAAAGATCCCAGAAAATGAACCAGCAAATAAGTAATTAACATAGAACATAAAGTAACTTATATTTTTATAACAAATGGAATACATTTTAAGATGGTAGTTTTTAAGATGAATTAAAAATATTTATGGATGTTAGTTTTTTCTTAATGGTATGCCTGGTTGTAGCTGAAGATCTTGAGTAATATAAAGAAGTAAAATTGAAGTCAAAAGGACAAATACAGTGAGGGAAAAAAAGATTTGAATATCCTAAACAGGAATGACTTTTAGATGTCCTGTCTTGCCCAGTGAAGCTAAATCAAAGAATGACATACCTTCACAGCTAGTTGTAACCTCCACTTTATCACTGCAGTCAGAGTTACTGCAGTTGAGTGCCTGCAAGATATTCTGTTTTATATACTCTGGAGAATTGTTGACAGACTTGGCACTGTTGGCTTCTGCATTATCATAGACATACTTGATCACAATACTTGTATGTATAGGTTGTCTTGGTGCTAAAATATATGGAAAGTATTGTTGATAAAACTCTTTTTTCTCAGTGATAATTACACACTATACAATTATAAAATATAATATGAATCCTCTATAATAAAAGTTATGACAAAATTATAGTTCTAAAAAAGAAATTCAAGACAATTGTTAATAATGTTGCTTTCTTTGTTAGCAATTTTAATCTAATAGTAAAAACTGCTCAATTGTCAGCACTCAAAAGTACTTTTATTACAACTTTTGTTTATATTAAAAACATGTAATTATTCTTTCTGTGGTGCTCATCATCATCAGGTGCCGTGCCGTAGGTGATCATGGATCTCCACAAATCTCTGTCTCTGGTGTTTATTATTATCTCTGACATTGACGCTCAACCTGTGCCATGTAGTCAGACTATTCAAAATTTTCACTCTCTGTCTCGTCTATACTATGGGTTCTAACCTCCCTTCCTCACCACATGTCCCCAAAAAATGACTGCCTCTTTCTTACATTGATGATAAACTTTCTCTGTGTCTTGACCTCATTCAACACCTCAACATTACTCATTTTAGCAGTCCATGGGATTCTTATCACTCTTCTGTAAAACCATATCTCTGCGGTCCTCAGAGATTTTTCGATCTGTGTGTTTATTGTCCATGACTCGCATCCGTATGTCAGTATTGGTTCTGTGTTGCTGTAGTTATCAAATATCTTCTTCAGTTATGATTGATCGTGTAATAGCTATTGTTCAGAACTAACGCTGCTGAGTTAGTTGTTCATTTGCAGCCAATGGCGAGTTCAGAAAATTACATGTATATATTTTATAACTGATGTGTTGAGTTCTATAGAATGTTTGCAAATTGTCTGAAAGATCATCAATAACTTTCTTTTTTTTCTGTACTGAATCTAGAGCATGTGAGATGTACATGTTTTGCTGTCTCATATGGATAAGTGTAATTGCATCAGTTTGGCTCATATAAGGGGTTTATTCTGTTTTAGTGTTTTTTTGTGCCCATGGGGTGCTGGGGCCTACAAGGGAAGCCAAGAATAGTACCACTGCGACCTACAAGGCGACTGATGTAGGACCTAGGAAAGCTACCCTAGTAAATAAAAGCATCACAGAAATTGGATGTGCTGGCCTACTTGTAGGTGCCTGACTAGCACAACATACACTCGCTCTTAGGCTCAGATCACATACAAATCACAAAGAGTGGTTAACAAGTGATCGATATGGAGTGTTCAGAGAAGAAGGTTGTAGTAATATGAGAGAATTATTATAGTTGCACATAGAAGCAGAATATGTAAACAATTTTTGTCATGTACCTGCACACTCTGGCAGAATGCCAGTAGGATTGCTGTCTATCTGATGTGTCCAGGTGTAATTTGTCAACAAGCCACATTGGAATTTGTTCATAACTTCAGGCATAATAATCAGTCCAGGTTTACAGACTATCTGGCAAGTAGTCATACTCAGGTCTGCATTTTTACACAATCCGAGACTGATGACCTGAACGTAGTTGGAGATCTGGACACTCTAAAATTAAATTGAAATAAAATATGTACAAAGTATAAAATATGTATAAAATATTATATATATATATATATTGTTCTGTTACCTATACTAATTTCAGTTATGACATTATTGCAAACTAACTTAAACAAAAAATGTCTGAATACTGTTAAGAAATTTTTAAAAATTATATATGGAATATAACTTGTAATAGTGAATATAATGTTTTATAGATGTGGTCATTATGAATAAAAAAAATTAAATACCAGTAAAAAAACTATATGAAATTCAGATTATGTACTGTCTCTGTATTGGAGCCTAGCTGCAATGGATCTTTAACACTTCTCTGTCTCTTGTCCAACTGGTGTAACTCTGAAGTCTACTGTTTGTCTATCTCTTGATATTGTTCACCAGTTAGTAATGCTGTCTTCCTTTTACCTGTCCACCTTCAATCCTTTTTTTAGTATGGTCTTCAGCAAAGTGTTCTATATTTTTTTTATGTGGTAAAATATCACAATTTTCCTTTTTTTCATTCAGTAATTATTTTCACATTCATAAATCTCTCATTCTTCTTCTTCTTCTTTTGTCGTCACACTGCTACCGGGTTGTTGCCCAGTGTCGTGGTTTTCTGTTTTTGTCTTGCGCTGTTCTGGTGGCTTGTGTGATTGTTATCTTTGCTCTTTCACAGGATGCCGCCACGCCATCTAACCATCTTTTCCGTGGTCTTCCTCTTGCCTTCTTTCCCGATGTTCTGTTGTAGAAGACTCTGTATACTGTGGAGTTTGGATGCATTCTTATTAAGTGGCCAAACCACTTCATTCTTTGTTTATCTATATAATTCAAGCACGGTTTTGTGCCAACTTTCTTTCTTATGCTGATGTTGGTGATTCTGTCTTTTCTTGTGTTGTTGGTAACTTTTCTCAGGCAACGCATTTCACATGTAGTTATTTTTTGTGACTGCGCTTTGCTCAATGTCCATGTTTGGCTCTGGTAACACAAAGTAGGTATAAAAATGCTGTTGATCATTTGTTTCTTAGCTGCCTGTGAAATTTTTGGGTGCCTTAACAATGGGGCTAGCTGGTAGGTTACAGCATTTGCTTTTGTACTCTAGCCTCTATCTCTCTATCTAGTTTTCCGTCTTCTGTGAATATGCTTCCTAAGTATTTGAATTCTTTCACTTGGTTTATTTTAGTGCCATTGACATGGATGTCTAGATTATTATGTTTTCTTCCCATATTCATTATTTCTGTTTTAGTGTTGTTGATTTTCATGTCATGTTTCACACAATTATTGTTCAAAGTGTCAATATGATGTTGTAGATCTTGTTCATTTTGATGTATCAGGCACTGATCATCTGCAAAAAGCAGTTCATTTATTTCATCATTATCTGAATTCGACTCTTGAGTTATTTTATCCATATATGCGATAAAGAGTAGTGGTGAAAGGACACAACCTTGTCTAAATCTCTCCAGTACCTCTAAATGTGTCTTATTTTTTGCTTATGAATTGGGCTCGTTATTTTGTATATCCACTTCTTCATGCACCAATTTTGTATTCTTAATGATTGCTCTTTGTTCCCAATTTAACATAGTATTGATTAATATATATATATGTAACACTTTTACAATCACAATTTTGTTTTATCAGCAGTATTTGATTCAAAAAGTTTGTTCACTTCTTGAACATGTTTTAGAATTGGATGCAAAAATAATATAAATAACTCATTCTGAGGGTTGCAATACATTTCGTACAGTAAAGTGGCAATGTAACATTTTTCATTAGAACTTGCTAATTGAAAATGAGTCTGAAATTCAATCCACTGGTTTAAAATTCTGCTGATTGCTGATTCAAATGCTAACCACCTGGTTAAAAACTTTTAAGTTTATTGGCAATGATGCAGCACAAGATCTAATTGTTTTTTTAATGCACATTTTCCTGTAAAATGCTAGATCCAAATTTTTAATGCTAAAATACAATAAATAATGCTAATCTAGCATTGGAAATACTAAATTAGCAAACCTGCTTCTTGTTGGTCGTCTGTTTCCTGGACCGCCATGGGAAGGCGAAGTGGAATCTTATTCAATTTTGTTTTTATGCTGACCCTAATGCTTGCAGTCAGCTATGAGTGGCAGACAGATACAAGCCCATGCTGCTTGTATGTAGTCTCCCAAAGGAGAGTGGAGCATTTTACCCCAGTGTTACATCTTAAAAAAACATTTTCTCTTAATAATTAAGACAATAAAACGGCCTGAAAAAAACACATACAAGATACAACTCAAAGGATGTCCTTAGGGATGTAAAGTATATGACTGAGGATCTAATCTTTGTTATCTGAGCAAGGTGTCATTGATTGAAAGTCTGGTTTGTGAATACACAACAGTATTTGATACTTTATCTTTCAATGATATGCCAAGAATAGAAGGCAGACATTACTGATGTAAACTAATCTAAAATATTGGCAATTTATACAAAACAACACACTACGCATTTAAAATAAACAAAATACAAACAAACCTGGACATTGCACAGTATTGCAAGAAATACTGATGGTAGTACTACCTATACAAGGCAAACCTCCATTTCTCACAACTGGGCTATCACAGAAACGTTTTCTGAATGACTCACCACCACCACAAGTAGCACTGCACTGAGACCAATCTGACCATGCTCCATATGCTCCATTCACTAAATTTTTAAATAACAAAAATTGTACTTTACAAACACAACAGACATGGTACTTGAAGTTTTTTTTAAACAGGATTTCAACTGAGCCAATTACTTGCTATGTAACTATAATATTTCTTTAAATTGCTATTTTGTTGAAATTTCTTTAGCTTTTTTTGTACATATTACAAATTTTCAATTCCAATGTTAGTATTAAAACATATTCCAGAAAAAGTTGGAAAATGATTAAATATATAAAACATAAGTTGAATGCATGTTAAATAGATGTGAAAAATAATTTACATAAAATGAAACAAATTCAGGAGGAGTGATCAAATCAGAGCAATGTCTGGCCAACTGCTAGTAGCAAGAGTTACAAGAAAGAGAAGATGGAGATATACTGGACATACTCTGAGAAGAAGTGATCAAAGAATAACAAAATGGGCACTGAAGTGGGTGGCAACGGGTTTAAGAAAGAAAGGACACCATAGGAAAACCCTGAAACAAACTTTTCTGAGAGTGGCAAGAAATATTGGAATCAATTCCATTGATGAAATTGAACGAGTTGCCCAGGATAGAGTCGTATGGGTACATTATTTGTCTGACCCTATGTAATATATAACTCTACACGAGAAATACATGTATACAATATTTGTACATATTGATCAGCCATTATCACTACAACAGTAGATGTATATTTATAATACATGCAATGGCGTAGCTGAAACAAAATTATTTGTTATAATTTATAAGGTATTTAATAATATTAAAGTAGATATACACTAATATACTTTCAAGCAATAAAATTAGATCCAGTAATACAAAAACACTTTTGAGTGTCACCCATACATCTACAATGTTCTAATTTTGCTAAAAATATGACATTCAACAACAAAGTTACGCACCTGGGCACTGGTCTCCAAAACATTTTTGGTGTTGCTCTTGGTCCCCATGGCAACTTTCTCCAAATAAGTCTGGTCTTGGACTATCACACATTCTCACCCGGGATCTCTGACCTGATCCACAAACTACTGAACAAGAAGACCATTCATTCCATATTCCCCAGCCACCATTCACTGTAATAATGTAAGATTAAGCTGATTTGTAATTTTATGCTGTTCATTATTTAAAATTGGAACAAGTAAAAATATTCTTATCGCTTGGTCATGAAATAACAGAAGATTAAAAATGTGAACCCAAGATCCATAAAAGAATTGGAATGCTCAAAATTGCATTCAAAAAAATATGACAGACATTAATATAAAACAAAATAGTTCAATAACAATGAATGAATGAACCACCAGGAGCTGTACATATTTATCATTTCTCTATGAGATACTGCAAGAATGTATAAGATATTGTTTAACAGTGAGTTATGAGAACTAACAGCATACAGTCTCTATGTCATCTCTTCAAAGAGACTGAGTATTTATTTATCTGTCAAGAGCATAGTTAATTTGGTTCTATTAACTACCTAACTAATTGAGAAATAAAGACAGAGAGAGTGACAAAATGAATTAGACGATTCTAGACTTTTAATCACTGAGGTTTGGAAAAGGTTCAGTAATAAATAGGAAAAATAACATAGGACGCTTGAAAGGAATATCAGTGTAAACACCAGTTATCATGGCACAACATGATGATATAATGTGGAGTCATCAAAAATATTTACTGTTGCAATATGAGGTCTCATGATTGTTTGAAAGTTGAATTATGTTTTGTTTGCATCATTCCAAAATTCACTGTTACAGTCTGTTTTATTAATATTATTGTCTACTGCTTCTTCTTCGAACACTCCATGTTGCTCACTTGTTAGTATCTGGCCGAATGGATTAGAGTGCAGGCTTCCAAGCGGGAGATCCAGGTTCAATCCCCGGTAAGGTCAAGGAGATTTTTCTGTTGGGAGCATAAAGAAAAATCATAACCTGAACAGTTTCCCTGCGACTGCACTAGCCATGCGGCCATTAAATTCCGGAGGCACATACCTGGGCCCATACTGCCTAAAAGCGGTATTACAGGTAGTAACAACAGTTAAACCACTCTTTGTGATTTACATATGATCTGAGCCTAAAGGCGATTGTACGTTGTACCAGATATGCGCCTACAAGTAGGCCAGTATATTTCTGATTTCTGCAACGTTTTTTATTTACTAGGGTAACTTCCATGGTCACCACCTTAGTTGCCTCTTACGACATACTCTGTAGGTCGCATTGTTAGTATTCTTTGTTCCACTTGTAGACCCGGCCCCACACAGGCGATTTTCTATTGTCTACAAATGTAGATATGATTTTTTTGTTTTAAGCTTTATTTGAAAGATAAATATTGTTTAACGCAAAATTTATACAGGCATACAGTTTAGATAACTTTCTTGAATTATTAATCTTGCAAAAAACAAAATGAAAAAGGAATAAATCTTTCGTAGCATATTTACCAACTGTATCACTGCATGTTACTCCTTTATACCCATCTGGACATTTGCATGTGAAGTTTGTGTGCTCATTGTTGCTAATGCATGTAGCTCCATTGGTACAATCATTGTTTAAGCATACGTTTGGTGGAACCTGGCATCTTTTACCTGTCCACTGTTCACTGCAATCACATGTGTAAACACCATCTCCATCAAAACATGTACCATGTAGACCACATGGATCACCTACACAGTTATTTTCCCCTGGAAATAGTAACATCATAAATTATATACTCTATTAACTGATTTAGATAGACTTTTATCATTTATCTACCTCTTTGTTTTCTTTGTTTACTCTAGAAATTGGTTATTGGTTTCTGAATCAATGTCATAGCACTGCAAGCAGATAGATAGGTTTTGTCTCACACAGCAGATTTGATATGAAATGCATGCTGATGTATTCCAAGCTTAAACACACCTCTCATTCTGCTTATCAGGATTATATTTTGTATGTACAACATAAAAAGCAAGTTGAATGCATTTGAAAATAGATGTCTGCAAAAATAATGAACATAAAATGGAATGAATTCAGCAGCAGTGATGAAATCAGAGAAATGTCTGGTCAACCACTAGGGACAACTGTTATAAGAACGAGAAGATGGAGATATGTTGGACACACCTTGAGAAGAAATGATCAAAGAATATCAAAGCAGGCGCGGAAGTGGGATGCAAAGGGTTCATGAAAGAGTGGACGACCTAAGGAGACCCTGAAATTAACTTTGCTGAGAGAGGCAGGAAATATCGGTCTCAGTTCCAAGGAGAAGATTGAGTGAGTTGCCCAGGATAGAGCGGTATGGAGAAATTACTTGCAGGCCCTATGTAATGTATAACGGTCGATAGGAATTATTATTATTATGTACAACATAAGATTGAGAGCCGCTGTAGCGTAGTTGTTAGTGAACTCGCTTCGCAAGGCTGGTGGTCTGGGTTCAGCTCCCGCAATGTGCGTGGAATTTTTCCAGACCGCGACGGCTCTCAGGTCGACCCAGCTTCAACTGGGTACCAGACATGCTCTGGGAAAGTAAAGGCGGTCGGCGTGATGCTGACCACATCACCCATCGTGTGCCGACGGTCAATGAAAAATACAGGCCTAACACTGTATTGACCTATATACCACGAGGTATGAAAGGGTTCCTTTACTTTTTTTCTTTTTTTACAACATAAGATTCCCAATCTTAAAATTCTGGATATATTCAACATCAATTTCAGTGTCCTCTTCCAACAGACATTTGAACAACCAATGGACAACCACCCTCTCCCTCAACCCATTTTCATCTAACAAGGATTGATACTGTTGATGGAATTCCTGCTTCCACATAGTCCCTAAAAACGAAATATCCAGGACAGTTTACCCCTGTAAGATCTTGGAGGTTGGATGATAAATGATGTTTACAAATATTTCAACTTTTCATTTTGGACCTTCTGAAGCATCAAGAATTGGACACAACAATAGCTCCAGATGCAAAGCCATGAGTCAGTGAGTTATAGTTTACTGAACCGACGTCATAGCACTGCTGTCAGACCCATAGGTGCTCACTTCCCCCAAGCAGATTTAAAAGGGTATGCATACTGATTGATTAGGTGGCTTGCTGGTTAAACACACTCGCTACTCTGCCCCTCATGAATCTATACCTTAAGAAAAACTCAATACAATAGAAGAAAAACTTTTAGCCCGAAACAACTAAGATTTTGTCAATTCGTCTATGGATTGACAAGAGACAACATTGAATATATAGACAATATTTCAAGCGAACGAAAGGAAGGAAGGATTGATTGTCATACCACTATTTAAAAGGAAAAATCAAAGATTCACAAATACTTGATGAAAACAAACAGCAGAGAGTTATTCTATATTTGGTTATACCGTTGCCTTTTATAATACTGTGTCATTGTAGATCTCTTAATATTCTATTATGTATTTGGAATAAATACCATCACATGTTGTTAATTTTCCATACAGTGTGCTATTTCTGGCCAGAATATTACCATCCACCGCTTTTTTACATGAGTAGAAAAACTCTCTCACTTCATTATCAGTCAAAGCAGTCAGTGTCATCTGAAATCCACTTATTATTAAAGCTGGAAAAAAGTAAAGCAAATTTATTAATCCCTGCAAAATTATCAAAGTATGAATTATGATAAAGTTACTAGAATTATGACAGAGTTATCAAAGTAGGAACTGTAGTAAATTTGCAAATATTCGAATTATTAAAGAAAATTTTAGAGTAAGAATAAAATAAAATTACAAATGTTTGAAATATTGTAGTTATCAGATTAGGAATCATCAGAATTATCATAGTAAACATCAAAGCTACAATTGTCAAAACTATTGTAAAACTGCACTTGTAAGAAAAACTAAACTTCTGCAGTCAAGAATCAATGTGAAACTGCATATATAAGCAATACTGTAAACATATCATAGTATAAATTGATTGAAATATATTAATATGAGCCATTACCAAAATACCACTACCATTACTAAAATACCAATGTTAAAAAACTTTTAAAAAGTACCAGGATAAGAATTAGTGTCAAATTACAAGAGTAGGGATTGCTGTAAATTAATCAGTGTATACATTTATTTTCAGATAACCAGAAAAACTAACTAGAGTTAATGTCTATACACTTAATGCTCTACAATTGATGCTCATTTCTTTCTGAAAGTATCAGAGTAATAACTATTACTTACGACTTCTTACAAAATAATAAATTGTGCCAACAAAGTTCACGGAAAATGACTTGGTAGCGAGTAATCCCGGTGAGAGACCAGTAGTTGTTTCAGTAACTTCCCCATTTACATACAGTTTTCCAGATCCTAAGCCATCTCTATCATCAAACACAAGAGCAACTTGATACCAGTAACTAGGAAACAAATATTACGAGTAGGTGTAAAAAATACTTAAACAGCACAAGAGAACAGGTAGGTACAAGAAATACTTGTAACTATTTTGGTTCATTATAATTTAATTTTATATACATTTGGTACAAAATAACATTCACAACTTCAAAACTAACAATAAGATTTAAGGAAGTGAAAATAAAGCGTTCTTTTTTACATGTTCCTTTACTGTGTGTTGCGGACGGATTAGCATAATGCAAAGGCTTTTGCCTAGTGACTTGAAAACAAGATTGTTGTGGGTTCAATCTCACACTTGACGTTTCACATATGTGGAAAGGAATTAGTCCTCCTACCACTTGCACACTAGGGTATAGAAATGTGAAGTGAGAGGTGATTCATACCCTAAGGCTACATAATTGTATTTTATTTATTTACTGTGTTTACTAGGAGAACTCTTAAATGAATTTCTTTTGCAGACGATCAGGCAATCATATCAACAACAGAAGAACAGCTACAACAACACATCAACAGACTCCAGTTAGCATGTAACGAATACAACATGAGAATAAACATCGACAAAACAGAAGTGATGACATTCACCAAAGAGGAAAGCTCTACCAATATCTCCATCGATAATCACCTACTAAATCAAGTAAAAGATTTCACATACCTGGGGAGCATTTTTTCAACAAATGGAAGAATAACTAATGAAATTCAACACAGATGCAACAAAGCAAATCAAATGATAGGTCAAATGGCACCAATTTTAAGATGCAAACACGTCACCATGAACACAAAAGAGCAATGTTCAACACAATCTTTCTCCCCACATTATGTTACCAGTGCCAAACCTGGACGCTGACAACAAACGATAGAAGAAAACTAGTCACAACAGAGATGAAGTGTCTACGCAGAATGCTGGGTGTAACAAGAAGAGACCGGTTGAGAAATGAAGACATCAGGAAAAAGTGAGTACAACATCAGTACTAGACTTCATCAAGAAACAACAAATTAAATGGTTCGCCACGTAAGCAGATTACCATCAGACAGTGCACCCCAAAGAACAATGCTGCTCCAATACAATGGGTACAAAGCAAAAGGCCGCCACGCAAAAGATGGACCTCAGAGATAACAGAGGCGACTAAAGAGACTATCTATGAAGCGCATACTAGGGCCGTTTTAGAAATCTCTTCCTGACCTGACGCTGTGAGGCATACAGGATTCGAGAAAGAAAGAAAGAAAGACTGTGTTTACTTTGTACTTTATGTGTACTGTGTTTATAAATACTCAATTCATTTGCAACCATTTTACTAACTACATTTGCTTACAATTTCAAGTTGAAAATCACCTACCTGATTGATCTAGAAGCTGAATTTTCTGTAGGAACAACAAACACAGAAAAACCATCCAGCGATAAAGACGCAGCTCCTGCAAGAACGTTCGTTGGATCTAATGTAAATCTCAGTGTCATTCTTGGTTTGTTTTCATTAACCCTGATCCAAATCATGGCACTGAAAGATTCTAGGTTGCTGTCACTAACTTGAATGATTGGGGGCTGGAATATTGGACTAACTATAATAGCGATGACTGAAATGAGAAAGTTTATAATAATTTTAACCTCTGTATTTGTTTATTGTTTTATCTAGTCAAGTTTTTCATGAAGCATTATATAATTATATATAGTTTTAGTTACTGAACCAGGTATGATGCAGAGATTGTAGTGAGCCTGTGTTGTCGTATTATCTCTTTGATGTTGTCTATCCTTCTACATCTTGACTCTTGTTTTGTATCTTAGATCATAACATCTATTGTTGTATGCATGAAGAGGAGGCTAGTGAACGGACTAATTCCTCACAAGATGTCTGACCCATTTGATATGGAGGTCTCTTGTGACGTAGAGGTTAGGTGCTCGCTCTTGTTCCAGCAGTAATTGATTCGTTCCCTTGTGGAGTTATTTTTCCAGAGATCCCTGAGATTAGTGTAGGTGAGATCGAGTTTCTAGTCCTATCGGAGATGGACAATAAAACGTAGGTCCCATGTTCAATTTGAGCACGTAAAAGAACCCTTGACAGTTCAAAATCGAGAAAAGAAGGCTGAAAAGCTGCTGCCTGGGCAAAATTTATTAGAAAGGTTAAAAATAAAATTCCTACAACATATTTTAAAAATTACATCTGGGGCTCTCGCTGGTGCTACAGAGTTTGTGCACTGCTGTTGAGATCTTCCTGTGTAAGAATGTGATTGGGCACACGGTTACTCAACGAAGTGCAATGATGATGGTCCTATCAATAAATCAATCAACCATTTGATGTATTGTTTTTAATTTTCCTTCAACTGTTTCCAAAGCCCAAAAATATTTCATCAAGTAATATTTTGGTGAATATCAGAGTGCAATTAAATAGTATACTTTCAGAATAAAAAGTAAAACTAATAGCAACGTCCTGTGTCTATAGACAATTGATGTTGGATATATTGTTGAATGGAGTTTGTTTCTACACATAAAATGAAAGAAAGAGCAAATACCTTACCTAACAGAACTACACATTATACAATACTAGCTAACTAACCCGGCTTCGCTTGGATTCTGAAAAGTATGTAACGGGAATTTAGATTATTTAAAGAATTGTTTTAATGGTACTATTTTGTTTTAATTAACAAAAATTACATAATTATTGTGTAAGTTATATTTATTTCTAAGTGAGAGCCTGATAGTAAACAACATTCCTTGTTTTCCCGTCGTGTGCAAGAATATATAAATTGTTTCCACTTTCAACTCTAGACATGCCACATATAACTGACCATGGTTAAAGCAGATATATCTTAAATTAATCCCAGCACATCGTTTACTACAGGCGCTCTTTAAGTCCACTCGTATTGACCGGCCAGAACTATGTCAGCGCAGATTGCAATTTTACTGTCGTCCACGGGCAACACTAATCTAATGCCGTCTTGAAACTGCTGACATAGCTTTTGCGTGTATGTAATATACGTTGAATAGATAACAACGTATTTTGATTAAGGGACTAATCCATGCTTATGTGATCATTTTAGTGGTTATATCACTTTGGTATACTGGTATACCAACCTATCTTCACCACGTGGTACAAAAGGTGATTAGGCATCAAGAATTTTATTTTATTTTAAATCTAATATTAATCCCATCTCAAAACTGTTTCTTTAGCTGATCTAAATTTAGCCCAAAAATATTTGTACGAAATATGGTGAATATTGGATGTAAACTGAAGCGATGTATACCCGGACACACATCAGACTATAAGGAATATATTATAAGATTTGTGTGTACATGCTTGTGTGTGTTTGTAAGCAAAGTAAATAGACAGCCATATTTTATATCATGTGGTATATTGGAGAAGGCAATGTATGGTCTACATTTTCTTTGACCAACTGCATAGGATGGATGATATGGTCAACATCACACTGGCTGTCTTTACTACCAAGTGTTTTCTTCTTCTAACGCCCCATATCGACCACTTGTTAACCACTCTTTGTGATTTGTATGTGATCTGAGCCAAAGAACGATTGTATGTTGTGCCATTTATGCACCTACAAGTAGGCCAGCACATCCAATTTCTCCGACACTTTTTATTTACTAGGATAGCATCCCTAGGCCCCTACCTCAGTTGCCTCTTACGATATGCCTTGTAGATCGCAGCATTACTATTTTTGCTCCCTTGTGAGCAACTGCAACACATGGGCGTAGTACCCATTTAAAGCTGAATTTGAAAAACAATTCCCCTTAAACTGGAGTTTTCAAGCATAGGACTACCTGTCTAGGAAGTAGGTGCACTTAACCCCTGCTCTTCCTTGACTTGCATATGTATGAAAATATGAATTAATTTTGCACTTAAATCTCATTAAAAAGGTCTAAAAGCAAAGAATTGACTTCATTGTACCACATTTACCCATATGGCTTCATACCTGTTGGCAGAAATGACACCCCATCTGATAAAAGTGTTGCACAAAGTATAAACTCTGCAGTCTCAGCAACAATCCTAGAGAATATCATTATTCAAAATGCATTTTGCAGCATTCACTACATTTCTCTATTGAGTATTGACTTGTGGCCACTTATTATATTTATCTTCTTTGCCTAATTCTGACTTTATCCTATTCTTCTTTGTTCGCTTACAAAACATGTAGAAACAAAGTACTGTAGTTTTACAGAGTACAAAAACAAAAAAGGCTACAACAACGTTTCAACCAAAAATCCATATCAAGCAAAGGATACGAATGAAGTGAAGAAATTCAGACTTCCTATGTGGCACACATAACATATATATATAGTCAGATAATAAATCCTTAACAATCCTTTGCCATTCCATTGCTCCATAATGTATGTGTATATGTTAAACGTATATATGCTATGTATATATTTGATTATTATTGTTTCATCTTCTTTTGTTAATTTTTAGTTTTTTAATTTATTTCGTTTTTAGTCATATATGTTCATTTTAGGCCCGTAGAGTATTTATTGCCTAACTGTATATGTTATGTATGCCGTATAGGAGAGAGACGCGGTGACGTAGTTGTTAGTGAACTCGCTTCTCAAGGCTGGTGGTCTGGGTTCAGCTCCGCAATGCGCTGGGAATTTTTCTCGACCACGACGGCTCTCAAGTCAACCCAGCCTTAACTGGGTACCAGACATGCTCTGGGAAAGTAAAGGCGGCCGGCGTGATGCTGACCACATCACCCATCGTGTGCCGACGGTCAATGAAAATACAGGCCTAACACTGTATTGACCTATATACCACGAGATATGAAAGGGTTCCTTTACTTACTTACTATGCCGTATAGGAGTCTGAATTTCTTTGCTTCTTTGATATCCTTTGCTTGATAAAGGCCTTTTGGTAGAAATGTCTCCGTATATTGTTTTTGTACTTTGTAAAGCTATAGTACTTTGTTTTTACACATTTCACTATAGTCACATTAATTTGGTTTTTACCAAACCCCTTTTCAAGACTCAGAAATTCTATATTTTTGTCCCCCTGTCATAGGTAGTCAAACCAAAACTTACATTGACAGTCTTTCTTTGATAATGCTCCATAAATTGGTGTGTTCATTAGATAAGGGCAAAAGTCACAACTTGTGCTTCCATATTGTGATTGATAGGTACCAATTGTACAGACACTACATGGTTGCTGCCCAGTTGATGACCATTGACCAGGGCTACATTTATCTATATAATTAAATAAAATATTTCAAGTTATCAAAATTGTAAACACATAAATAGATGGGCAGAATGGCAATGGTAGAAATATTAAATTTCATGTTTTTTAATTAAAGCTTGCTCAGCTGCTAAAAATGTAAAATTCAAAAAGGACAATTCTAAATAAAAAATATTTATTTTAAAATACATCTTATATGATTAAACATTTCTTAATGATGCAGTAATGTATTTCTTATACAAACTCTTAGATGGGAACCATTTTCGGTCTTTTAATTTCTTTATTCAAAATAGCTGTTATATTTACATACCTTGGCAATATGGTCCTACATCTCCAAAACTGAACCACTCTGGTTCCTTATAGTATTCATTCAAGTGACACTGAATAGATCTCTTTCCCTGTGGTTCTTTCCCATTGGTACAACTTACATTACACACTGCCCCTAGTACAAATCCATTTGGGCACATAAACGTTATTGGGTCAGATGGTATGAGAGCAAGTCTGGGGTTGTGACAAAACTTTGCTGCGAAAGAGATTTTTTTTACAAGAATTAACATACCAAAGAAAACTTTAACAATAAATAAATTGGTTTAAATGTAGAAATCATAATATATTGTCCTTCATTAATAATACATATTAAATATTACATTCATTGTTTTATACATAAAGTATTGGGAACTTTAAATATTAATAAAGCACAATATCTTAGCATATTAGTCACAAAACAAATTGTTCTTTTATGAAAATGAATCTATGTTTCATCCTGTAAAATTCAAAACAGAACCCAACTTGCTAAACTATTTACTGGTACTATTTAAAAAAAGTTAATTCTACATCCTTTACAGGACTTTGCGAATCAACCCCAGCTTTTAACGCAGTTTGTGATTTTTCTAGGCATTATTACATTCAGTAGTTTGCCATTGCTTTCTGAACGGGTGGTGCGATCATCCTTTTGTAAAATTCCACGCGAAACAATTTGCAACCAAACTGTCCACAGCGTGATTCGAACTCAGAACGTCGGGTTAATAGACCGAGTCACTATCCCCTAAGCCACAGATGCCACAATTGGATATATTAATGTATACAATATCCAATTACATCTTTTCTTAAGATTTCATTCCACTGACGAATGTTTGGTTCTTTTCCTCAGATCCTCATTAGTAAACTTGTCATATCATGTCAGTCTTTTAATTATATGCAAGCATTCATTTATGAAAGCATTAGTTTTATTGTTCTTTGTCAATTCTTTCTTCTTCTATTGTTGTTACACTGCTATCGGGTTGTTGCCTAGTGTCACGGTTTTCGAGTTTTGTCTTGCGCTGTTCTATTGGCATGCGT
The DNA here is from genome assembly GCA_020796225.1 of Arion vulgaris. NCBI lineage: Eukaryota > Metazoa > Mollusca > Gastropoda > Stylommatophora > Arionidae > Arion > Arion vulgaris. The sequence goes on from CM036757.1 coordinate 67,514,055, forward strand.
GATTGTTATTTTTGCTCCTTTACAGGATTCTTATTTGCTATCTAACCATCCTTTTTATGGTCTTCATCTTGCCTTCTTTCCCAATGTTCTGTGTCAATTGTAGTTGTAATACAAAAGGACTGATTTGATATTAAAGTTAAATATCTTTAGCTTATTATTAGACTTGATTTTTTTAAAATGTTCATGTAAAACATATTTCCCAGTGCACTGAAAGTATATTTTGCATTTTATACTTTTCTTTTGATATTATTATCTGAGTCTCCACCCTTTTCTTTTCTTTTTTATTATTATATTTCTCTTGTATTGTTATACTTTACATAGGGCATGCAAGTAATTTCTCTATGCCACTCTGTCCTGGGCAACTCGATTAATCTCCTCTATGGTACTGAGTTCGATATTTTTCATCTCTCTCAGTAAAGTTTGTTTCAGATTTTTCCTAAGACGTTCTAGGACTTAGGTGTCATAGACCATTGACTATGCTGCTACAAAATATATTTTCGTCTTCCTCAGAGGTCAAGCAGAACTATTCTCTTGCCTTTTAGTCAAATATCATGTAGATATAGCATTGAATAAATGGGGTATCTGTGGATTCTTTAGCCACCCCAGAATGGAGCCAGAATCAGGCTGATCTAACACTAGGAGAAGAAGGGGGCTCTCTTTGCTGATCATTGATACAGCAACCAAGATATGATTTACTGTGCTCATTCTTCACAATCAGATTGCCTGTTGGTCATATGGAAGGCCATCAGATGAGACTCAGGCCAACAAGATATTTTTACATTAATACAGTTCCACATCCTATAAAGATATTTCTCCAAGTATAATGTCTATAACAGATTAATAGAATTTCCTGTTATTTATTTAATTAACTATTAGATTATTCTATATAGTTGCATATTTCTTACCAATTACATGGACAACAAACGAAAATGTGTTATTGTTTAATGCTGTGTCTGATGCTTGAATGTAGACCGTAGTATTTCCTAATGGAAAATCTGATCCTGATGGAGGAAATACATCAACAGTTACTGACTCTCCAGAATTGTCAGTGAAGTTCGGAGTCGAATAAGTAACAACATTTTGATTTCCTAGCGCAGTTGCTGCAAACTCAAGGTCTAGAGGAAGGTCTTCCACAAACATAGGAGGCTCAATATCTGTTAAAAGTGAATTGTTTTATGGTTGTTAATATAATATACAATACACTATCTCACCAGCTGCTGGGATTAATCAATTTACTGAAATATCTTTGAATGTACAAATGCAACATCTTACCAGCTGCTGTGATTACTGAAATGTATATGAATATACAAATGCACCATCTCATCAGCTGCTGTGATTAATAGATTTACTGAAATATCTATGAAAATCGTGAATGTGCAGTATGTTTAATGTAAAAATATGACATAACAGAGTATTATTAAGACTGTAATGTTTATATTTTAGATGAAAAGTAATTAAAAACAAAAAATGAAATAAAACTAATCTTGAAAATTGCAAAGTAGAATGTATGTTTGTGTAAAGATAATCATATAAAGTTTATTCTGTGTAAAGTGTTTAAGACCTCACAGTTCAGTGTCATAACATACTTACCTAAACAAAATCCACTCTGTGTCCACTGGAAGTTACTATCACAAGTAATGTTGGGAGGACCCGAAATATTATAACCTTTGTCACAATTTAAGATGCATGTGTCTTGGTATTTATGTCCATTTTTACACAAAAAATGTCCATTGGGTACTAATGATAGTTCAAGACATACTCCTGTTGGACAGAACAAGTAACATTAGCATTAATGAATATCTAGTTATATTTGCACTAGATTCCTTGTAAATTTTAAGCTATTACTTACAAATAATACTAAATGGTATAGTAACAAGCTTTAACATTATAGTTATATTAATTTCTATTATTTTCCTTTGTTTGCTTGAAATTTTGTCAATAAACTTCATTTTTTTGTAGCTGTATGTTGTATTTTTCTTGTACTACTGTACAGTTTTTTTTCCTAATATTGTTTGACTAGACCAATGAGTTTACCTCAGTGTGTCATAATCTCATCTGTCTTGAAGTATGTGATTTGCGGTTTGTGGTGTGTGTCTGTACACAATGCTAAATTGTCAATCTTGAACTTGGAGTGTGTACATGTGACTGCAGAGTTGATTGCATCTAGTTCTGACCTCAGAATGACATCTTATTTGAATCTGCTTATTTTATTTACATCAAAAAGTTTGCTTTAAATCTATATTTAAGGGAAAAATTTGTTTTCAAGAGGACATAATACTTAAATAAAATGTATATCAGTATAAAGTGTTTGGTCAATATAGGGTAACAAAAAACCCCTTACTATTTACACACAGTTTAAATGACAAAGATAGGGTACAAGAAATAGCAGGTAAATCCAAACTCTTGCAAACATAAAAACGTTTAAAGATATGCTACACTATAGCAACCTGATATATTAAATGTAACATTGCATATCTTCATAACATAATACTTCTTATATAATTTGTTCGCCCGCCTGCCCAGCGTGTTCGTAGCGCGTTGGACTATGGGTGACGAGTCCTCTGTAAGTGCGGGTTCAACTCCGGACTGGCAGAAAAGCTACAGGTTCCCCAGATTTACAGTGTTCGTGGCACTGAGCCGAAGGGTTACGATGTCCATGACACCGAGCCGAAGAGCTTTCAGCTCAAGTGCTTCTAGATCAGAAAAAAATATATATATATAATTTGTCATGAGAGGATGCTCGTTAGTATTGTGCATTGTAAGTTGACAGCTGGACAATCAGAGTTTAACTATACTTACTAAAACATTTAGGTGGTTGTCCACTCCAGGTTTCATTAGCTTGACAAACTTGAAATGCCTCTCTGTCTAGTATGTAATTCTGAACACAAGTGATGTTGCATACAGAGCCATATGTGTTTTTGTTGGAACAGTTAATAGTGGCATTCTCTAGTTGATCCAGTTCAGGACAATGCTTCACTGTTGTAAAATGTAAACAATGTTAGAGAAAGCAAGCAAGAGATAACTGTAACTTGGAGCTAGTATACATATCAGAGAATTATCATATAGAATATCACATAGCGATTAGCAATATATCAAATACAAACATAACTCTGAATATATAAATTATGTGCTCAGTGAATTATGTTGTATAACATTATAGAATTTTGCTGAATAACACATCATATGAAGAAAAAATACATAAAATTACAACCTCTCCTTCTTTGCATTCGTTCTTTTACGACCAATTTTAATCACTCTTTGTGATATGTTTGATCTTTGCCAAGAATGTGTATACGTTGCACATTGGTTTGGTAGGCCTCTAAATGCATAGACTTCAACACGTTTAGGACGTGCATCCGATTTCAGCCAAACCTCCTTAGTCGCCTCTTACGACATGCGTGGTGGGTAACAGTGGTTCTGTTCTTTACACCCCACATTTGGGCCTCGATAACCACTTGGGCGAAAACAACCTAATTCTAGTTGAGTACAAATTAATTAAACAAATTCTTCAAATTTAAATGCTGCCAAAACCATGTATAAAGAAAGTTCTGGATTATTTAATAACACATTCAAGAACATGATTCACTAGTTTACTAAAGAAACGTAGTTGGAGTATAATTGATATTGAAGGAAAACAAAAATGTGTTGTCTCTGGAATTATGCATCACATTATGGATGAAAGAAAAACAGCACATTGAAAACACTTTGAAAAATATGAAAATAATAAGTAGGGGACAAATATAAACATGAATACACATTGGGAACATGGTAAACCATATGGAGAAGACAAATGAAAACATGAAATACCTGGAATTAACTTATAACTGAGCTAGCTAACAGAAGAAAAAAGTACATGAGAAATGGAGAAATGTGTTTCAATAAAAAGAAATGAGTGTGCTGTACAATTGTGCATAGTTATAATTTTTTGTATGACAGTTATTGTAGCAACCTCACACCGCTCTGGGTCAATAGGTATCAGTCTTCTCTAGCAGATGTCAAAGGTACGCATGCTGATGGTTCCTGTTCCCACCTGGTTAAATACACTTTTGTATTTGGGTCCTCTACTGCTATTCGATCAATATTTGATTCCATATTCCATCAACCACAGAATTGAAGCTTAAAAGTTATGAACGGTGACTGTCATACTATGAACTTAAAGCATTGCTGATTAAAATGTTCTTAGATCCCAATAAAAAAGAAACACTTTCTATACCTTGACATTGACCTGCAGTTGTCCATTGACCATTTGCCTGACAAGAGATCAAACCAGTCTGCCCAATCAATGTGTAACCCACATCACACACAATTTCACACGTAGACATGAATGTGTACTGACTTGTCTCACATGCTAGATAACCATGTTCTGTGTTGCCTGGAGATCCACATGTTTTTGCTGAAGACAGATTACAAAATATATCCATTATAAACTCCAATATTTCTTATTTCTAAATGATTTTTGATGTATGGTCATCAACTTCCGATATCCAGTTTGAGTATAAATAAATTGATATTGAATATAAATCATCATCATTGGCCTCTTTGTCTCAGGAGACAATAGGTGTTGCGTCACGTAGTATATTCTGCGCTGAATCACAACGTTTCTTGCCCATATATAAATAATAAGATACGAAAACCCCTTATTATTACAACATGGAAGTAGGAAGCGAAGTGTTCAAGAAAGAAAGCACTACCTATCTTGAATCACGATCTTTACTGAGAGAGCCGAGAAATATCGGATTGAATTCCATAGAAGAGATTAAATGAGCTGACCAGGAGTCCAGGATAGAGGGTATGGAGAAATTGTTTGCTTATAACGGTACAAGAGGAATATAGCAATAATAATAGTACACTATAACAGAATGAATTTATCATTCTCTTATAGTGTACTATTATAACTATGAACAAGGATAATTTCAATAGTATGAGAAAGTTACTGACATCCAAACAAATCACAAACAGGCTAAAAATAAGAATGATCAAATGCTATATATATCCTATATTAATGTATGGCTCGGAAACATGGACAATGAACAAGCAGTTAGAAGACAGAATTGATGCATTTGAGATGTGGATATATAGAAGAATAGGCACAGTTTCATGGACAGAAAAACAGACAAATAAGCACGTTTTAGGAAAACTAGGTATGAAGAAACAATTATTAAGAGAAATAAAATTCAGACAAGTATTTTGGGCACATAAAAAGACATGACACCATGATAAAACATTTACTAGAGGGAAAGTAGAGGGGGAAGAGCAAGAGAAAGTCCGAGAGATAAGTGGGAGGGAAACTTTAAGAAATGGACAGGTTACAGTCTGGCAGTGTCCAACACCAAGGCGAAAGACAGAGGATGCTGGAGATTCATTGTAGCCAACCTTCGATGTGGAGACGGCACCTGATGATTATGATAACAGAATGAATTAGCTAACGTAATAACTTCACAGCTGTAAAATATGTTGTTAAAGAAAGATTTATCTTATAACACAAAAATAAAATTATTTTTTGTCTGCCTAGGCCTAGAGACTCCAACCATTGTCTTCGAACCCAGCCTAAATCTTCATGAGCACACTCGTTGAGTCAATGAGAAAACATATGTTAAAGAAGTGTAACTAAAGCCAGACCATCACTTTAGTTACTGTCATGATCTCCGTTGTCATATTACTTGTAGTCACAGCAAAACTAAAACTGTCTTCCTCGCAACATCCCTCCGACTTAAGCACCAAATGTCCAAGAATGTGCCGAACCACTGACATATCTGTGTAAATCATCACATCGCTCTCAGACAAGATCTCAGATACCAACGCCTGAACTTTTACCCCCACAACTACCTTGCTTTCTTGTTCGCGATCTCCATCATCTGATACATACTAAAAACGATGTTTTCAGTTTCAGTTTGGAATATCTTCATTGCACTCCGGACATGTCCATAGGTGCTCCGATCCCCTTTGCAATATCTTCAACAGCGTCCAGCGACTGACCGTACCAGTTCGATTTTGATTGATGAGCCTACTCACGTACCTGTTATGCTGTTCTTTTCTTGCTACTCCAATCTTCAAACCCAGCTCCTGCAATCTAGTAGTTGACGTGGATTGGTTTAAATTAAAATCTTCTTTGCGGCCACACTCTATGAGGGCGTTCAAAATATCAGCTCTATCCATTGGCTCTGATATGGTGATAGAGCCAGCCAGCCTGTCTGCTCTCTCATTGTTAACGGCACCCATGTGCCCCGGAACAAAGATAAGTGTGATTCTGCAAATTGTTGACGCTTGTAGTTATTCAGTCCATTGCCTGCGCACCGAACCAGTCTCTGCCTTGCGGATCATACTCAATGAATCACTCAGAAGGCAAAACGATGATTTGTTTCCTGTTGGCACTCGTATCCATTTTCTAAAGGGTTCAATGTCCTCAAATGCGTGTTAAATACAGTCCTCGGCCTGATTCATTAGGGATTTTCCACTTTTAGCCTGCTTCCTTTTTCTCGTCTTATTTCTTTGTACAGTCGATGTTGCGTGGTAGCAATGACTCTGAGCCAGGATCGCCAGAGCATACTCAATCATAGACAGGGCCAGACCCTGGTATAAGAGGCATAGATGATGCTGATCCCAATTTGCCACAGAAAGTATCCTCATCAGACCCTGGTATAAGAGGTATAGCTGATGCTGATCACAATTTGCCACAGAAAGTATCCTCATCAGACCCTGGTATAAGAGGTATAGATGATGCTGATCACAATTTGCCACAGAAAATATCCTTATCAGACCCTGGTATAAGAGGTATAGCTGATGCTGATCACAATTTGCCACAGAAAATGTCCTCATCAGACCCTGGTATAAGAGGTATAGCTGATGCTGATCACAATTTGCCACAGAAAGTATCCTCATCAGACCCTGGTATAAGAGGTATAGATGATGCTGATCACAATTTGCCACAGAAAATATCCTTATCAGACCCTGGTATAAGAGGTATAGCTGATGCTGATCACAATTTGCCACAGAAAATGTCCTCATCAGACCCTGGTATAAGAGGTATAGATGATGCTGATCACAATTTGCCACAGAAAGTATCCTCATCAGATTTCGCAGTATTGTAATTATTCGCTTATTATGCTAGTGGTCTGTGTTCAGTCTCAAAGTGGGCGTGGAAATGTTTCGACCCTAACGACTCTCAGGTCAACCCAGTCTCAATTGGGCACCAGGAAAAGCACTGGAAAGTCAAGGCGGCCAGCATGATGTTGACTAAATCACCCATCGTGTGTCGACGGCCAACGACAACTATGGGTCTAACATCGTATTATTCTATATACCATTTGGTATAAAAAGATTCCTAAAAAAATAAAACAAAAATAATTATAATCGGGATCATGCCATTCCTAGTCTTCATTACCACATGATCTGCGTGTTAGCAAGTAGAAGTAATAAACTATAATGATAAACAAATCACCTTGACACCGGGGCTTGCTTCCATTCCATGCTCCATTAGACTCGCATCGAAGTGAGGAAACCCCAGTCAGCGCATATCCTGTATCACACGAATATAGGCACACACTACCATAGATATACTTGTAGTTATTGGGTGTACATCTCGCCGTACCGTTAAGTATGTAAGTGTATTCGTGTGTACATTTACGAACTGAAATATACAAATATAATAAAAAATATTGTTGAAACCATGGACCAACATAGAACATGTTTCATTAATTAATTAATTAATTAATAATTCCTCTCGTACCGTTATACGTTACATAGGGCCTGCAAGTAATTTCTCCATACCGCTCTATCCTGGGCAACTTGCTCAACCTCCTCCATGGAACTGAGACCGATATTTGCTGCCTCTCTTAGCAAAGTTAATTTCAGGGTCTCCTTAGGTCGACCTCTCTTTCTTGAACCCTTTGCATCCCACTTCAATGCCTGCTTTGATATTCGTTGATCATTTCTCCTCAAGGTGTGTCCAACATATCTCCATCTTCTCTTTCTTATAACAGTTGTCACTAGTGGTTGACCAGACATGTCTCTGATTTCATCACTTCTCCTGAATTCGTTCCATTTTATATTCATTATTTTACGCAGACATCTATTTTCAAATGCAAACTTGCTTTCTATATCTTTAGTCATTTTCCAACTCTCGCTAGCAGATGTTAGGATTGATACAACTCTCACTGGCATATGTTAACATGTTTCATTACAAGCATAATAAACACTTATTGGAGATTGCATGTACAAATGATAATTAAGAATTTTAAACACCGAAGGTAAAGCATAGAAGCCAGCAAAACAAGATGATAAGTAGTCAAACAAATAAATAAAGGGTCTGAAAACAAAGTGTTGGCTTCATTGTACTGTGTTTGCCCATATAACTAGGTCCTTATCCACAGAAAAGGCACGCAGCCTGCCGAGAATAGTGCGTAAAGCATGAATTCCGTAGCTCCGGCAACAATCCTAGGGATCTTGGAAAAAAAAAATACTATACAGGATTATGAAGTTCTTGGATAACACAAATGACAAAAACTAGTACAGAACCCACTCCCTTATTCCCATAGGCGTCCCTGCCTAACTATGACAATGATTGTTTGCAGATTATAGAACACAGAAAATACACAAATCAAATGAATGAAACAGAACATCATATTACGACATTGGTACCTACAGATTACGTGTGTAATATACCTTCGATTCTTCGCAAGTAGTAAATTCTTACCTTTTTTTTTACGCTTGTTGGTTTACACGTCCTGATGTAACCAAATTGGACTTGTTCTTAGGTTGAAAGGTGTGTGCTTCGCCGTAACAGAAACTGAATTCCGTAAGAAACTAACAGATAGCTAAAGATTTTGCATGACTTATTTGCTTCATAAATATTTGCGTCATGTTTGTCTGATATTGCATATATGTCTCTTGTTGTCTTTCTCCCACATTATGTTACCAGTGCCAACCCTGGTCACTGACAACAAATGATATAAGAAAACTAGTCACAACAGAGATGAAGTGTCTACGCAGAATGCTGGGTGTAACAAGAAGAGACCGGTTGAGAAATGAAGACATCAGGAAAAAGTGGGTACAACATCAGTACTAGACTTCATCAAGAAACAACAAATTAAATGGTTCGGCCACGTAAGCAGATTACCAACAGTTCACCTCAAAGAGCAATGCTGCTCCGATACAATGGGTACAAAGCAAAAGGCCGGCTACGCAAAAGATGGACATCAAAGATAACAGAGGCGACGAAAGACACTATCTATAAAGCGCATACAAGGGCCCGTTTTAGAAATCTCTTCTTGACCTGACGCTGTGAGGCAAACAGTTTTAGAAATCTCTTCTTGACCTGACGCTGTGAGGCAAACAGTTTTAGAAATCTCTTCTTGACCTGACGCTGTGAGGCAAACAGTTTTAGAAATCTCTTCTTGACCTGACGCTGTGAGACAAACATGATTGAAGAAAAGAAAGAAAGAAGTTGTGTACATTATTATCACATACACTGGGCATCAGGCGTCTCGGTGGTGTAGAGGTTGGATGCTCGTCTCTCGTTTCAAAAATACTCGGTTCGCTCCCTCGTGAAGCCATCTGGATATTTTTTCCAGAGATCCTGATCTCAGTTTTGTGAGATCGAGTTCCTAGTCCTATCGGAGACGAACGATAAAACGTAGATCTCGTCTTCAAGTTAAGGGAGTAAAAGAACCATTTGCAGTTGAAAATAAATAAGAACAGTCCGGAAAGCCACTGCCGGGGCAAAATTCATAGCAATATTTTTTTAACTCCAACAAAATATTTACGTCATCTTCTAAATTACATTGGAGACCCTCGCCGGTGCTAAAGAGTTCGTGCACTGCCGCTGATATCTACATATGTAAGAAAGAGATTGGAGCACACATGGCTACTTACCAAAATGCACTGATGATGACCGTATCAATAACTTAATCAATCTGAACGTCAGCGTGTTTTATCAGAATAAACATTGCAACAAACTTACCTATAACTTCAAATGTTTCTGAGCAGATTGCAGCTTGTCCAAGTAAATCTCTGGCCATATACGCCACCGTGTATTCGCCATCAGTATGCGGTGTTCCTGGTGTCTGGCCTTGAGTCTGTATCACGCTACGATTATAGCAATGTTTTAGTAAAGGTGAAAAGAAAAAATAATATGAAAGATCTTTATAACATATAACAGTTATAGATTCGAGAAAGAAATGCTAAAGGTCTCATTTTAAATAATCGAAGAAAGTGCAATAAAGTCAATTGTACCTTCTAGGCTGATCTGATGATTGGATCTGGTGCTTTCTCTGTGTTTATTTACACGGTTCTGGTCACAGACGAGCATCGGATGAGATCTACATTGTAACTGCGTGAGATTACATTAGAGCTGCATGAGCTCTACATTATAACTGCATAGGATCTCCATTATAGTTGTATGAGATCTACATTATAGTTTTATGAGATCTACATTATAACTGCATATGATCTCCCTTATGGCTGTATGAGATCTACATTATAGTTGCATGAGATCTACATTATAGCTGTATGAGATCTACATTATAGCTGTATGAGATCTACATTATAGTTGTATGAGATCTACATTATAGTTGCATAAGATCTACATTATAGTTGTATGAGATCTACATTATAGTTGTATGAGATCTACATTATAGTTGTATGAGATCTACATTATAGTTGTATGAGATCTACATTATAGCTGTATGAGATCTACATTATAGTTGCATGAGATCTACATTATAGCTGTATGAGATCTACATTATAGTTGTATGAGATCTACATTATAGTTGTATGAGATCTACATTATAGTTGCATAAGATCTACATTATAGCTGTATGAGATCTACATTATAGCTGCATGAGATCTACATTATAGCTGCATAAGATCTACATTATAGCTGTATGAGATCTACATTATAACTGCATAAGATCTACATTATAGCTGTATGAGATCTACATTATAGCTGTATGAGATCTACATTATAGCTGTATGAGATCTACAATATAGCTGTATGAGATCTACATTATAGCTGTATGAGATCTACATTATAGCTGTATGAGATCTACATTATACTGCGTAAGATCTACATTAGGAAACATTCGCTTTAGAAATGAAAACATCAGGAATAAAGTGGGTACAACATCAGTAACTAGACTTCATCAAGAAACAACAAATTAAATGGTTCGACCACATAAGCAGATTACCAACAGACAGTGCACCTCAATGGACAGTGCTAATAAGAGACAGTGCACCTTAATGGACAGTGCTAATAAGAGACAGTGCACCTTAATGGACAGTGCTAATAAGAGACAGTGCACCTTAATGGACAGTGCTAATAAGAGACAGTGCACCTTAATGGACAGTGCTAATAAGAGACAGTGCACCTCAATGGGCAGTGCTAATAAGAGACAGTGCACCTCAATGGACAGTGCTAATAAGAGACAGTGCACCTCAATGGACAGTGCTAATAAGAGACAGTGCACCTCAATGGACAGTGCTAATAAGAGACAGTGCACCTCAATGGACAGTGCTAATAAGAGACAGTGCACCTCAATGGGCAGTGCTAATAAGAGACAGTGCACCTCAATGGGCAGTGCTAATAAGAGACAGTGCACCTCAATGGGCAGTGCTAATAAGAGACAGTGCACCTCAATGGACAGTGCTAATAAGAGACAGTGCACCTTAATGGACAGTGCTAATAAGAGACAGTGCACCTTAATGGACAGTGCTAATAAGAGACAGTGCACCTTAATGGACAGTGCTAATAAGAGACAGTGCACCTCAATGGACAGTGCTAATAAGAGAGAGTGCACCTCAATGGACAATGCTAATAAGAGAGAGTGCACCTCAATGGACAGTGCTAATAAGAGACAGTGCACCTCAATGGACAGTGCTAATAAGAGAGAGTGCACCTCAATGGACAGTGCTAATAAGAGACAGTGCACCTCAATGGACAGTGCTAATAAGAGACAGTGCACCTTAATGGACAGTGCTAATAAGAGACAGTGCACCTCAATGGACAGTGCTAATAAGAGACAGTGCACCTCAATGGACAGTGCTAATAAGAGAGAGTGGAAACTAAAAGGCCGTCCACACAAGAGGTGGACCTCAAAAATAACAAACAGTGAAAAACACTCTGGTTGATAAGCACACAAAAGCCCGTTCTATAAATCTCTTCTTATCCTGACGATGTAATGCAAAACATAATTATAGAAAAGAACGTATAAGAATTGTGTACGTCTGACACTCTGAAATGTGTTGTTGTTGAATTCTGTTAACATGATTATTAAGTGGCATGTGTTGGATTCTGAGTTGTATAATGGTGCTCTATGGTCGCACCATGTAAGGTTGCTGATGTTGTCATTATGGCATGAGTCGGCCATGTGTTTAAACCTCTCTTCCCGTGTTTTCCATGGCCCATCTGTTCAACCAAATTTCTTTATTTGTTGTTATTGGGAGTTGCTTTGCTGTATGGAAAGTTGTTTCTACGACTGGTTGTTCTTATGTTGATCTTTTCTTAGCCAACCTATCTTATTTATTAATTCGGTGTGTATTTGAAAGTATAGGGATCCTTTACACATTTATCCTGATGTTATGTGGTGTAACAAGTTGGTCAATAGCTAGGGCTAGTTTGGAGAGGTGGGATTTACAACGTCGTCTTTGTATCAACAATGTGTGCAATATCCAGCAGTTTTCAACTTATTTTCTCGTGACCTAATTTTGACCATCGTTTACGTTTGTCAGCATCACTGATTACAAAATACCAAATTATTATGAAATATATTTTATTATATACATTTATTTTATTTTAAGAAATAATGCTCAACAGCGAACATTTTTGTATCCAACTCAGAGCAATGTGTACTATTTTCCCCCAAATGTTCCGTCTGTAATTCGTGGATTCGCAACAACAAGCTATGACCATATGGTGCCAGTTGAAGCCCAAAGTTCTTGACAACTTTAACACAAAATATATTTAACTAAATTCTGCCTTTCCGAGATGTGTGATCAAGCATAAATACGACATGATAATGATTATGATTAATGATTCAGTCTTCTTGATAATCAAGGTGTCGTATTAAACAAAAGTTGATACAGAGGTTCACTTGGATAGAGTAATAGAGTTGTTGTGAAGGAAAAGAATGTATGGTCAAAAAAAAAATAACAGCGGAAGAGGAGTTTGGTGGATAGACAGAGCTGAAGAAAATGGCACAGAAAATGATTCGGTGGAAAGTTACATTTGCAGCTATTTGTTCTATTGGTAGCAGCGAGAAAGATTAGCATTCTTCTACTGCAATCAACTTCTGCTATGCGACTACTTCGATATGTGTCATAAACAGGGCTGAGAACTTGAGGCCTTCGCCGGTCCCCCATAGTTTGTTCTGAAGGGTTGTTACTGTTGGCCATATTTCCCTTCTCACGCTGCTCCGGCTGGGGCAGTCTTGCAAGATGTGAGATAAGGACTGCATTGGCGCTCTACAGGTGCAGGCAGCCGAGTCCCAAAGACCCATTCTATGGTGGTGTGCTCTGAGACCGCAGTGTCCCTTTCAAAGACTGAAGACTGTGGTCTGCGCTTTTCTGTTCAATGTGTTTATGTTGTCATGCACTAGGTTGTATCCTCCATTTATTTTTACCCGTGTAATTTTTCTGGACTTTTTCAGGAGCGTCTTCGTTTCTGTAACGCTTTGTGTTGGAAACACACTTACATCTCCATTTCCCCCCATGAATAATACAGATGAGTAGTGGTAATAATAGTAATATCTATAATACAGGGATTTACCTTATTAACCAGTTTTCTGTAGTATTAAAAGAAGGTTTATTCCAAGAAACGATAGCTGAAACCATGCCTTTCTCCGTGTACACAGGCGTATCAATATGTGGACAGCTTATAGTTGGGGGCTTTTTACCTGTTCAGAACAAATGAAACACTAGTGACAGAGGAACATTACGATAGTATGTACTTTTTCATTTAAAAATAATTTGAAATAAACGTTTCTCTACTTATGCTATGAAACGCCGTGGGTAGTCTTTGTTGTGTCGAGTGTCTCACAGTGGTTGTTGTGTCAAGTGTCTCACAGTGGTTGTTGTGTCAAGTGTCTCACAGTGGTTGTTGTGTCAAGTGTCTCACAGTGGTTGTTGTGTCAAGTATCTCACAGTGGTTGTTGTGTCAAGTGTCTCACAGTGGTTGTTGTGTCAAGTGTCTCACAGTGGTTGTTGTGTCAAGTGTCTCACAGTGGTTGTTGTGTCAAGTGTCTCACAGTGGTTGTTGTGTCAAGTGTCTCACAGTGGTTGTTGTGTCAAGTGTCTCACAGTGGTTGTTGTGTCAAGTGTCTCACAGTGGTTGTTGTGGTCCACGTTGTTGTAGAATTATGTCATGTCTTTGTATTTTTTAATTTATTTTTCGACGTTCGTTCTAGTTTAAAGACTTATAAATCCACATTTGCTAAGATTTTTTATTTTTTAAATTCGAATCTTTTTAGATAAGTACTTTAAGCTATATTTACAATAAAGTTACAAAAGCTGCGTCTTTCGGCCCACCAGAACAGATTTCGTCATGCGTTTTTTCGCTGTTCAGATTGGTTTTCTCAGTTGCTTCGTTATGGTCCATGTGGTAGGAATTAAATATATATATATATATGTATATCAGTTACTGCTGTCCTCCATTGGATCTCTGGGACTTTATTTACTGGGGCAGTTGTTGTATCTGACTCTCGGTTGATGCTTCACAAGATCCAGAAGGGCAGGTTTCTGTATGAGTGGATGTTGTCTATAGAAGTGTCTAACCTCCAGCGGCTTACGTGGATATACTGTCCTGGGCTTGCGGGTGTTTACGGTAATGAGAGAGCGGCCAGGCTTGCGTCAACAGCATCGATTGTTGGGGAGTTGAAGATGGATAAGGGGATATTCTTCGGTCTCTTCGCGACTGTCTGTGAATGAGGACACTAAAATCGATGTTGAATCGATCATGCGATTTAAACAGTTTGGAGTTAGAGTCAGAGGTGTGTTTAATCAGCGAGCCACAGGAACCATCAGTATGCATACTCTTCGATATCTGTTGGGGAGACTGAGCACCTATGGGTCTGCCCGGAGTGCAATGACGTCAGTTTAGTAACCAATAACCAATAACTAATATCAGTAAAATGAAGAGGTCAGATGCCAAAGTTGTGGTAAAATTGCTGATGTTATGATGTTATAGGAAAAATTCCCACAAAAATACACAGAGATGGAACAAGTATTTTATAACTCCTGCCCTTCATTTGCTTCGGGAGAAAAACTGATGTAAACAGTCTGTGTAAATGTTGCTGATCTGACAATACTTGGGAAGTGTGCGGGTGAGCAATGGACCAGGTAGATATTCTTGATTCCATAAGGGAGAGAGGACGTGCAAATTACTCAAGTAATGGTGGTAAATCTACAACCCTAAATAGAGTGCAAGAATACCAAGTCAAATCTGGTCTAGCTAGACAGGAGCACTATACTGGAGACAGGAGCACTATACTGGAGACAGGAGCACTATACTGGAGACAGGAGCACTATACTGGAGACAGGAGCACTATACTGGAGACAGGAGCACTATACTGGAGGCCAAAGAAGAACAGTAAACAAACATAGAACGTATGTCGTTAGTGTCTACACGCTGAGAGACATACGGAGTAGGAGATCGACCTACCGACTAACTGATTCGATGCGCAGTGATGATGATCCGACGACTAAACTAAACTAAACCCATCATGTGCCGATGGTCAATGAAAATTACGGAACTAACACCGTTTCCCCAATATACCATGTTATGAAAACGGATTCATATTTTTAGATATAATATATGATTAAGCACAAACAAAAGACTGTATTGCAGTTCATAGTTCATATTACGGTTCCAACTTCACTGCAACGGGTCACCCCATAATTGCTCCGTTCCTGTGCCAACGAAATAACACGAAATGCTAACAACTATAAACTGTCCCCTGTGTGAACTAATTCCAGAATGAAACAGCCGTACCGCTACAAAAAAAGCAACCTGCACCGCATAAATGCATATGGCCGTCGCTAAAGTGTCAACACAAAACTATTCATCACTTGAAATGCAATTCATGTCGAAGGGAACATCAATCACGACAAAATCCAGTTTTCTGCACACGTAATATCATTTCATTCGGCAGACTGAGTCGGTTCATCATAACCATATTGCAGTTCTATACGTTAACTAACAGATGTCCTCGTTTCTAGCACGGAAATCTATAGATTTGTTGTAGTTAAATTGTAGTATAAATATATAAAAGTAAAAGCATAAATTGATATTGCGTATACAGAACATCATAAATGAACAGATATATTTGTAAACCAACCTGTATGACTTGTCAAAGATGACATATCACTGTCCCAGCTATTTATCGTGAATGTTGCTCTCCTGGTCCTTAGTAACGAAGCTATGTTATTGCCGACAGCTTTGAAAATAAGTAATTTTGATAATATGAAGCAGACACAGATGATACTTAAATATTTAACACGAAATGTGCTTTAGATGCACACTCGACATATATATTACATTTTAGGTTTATGAAACATGGTTCCTAATCAGGAGATTCACATTCAATCATTTCAGATGAATTTGTTACATAATTCGCTTACGAGATTCTTCTTCTTCTGCGTTCTCACTAGATTGAGACCTCGGATTCTCTAACAAAGGCAACCGCTGTCTCAGATCACCAGCCACGCCATACACTCTGCCCTGGACGCCTGTGTAAGTGGGCCACCTCTCTCCTCTCAAGACTGCACACCGGGGGCAGTTCTGTAGGATATAATTCCTATGGTTTCTGCTTTCTCGTTTGTGCCGACCTCTTCCCGCAGTAAGTTTTGGTCACCCTCGTGATGGTTGGTCTAATATTCTTACTGCGCGGCCAAATCTCCGAAGCAGATTGGCGACCGTAGAATCCGCCATCCCATTCCTCATTGTGAGGGGTCGTTGCACTATGTTATGCGCCTTACGGCCTGGTGCATCCGTTTTCTGCAAGCATTTGTTTCGGGTTAG
The DNA here is from genome assembly GCA_020796225.1 of Arion vulgaris. Taxonomy (NCBI): domain Eukaryota; kingdom Metazoa; phylum Mollusca; class Gastropoda; order Stylommatophora; family Arionidae; genus Arion; species Arion vulgaris. Next base: position 67,531,063 of record CM036757.1, read on the forward strand.
CATTCCTAGCGGACACGTGCATCCGAATTCAGCCAAACCTCCTTAGTCGCCTCTTACGACATGCGTGGCAGGTAACAGTGGTTCTATTCTTTACACCCCAAATTTGGGCTCAGGTAACCACTCGGGCGGATTACGAGATTCAAACTTATTTTATAGAGAAAAAACACTTGTTGATGATAGTGCGACTACACATAACACATATGTACTCGAAAGATAATGAGATAGCACGTGAAGATATTCTTATGTACATGGGCGTTCATACGTTAAGGCAAAGGATTGGGAAAGAACAAGTGCCCCCCTCCCCCTCCCCACACACCTGTAAAAGGACTTTTGATGAAACAATTTTTGCGTATCTGGTTTTCTCCATTTCGTGAAGTTTTAAAAAGGTGGTTATCGCCTTTAGTGCCGCTTTTTAGGGCCGTGTAGGACAAGTGGGACGAGAGTCTGTGGAATTTAATGGCCGCATGGCTAGTGCAGATACCACGAAGCTGTTCATTTTAGGATTTGTAATTGATGCCCACAACAGTCAAAAATCGTTGGCCTTTTTAAAATATGTTTTACATTTTATTGACCTATCCTCCTACATCAAATTGTTTGCAAATTTCTTAAAATAATCTTCTTCTTCGAACGCTCCAATCAACCACTTATTAACCACTCTTTACGATTTGAAAGTAATCCGAGCCTAAGAGCGATTGTACGTTGTGACAGTTAGGATTAATTCGTGAGCACGTTTGAAATTGATTTTCTCGAAAACTACCTATTGGATCTCAGTGATTTTTGCAAGCAACCTTAGAATATCCATGACGCTAGAGAAATATTTTTTCCAAGAAAATTTGATGTAGTTTGAAATATTTCTTCTTCGGGTTATATTAAAATCAACCTCACCGGATTGTACACAATAGTAACAGATTTACGGTACACAGACGCGTTGTTCTAAAAATACATTATGGTAACATAGAAATATCGTGAGTATACAACAATTTCACGAAATTCCGTGCACCTAACCCAGTCGACTTTGAAAGCGGAAAGCATATGACGTTATAATTGGGATACCGTTGTTTAGTTATAGGCGTATCTCGCTATTTGTATGAAGCTATTGTATCATATTTGTTGGCTTATCAAAACTGACATTGATATCACATTCATAATGAGTCTGAAGTGCACATTTATAACAATGCAGAAGGTTACAGTTTTACTATACCAACACTTCCGTAGGGAATCTAAGAGAGGTCATCTATATTGCGATATTCATAACCCTGAGAAACGAGCGCAACTGGCGCTTGGTCTGAATAGAGAATCCTTTTCCCGATTGATTAAACAGGACACAAAGTGCACTAATGTCAAGCAAGGACGGAAAAGAACAATTGACGACTTTGACATAGATGTCATAAGAAGGCAGCTCTTGAAAATGTTTGCGACAAATCAACTTGTTACTCTCAGGAAACTGAAATTAAAACTGCAATCAGATTGCAGCATAGACATATAGTAGCTTCCCTAGGCCCCTACCTTAGTCGCGTCTTTTATGTAGGTTTGTAGGTCGCATTGCTGTCATTCTTTGCTCCCATTGCTGACTCGGGCAACACACGGGCGAAACTTAATCTTAACATGGCTCAAATGAGCCCGTATTTATGAGATATTCATTATTTTTTATTATTTTTTTTGCTGTAGATAACACAGCAAAAATACTGAACTCTAGTGTGCGTATATATTTTTGTAATAGCTTATTCAAATAACCTTCGATACCTGCTGACAAATACTAATCACGTATAGATCTGGTAGGATTGCTGTTTGCTGGATTCAGTAACCAATAACCAATCAAGTGGAAGCAAAAGTGTACATTGAGTTAAATTAAGAATGGAAAACAGAGATTATTTGCCATAATATATTAATAAAATATACACAAATTGATCAACAACTTAACTCTTAGTGTACTAGCGCAAAAGCCATGTTTTTACAAGCTAATTGTTTTTAGAATTAAAAACATCTTTTAGTGTGGCTGCTGGTAAAAAGGTGTCCAACCCACAGCCACGTAGTGTGGCATTTGGTCCACAAAGAGTTAAGCAGTAACGATTGAAGAAGAGTATGTGTTGGCAGAGAGAGGATTATTCACAATCTTCAGAAGCACATACAAAAACAAACAACAATTCCGCTATCATTTATTGTCTTGTTCTTGGTAGACTTACTGAGATTCTCACCTGAGGTTCTCCACTGACCAGCCGTACAGACGACCAGGATTGTGTGACCTTGTATGACCTCAGTCCAGCACAAAGTGCCATTTGGGACATGTATAATATCTTCTTTCTCATAGTCATCTCTTTTCTCATTAATGCTCATCAATGTAAGGTTCTCTATAATGTTGTAGCACGAATACATCTTCATGTCTGAATGTAGCAAACAGTTTCCCTGTTGATAATAAAGATGGTATACATTGTCATTATGTAAAACAATACATATTTAACTGCGTATATTTGCCCGTCAGTCTGTCTATCTGTACATCTATTCGTTCATCAATTGAAGAAAGTGTGCTCAACTTGGGTACCCAGACAATTGAAGGAGGAACACACAATGAACCGATTTGGCCTGTCCTTGCGTCATCTCTGTCGATCCGAAGATGAAGGAGAAGACATGCTGACCAGGATTGTTACTGAGGATGAATCATGGGTGGATCACTACCAGCCCGAATCAAAGCATGCTTCAATACAGTGGAAACATCTTTCTTCGCCTTGTGTCAAAAATTCAAGGTTACGCCATCAGCAGGGAAAGTCATGCTGACGGTGTTCTGGGAATGTCAAGGAGTGCTTTTAACCAATTTCAAGAAGAAAGGTGACAATGTGAATTCTGAATCATACTGTGAAGTTCTATCGACGCTTCATGATGCAATTCGAAAAAAACGCCCAGGACTGCTGACTTCATGAGTGTTGCTTCTTCATGACAATGCTAGACCACATACGGCTCGATTAACTCAGGAGAAAATTAACCAACTACGGTGGAAAGTTCTGGAACATCAACCTTACAGTCCCGACTTAGCCCTAACGATTTCCAACTTTTGCTCCACTGAAAACCCACCTTGGCGGGAGACATTTCGCGAATGACGCCGAAGTTGAATGTGAAGTGAAAACGTGGTTTAGAAAACAGAGCCCGCAGTTCTATGCAACCGGTTTGGGAGGATTGATAAAATGATGGGATAAGTGCATCAATGTTGGTGGAAATTATGTTGAGAAATAAAGGAACAATGTATGTATAAAAATAAACTGGTTTCAAGTTGTTATCATGTTTAGTTATTTTTCTACAGCCATTTGTGGCTTACTTATTGACTTCCCTCGTATATTGCACATTGGTTTGGTAGGCCCTAAACGCATAGACTTCTACACGTTTTGAACACGTGCATCCGATTTCAGCCAAACCTCCTTAACCGCTCTTGCGACATGCGTGGCAGGTAACAGTGGTTCTATTCCTTACACCCAAATTTCGCCCCGGTAACCACTCAGGCGATCATTTATTCTAATTTGGCCTTTCCTTATCTCAGCTGGGTCGTCACCAATTTAATTCTAACTGTATCATGCTCACCAGGAAGTGATCGCCTAACTATTAGCTCTAGTGCTGGAGGGGAAATATTGTGACCACAAACAGCTATACAAAATACAAAACAGAAACATCTGAATATCTTCGAAATAACATAATTTGTTCAATGTTAAAACTTACAAGAAGGCATATATAAATATCTACGAGCGCTACAGTCATAAAACTTAGATTTGTTGCCAAAAGTTTTACCACTTGCTGAGCTATTCAACAAAAGCTGTATCCAAGCTACGAACATTGCATGTACATTCATTGTAGAGTGTTCATTCATGCAAAGCTCGTTTAGCTGCTTTGGCAATAACAGAAGAGGATGATTATATTTTTTTATATGTTGGAAGGCTACGTTAATTAATTTCTAACCTGTATTTTTTCCTTCTTTAGCAATAAAAGACACTAGGCGATATACCTTGTTGTCTCTCGTTTGACAGATATGTTCTTTTTTCCCGTCCTTCTTTCCTAACTTGTTCTTTCTTTTCTTACTCTTCTTATTTTTTACTTATTTTTTACTTATTTTTTCTCATTGAACGTTTTACCTTTCTTGTTCTCTTCTTCCCTCTACTACCCCATCCCCCATTCTATCGTTCCGCTTTTAAACCTATTCATTTCATGTGTAAACTCCTTCATGCGGAACGTATATTATAATCCATTTTTCCAAAGTATATGTCTTTGACTGTAGCAACGCATGGGGCTAAGCATGGACATTTAACTGAGAGGCAGAGTGAGAGGTGTGTTTAATCAGCGAGCCACAGGAACCATCAGTATGCATACTCTTCGATATCTGTTGGGGAGACTGAGCACCTATGGGTTTGCCCGGAGTGCAATGACGTCAGTTTAGTAACCAATAACCAATAACCAATTTAACGGCAGTGGGAAAACATATATGAGTTTGAATATACGCTACAGAAGAGTCAGTGGCGGCTCGTCATTAAGGGCCATTGGGGCCGGGCCCACCAAAAATAAATTGTAGTGTACTTGTTAGGTTATAAATTAAAATATAACCTAACCCAAAACCATGATTTTTTCGAAAATTTTTGTCTGGCCCCACCAACAAAAATGAGTACGAGCCGCCACTGAGAAGAGTCATCAGTATATCGTGGAAAAAGAAGAGAACAAATAGATATATCCAGAAAAAAATCAAAATCAAAGAAAACTGGCTGATGCTACAAATAAGAATGAGAAAATTCAAGTATTTTGAACATGTAAGAAGAAACGAAAAGTTGGAGAAGACCATTAGGGAAGATGACATCCCGACAAAAAGAAGAAGAGGAAGATCAAGTAGTAGATGGATTCAGGAAGTAACTGATGATATGAGCATGTCGGCTGCAGAGGCTGGACACTGACTTTTGAGAGAGAGAAATTTCGAAGGAATTCTTAGGGTGGCAAAGTTCTGCACAGGACAAGCTATTTAATGAGATGATGTTTTTGATAACAAATAAACCGTTTATTAATTTCAATTATTATTACATACTTTTCCTAGTGTTCACTTGAGCTTATATAGAAGATATACTGACGATACAGTGCTACTGTCAATGTCGCAAAAAGGGATAAATAAATTAATAATAGTCCAAAAAAGAAAAACAAAAACAAAATGTATGTCTCAATGTAGAAAAACCAACAAATAATAACTACGGGTAAAATAAGCAGGACAACTAATATTTTGATCAACGGAAAGGAATTTTTTTTTAATGTGAACAGTTTCGAATATCTCGGTTCACTGCTAACAAGAGATGAAATGGGAAGAAGGAAGTTTTAAAAAAGAACAAATATAGCATTACAAAAACAAAAAACTTAGAGAAAAAAACAGTATTAAATGGAACTGATAGAAAAAACAAAACTCAGAATAATAAGAACATGCATATTTCCAATGGAGACGTTTGTGCGTGAAACATGAACACGCAACAAGACAGTTGGAAAATATAAATATGCTGTTGAATATAAGTGTTACAGAAGAGCCATCCGTATATCATTGACAGAAAATAGATAAATTCAGAAATAACTCAAAATCAAAGAAAACGGGCTGATACTATAAATAAGAATGAGAAACTTTTGTATTTGGAAATATAAAAAGATATGAAAGGGTTGGAGAAGACCATTAGGGAAGGAGACATATCAGCAAAGGGGAGACGAGGAAGAACACTGAGAAGATGGATTCAGGAAACGACTGATGATTTGAAAATGATGACAGCATAGTCCGTAAGTATATTTTCCCTAAGAGATAGAGACAAATTCCGAAGGATTGTTAGGGTGTCAAAGTTCAGCTCAGGACAAACTATTTAATGATGGTAATATACACAATATTTTAATTGTTATTGTTGTGTATGATAATTTTATTGGATTTTGTTGTTGATGATTTGCAAGCTTTATCTAACATGAATTTCTCACGGCTTTCTGGAACTTGTGAACGAATGCATTTAAACACTTGATTTCGCCCGTGTGGTGCAAGAGCCCACAAGGCAAGAAAAGAATAGTACGACTGCGACGTACAAAGCATGTCGTAAGGAGCGACTGATGTAGGGGCCTAGGGAAGCTACCTTAGTAAATAAAAAGTGTCACAGAAATCGGATGTGCTGGCCTACTTGTAGGCGCCTAATTGGCACACCGTACAATCACTCTTAGGCTCAGATCACATACAAATCACACCAGAGTGGTGAACAAGTGGTCGATATGGAGCGTTCGAAGTAGAAGAAAACTTGATTTTTATGAGAAAGACGTTTTTGTATTATTTGTTAAATTTTTTTTTGAAAAGGAGCTCAAATATTCATGAATGGAATATTTAGTACAAATACAAAATAAGTTATGTATGTGAAAAGTCACTATGGTATCGGATGGTGTGAGTCTCGCACATGTGTATGCTACTATAGTAGTTTGTGGTATGAACTGAGGCGTTATAATAAAGTAATTAGCAGTATCAAAAACTCACCTCGGATAACATTACTTTGTTCTTTGATGTAGCATTTATTACAGTTGACACCATCAGAATGTTCACAAGTATAAGCAGCGTTGGTAAGGCCATCTTAGTCTCCAGTAAGCATATAGATATTAAATTTATAACTTATAAAATGTCTTAGATTTGCTCTCACTTGACTGTTTGCCCAAACATCAACAACTACGACGTCACAGCCTGTGCAGAATTTACTGGGAATTACTTCCTCGTTGAAGTTTGGGGATTTTACCTAGGATCTATGACAATACCGGGACACACAGACGGACGCACGCACACACGCAAACACACACACACATATTTATTTCAGCATTGGTGTCATGTTTTCAAAACGCTGGCTTCACAGTTCCAAGTTACTGGGATCACTTTCTGGTACATAGAACTTTCTTTCTACCCGCTTGTTAGCATATTCTAACACGCCGAGTTAAGAAAAGCGAGGAAGCGTGAAAGGTATGCCTGTGTTCCTTCGAATTACAAAATAAAAAGCGTCGCAGAAAACGGATGTGATGGCCTACTTGTAGGCGCATAACTGGCACAACGCAAATCGCTCTTAGGTTCAGATCACATACAAATCACAAAGACTGGTTAACAAGTGGTCGATATGGAGCGTTTGTAGAAGAAGAGGACAAAGGCTTAGCAACATTGTGTAGTCTCCAGTGCTTTTTATTCTACGTCATTTTTGCAGCGTAGTTATCTTAACCTATATACCTTTTCCAATGATTAGGTCCGTACTGTGCTATATCTGTGCTATATATGTGCTATGATGCAGAGAGGCAACCGCATCAGGCGGCACCGTAAGAGGGGTGCCATAAGCAACCAAAACACAATTACAATTGAAGGAGAGCGAACCCAGTAAACGCTGGTTGAAATCGAACACACCATCGAAGGATAAGCACCTGAGCTCCAATAGGTACTGAAGGTTGTGCACGTACATCCGTTCTTGGTGTTTGGCTGTTTATATATCACATTATAATTGTAAAAATGACATTAAGAACGTTCGCGAGAAGAAGAAGATACAATGTAACATATCGAGAGGACAACCAGGTAAACGATGGATCAATGGAATATCAGAGGCACTAATTTCCACCTTGTACAAAGTGCATAGGGAGGCTCGCTCCGGATGCTTTTTTTTTTACTTAACGATGTAAGACAAAACACGGATAAAGAATAAATAACTGTCGTCAGATAATATATATACATTAATGAATATGATTAAAAATGGACATATTCTTTGAATTAATTGATAACACATCTTTGTTATAGTCGTCAACTACTAGATTACAGGTGCTGTGTTAGAAGATTGGAGTAGCAAGAAAAGAATAGCATAACAAGTATATGAGTAGGCTCATCAATCAAAATCGAACTGGTAATATCAGTCGCTGGACGCTGTTGGAGATTATGCGAAGGAGATCGGAGCACCTATGGACATGTCCGGAGTGCAATGAAGATATTCCAAACTGAAACTGGTGAAACTGGAAACTGTTATAGTCGTTATAACACTAGTAGTGTTATAAGTCTCACTAGAAACATGACACAGAAGAAATACATGATCGCCTACTCAGGTCGGCACTATATATAATTATATATTGTCCTGAGAAAATTACTAACAGATAGTACGCTTCAAAGAGACTCCGATACAGTGGGTACAAAGCAAAAGATCGTCCATGCAAAAGGTGGGCCACAAAAATAACAGAGGCAGTGAAATATGCTATTTATGAAGCGCACACAAAAGCCCGTTTTTTTATAAATCTATCCTTATCCTGACGTTGTTAGGATAAAAATAGGATTAGATAAAAGAAAGAAAGAAGAACTGTTCTGAGTAACAATTAAGTATTTACATACATTTACATACATTTACATACATTTACATACATTTACATACATTTACATACATTTACATACATTTACATACATTTACATACATTTACATACATTTACATACATTTACATAGCGATTCGCTGAGTAACAATTAAGTATTTACATACATTTACATAGCGATTCGATGTAGATAAACTTCCTCTTCTCTGTGTTCGTTCTTTACAACCAATTTTAATCACTCTTTGTGATATGTTTAATCTTTGCCAAGAACGTGTATACGTTGCACATTGGTTTGGTAGGCTCCTAAAGCATAGACTTCTACACGTTTAGGACACATGCATCCGATTTCAGCCAAACCTCCTTAATCGCCTCTTACGACATGCGTGGCAGGTAACAGTGGTTCTATTCTTTACACCCCAAATTTGGACCCCGGTAACCACTCGGGCGGTAGATAAACTAAAAAAACACTGAAGTAAATGATAATTTTCTACTGCAAATAAAGAACAAATGCCATACCCTAGACAGTTATGAAAATGTAGATGAAACAGAAGACACCATAAATAAAACATGGGACTATATAGCATCTATATATAGCAAATCCAGTGAACTTTGTCTAGGGGTTGGTCTCTCTCTCGCGATCCCTTCTAGGGTTTGGTCTCTCTCTCTCTCGTGATCCCTTCTAGGGTTTGGTCTCTCTCATGATCCCTTCTAGGGTTTGATCTCTCTCTCTGCGATCCCTTCTAGGGTTTGGTCTCTCTCTCTCGATCCTTCTAGGGTTTGGTCTCTCTCTCTCTCGCGATCCCTTCTAGGGTTTGGTCTGAGAAAAAGAAAGAATGGATAACACCTACAACAGGGGAAGTAATAGAAATTTGTCTAGGGTTTGGTCTGAGAAAAAGAAAGAATGGATAACACCTACAACAGGGGAAGTAATAGAAATTTGTCTAGGGTTTGGTCTGAGAAAAAGAAAGAATGGATAACACCTACAACAGGGGAAGTAATATAAATTTGTCTAGGGTTTGGTCTGAGAAAAAGAAAGAATGGATAACACCTACAACAGGGGAAGTAATAGAAATTTGTCTAGGGTTTGGTTTGAGAAAAAGAAAGAATGGATAACACCTACAACAGGGGAAGTAATAGACAACAGAAGAATGCTAAATAAGAAACTTTTAGAAGCAAAATCTGAAAGAATAAAAGAAAAATATAAGGAACAATACAAAAATGCAAGCAAAGAAATCAAGTGGGTGATGAAAGCTGACAAAAAAATCAATGTCGAAGACGTTGCAGCACAGTCAGAAGAAACAGCACAATAAAGTGACCAAGAAACAGAGTAGAAAATTCCAAACTAATAAATGGCAAACATTAGGAAAGATCAGACAGGCTCATAAAGGATAAAAACGGGAAACTATTGACAGCGAAAGGGGAACTAGATCCATAGCAGTAAGGTACGGTCAAGTGAATAGTCATATCGTTGGTAAATCATAAAAATCGGTGGACATGGTGGGCAAAATCAGCACACAAAAAAGGGCTCACGGTAGTTCGAAAAATAGATAACAGTTTGCTATAATTCAGCTCATCCACAAGTAGCTTGATCTGAGCAAAACTTTGTCCACTCAACAACCTTTCGAAATTTCTTTCATATACCTCTGTTCAAATTATTAGTTACATCCTGAATCCATCTTCTCCAATGTCTTCCTCTTCTCCTGTTTACCGGGATGCCTCCTTTCATAATGGTCTTCTTCAACCTTCTGTGTCTTTTTATATGTTCAAAATACTTCCGCTTTCTCATTCTTATTTGTAAACCAGCCATTTTTTATGGCCAGCTACATGGGAAAAAGAAAAGTAATATATATTGCTAAAATGTATACTAAAAGAAATGTCATGGTCCTTACGTTAAAAATAATTATAAATCTGTATTCCTACACAGAGTAAATGAAATTGAAGTGACAATGGGATCTAATAGACATGAACATTTGGTTATTCAACACAGGATTGGCGTGACTACTTGTTATACATGAGCACACATGAACCTTGTTAAAGGGTATATTATTATAATAGATTCTCACTAATCAAGATCCTTCTTCTTCGCCTTCTTTTGAATTTGCTCTAAAAATAACTACTTATAACAACTCTTTGTGGTCTGAGATTTTAACATCAAAAGGCAGCGAAATTTTCTTTAGGCGTACAAGCTTACCAGGACATAACAACACACACTGAATTATTTGCAGGAGAAGAGGCCGTTGTGTAGCATATAAAAGAGTGTATGTGTTTTCGTGTTACTACGATAATAAATAGGCACACCTTATGTAACTGACAACAGTTTGTAAGTTTATATCTAAAACAGACTAGCTATAGTCTGTCCATTAATTCGTGTGCACGTTTGAAATTGATTTTCTCGAAAACTACCTGTTGGATCTCAGTGATTTTTGCATGCAGCCTTAGAATATCCATGACGCTAAAATAAAGCTAACCAGTAGTCCATAGATGCTACGGATTTTGCACATCGGCGAATTCCTTTGATCTTTTATGACAATTGCAAATACGGGGCTCAAATTTTAGATTTTACAGTAATCCTTAGAATTTGTCCATGTCAATTCTATTCATAGGTGTATCTCCATATTAACTTGATAGGTCAAGTAATTAAGTGTGTTGCCCTTTATGTGCAATCGTGAACTTGGATACAATATGCAACAGTTAGTCCTCCCTTCGGTCACCATTAGACCCCAGGGTGTCTTAACTTCACCATAAATTGTATGATGGTAGACGCATTTGGATATGGAAATGTATACGTTGCTATTTCTCAATCTGCAATCAAAATATGATTTGTATCATCCCGAATCTGACGATTCCATGAGGTTGATAATTGTTACTGGCTGGACAAATTGTAATCCATCTCGGTGCCAGTACTCGTCTTCCTCTCGGAGCACATGTTCAACACACTTCTTCCAGAACTGCATGTCTATCATTGAGAGGGACTCACGTGTCAGAACTTCAACATCACACATTTTAAACATCCTGTTCTGTTCGGCAAATTGCCCTTTTACTTTAGCCCAGACAAGCTCTATCGGATTGAGGTGAGCATGATATGGAGGTAGTCGCAAAGACGTGTGGCCGTATTCCGCAATGATTTTGTCAATATGAAACACCTTTGTCTTATTTGTCATCCTCACCAGGTGCAACAACTCGGGTTTCAAATATGTATCATCGAAGCTGACATTTTCCTTAACAAGCCAAGTCCTAATTTGATCTTTTGTATTTGATGCAGTTGGTACTTTGTCTTCCGCTGATACTGCGTTGTGATAGGATGCATTATCAATTACCAAGCATGATGGTCTGTTTAGAATTGGAAGTAGATCTTTCTCCATCCAGTGCCTGAAAATATGTCCATTCATTTCTGTGTGGTAGTCCCTACCGTCGGTACTTTTTGATTGGAAAATAAGTCCAGCGTCATGGACAAGACCTTCTTCACTGCTTCCTGCATGTGTTAGTATAATACGCTGGCCTTTGCTGCTTGGTATTTTTCTTTTCTGTTCACCGTCTACTGATTGCCATTCTTTAGCATTGGTGTGGTGAGCATTGACCCAGGATTCGTCCAAATATACAATATCATAACCTTGCCTCCGCCGCTCACGGATCTGCCTCAGGTATTTACTTCGGGCAGCAATTAAATGTGGCTTTTCACAAATAATATTCCTGCCGCCTATAGTTTTTCTGAAGGTGAAGCCGGCGGCTCTTACAATTTTCATAGAGTACTTTTAGAAATGTCTATGCTGCATTCTGATTGCAGTTTTAATTTCAGTTTCCTGAGAGTAACAAGATTTGTCGCAAACATTTTCAAGAGCTCCGTCTTATGACATCTATGTCAAAGTCGTCAATTGTTCTTTTCCTTCCTTGCTTGACATTAGTGCACTTTGTGTCCTGTTTAATCCATCGGGAAAATGATTCTCTATTCAGACCAAGCGCCAGTTGCGTTCGTTTCTCAGGGTTATGAATATCGCAATATAGATGACCTATCTTAGATTCCCTACGGAAGTGTTGGTATAGTAAAACTGTAACCTTCTGCATTGTTATAAATGTGCACTTCAGACTCATTATGAATGTGATATCAATGTCAGTTTTGATAAGCCAACAAATATGATACAATAGCTTCATACAAATAGCGAGATACGCCTATAACTATACAACGGTATCCCAATTATAACGTCATATGCTTTCCGCTTTCAAAGTCGACTGGGTTAGGTGCACGGGAATTCGTGAAATTGTTGTATACTCACGATATTTCAATGTTACCATAATGTATTTTAGAACAACGCGTCTGTGTACCGTAAATCTGTTACTATTGTGTACAATCCGGTGAGGTTGATTTTAATATAACCTGAAGAAGAAATATTTCAAACTACATCAAATTTTCTTGGAAAAAAATATTTCTCTAGCGTCATGGATATTCTAAGGCTGCTTGCAAAAATCACTGAGATCCAACAGGTAGTTTTCGAGAAAATCAATTTCAAACGTGCTCACGAATTAATGGACAGACTATAGATACCTTTTCCACTTGACGGAATTGCTATTTTTAAACCTGTTGTGTGATAATGCTGAACATACAATTATTATTTTTTTCGATCCAGAAGCACGGTGTCATGAACATCGTAACCCTTCGGCTCGGTGAAACGAACACCGTAAATCTGGGAAACCTGTAGCTTTTCTGCCAGTCCACGGAGTTGAACCCGCACATACAGAGGACTAGTCACCCGTAGTCCAACGCGCTACGAACACGCTGGGCACGTGGGCGAACATAAAATTTAAAATATGGGCGCGTAAATTACACAGTTCATTTCTCTCACGTCAGAGAAAGAATGCGTTGAGTGTTGAAAAAGTGTAATATACAGTTGTTTATGTAGGTGAATCTCATCTTATATTATCCATATATAGCCATTCTTAAGAATGGTTTTGTATATATGTTTTGATCATGCCTCCATGTCCTTTAAATTGCATTGAGAACATAACAAAGAGATCGTGATAATATTGAAGAACAAAAGCAACGAAAACAGTTTCGAGACCAGAGTCCCCACTTAAAGGAGTAGAGAGAAACGAAGCCAATAGCTAACATAATAGTTGAAGACATTGAGAGGGACATGCGGAGACGATAATGTGGAGGAAAAAAATATGAATTGAAACTTTACAAACTAAAGAAACAACAAACATAACTAAAAACACCCAAATTGGAAATCCCGAGTTTTCTATTAAATATCTCAAACTTGCGAGAATCCTCATTATACATTTCCAGCAGTGAATGTTATTATGAAATTCCTGTTATCTATTTCCCTTTTCCCAAGGTTATTTAATTGATTTTCCAAGATAATTATTTAAAAATTATTCTCCGATTATTCGGTTTCTACTTTGATAGTTTTCTCCTTATATCTGCTTGATCCTCCTTTGGTACAGATTTCATTTTCTTTCTTCATTTCATTTCTTTCTTCTTATTCATTATTAGTTTATGTTTGTCTCTTTGAATCTCTCACTCTTCACTTTCATCATCTATTTCAGAAAAATATATATTAGATAACAGTAGTATATTGTCAAAGCTGTTTACAGTAACCACTTCGCTCCCTTATTTTAATCATTGTAATAAAATATTGAAGCGAAGAACAAGACATATATTAGAGCCCTAGTTAAGCAATAGCCAGTTTGGGTTTAGTTAGGAAGTGTAAGAGCTGCACAGATTCAATATTTACACTAAGATAGATCTGCGAACAAACAAGTGAATACAATCAAAGTAAAAAACGTATATTTATAGACCAAGAGAAGGATGTTGATTGAGTAAACATGGGCACATTATGGAAGATCCTTGTAGAATATGGCGTCCAGTGACAACTATTAGGTAACATCATGACTTTATATTAAGACAGCCAGAGTACAGTACGAACAACAGAAGGAATAACCGATTGGTTTTCCATTACATCAGGTGTTAGACAAGGATGTGTCCTCTCACCACTACTCTTTATTGCATATATGGACGCCGGTCTACCCAGCGTGTTCGTAGCGCGTTGGACTGCGGGTGACTAGTCCTCTGTGTGCGCGGGTTCAATTCCGCGGACTGGCAGAAAAACCACAGGTTCCCCAGATTCATGGTGTTTGTGGCACCGAGCCGAAGGATTACGATGTCCTTGGCACCAAGCCGAAGAGCTGAAAACTCAAGTGCTTCTGGATCGGAAAAAAACAAAAAACAAAAAAAATTGCATATATGGATAAAATAACTCACGACTCAAATTCAGATAATGATGAAACAAATGAACTGCTTTTTGCAGATGATCAGTGCCTGATACACCAAAGTGAACAAAATCTACAACAACACATTGACACCCTGAACCAAAATTGTATAAACCATGACATGAAAATCAGTAACACTAAAACCGAAATAATGAATATGGGAAGAAAACATAATAAACTAGACATCCATGTCAATGGTACTACAATCAACCAAGTGCAAGAATTCAAATACTTAGGAAGCATATTCAGAGAAACTGAAAGACTAGACAGAGAGATAGAGGCTAGAGTGCAAATATTGTAACCTACTAACTAATTATAGCATCATTGCTAAGGCACCCACAAATCTCACAGACGGCTAAACAACAGAGGATCAACTGCATTTTCATACCTACGTTGTATTACCGGAGCAAAACATGTACAATGAGCAAAACGCAGTCGCAAAAAATAATTACATGTGAAATGCGGTGCCTGCGAAAAGTTACAAACAACACAAGAAAAGACATTCACCAACATCAGCATAAGAAAGAGTGTTGGCCCATAATTTTGCTTGAATTACCTTGAGAAACAAAGAATAAAATGATTTGGCCACTTAATAAGAATGCACCCAAACTCCACATTATACAGTCTTTTACAACAGAACATCAGGAAATAAGGCGAGAGGAAGACAACGAAAAAGATGGTTAGATGGCGTAGCAGATTCCTGTCAAAAAGAAACAACAACAATCACCCAAGCCACCAGAACAGCGCAAGACAAAAATAGAAAAACCACGACACTGGGCAACAACCCGGTAGCAGTGTAACGACACTGGGCAACAACCCGGTAGCAGTGTAACGACACTGGGCAACAACCCGGTAGCAGTGTAACGACACTGGACAACAACCCGGTAGCGGTGTGACGACACTGGACAACAACCCGGTAGCAGTGTGACGACAAAAGAAGAAGATTGTAATAAATAATCAAACAAACTCGAATTGCTTGTGTTCTCAAAATCGTGGGTTCGAATACAGGACACGTCGTTCTGGTCACTTGTTCATTTTTTCCATAGATAAATTGTTGCAGGAACTACGGAGTTTGTGCAATACTCAATACAGTTGCAATACAGTTGCAATACAGTTGCAATACAGGTGACGTGCCATTTCTGCGGAGAGGGACCGAGTCAATAATCAAACTAACGAATACTACATGGGTATATGAGTCTCCGATAAATTCAAATGCCAAACACTGAAATTGAACTCAGACATATATTCCTCTCGGCCCACATCGACCAGATTTTAGTCAATATTTTTTTCACTAAAATTGCACATTACACGACAGCCACTGTTTTGGAACCCGCAAAGAAAGAGAAGTAGGGGAATGCCTAGACATATCTGGAGAAGAGAGCTGAAAGCCGATATTAAAAGGATAGGTAAAACATGGAAAGAGTTTGAAGGGATGGCAAGAGAGAGGAAGAGCTGGAAGAAGTTTGTTGAAGACCTGTGCTCTGCTGGGAGATGAAAGGTGAAGAAGAAAATTACACAACCATTCTCCCTTATTCCGTGTTTCCCCATTAGGCTACTCTTTCACTGCCACTTCTTCTTCTTCTTTGCGTTCATTCTTTACGACCAATTTTAATCACTCTTTGTGATACGTTTGATCTTTGCCAAGAACGTGTATACGTTGCACATTGGTTTGGTAGGCCTCTAAACGCATATACTTCTACACGCTTAGGACACATGCATCCGATTTTAGCCAAACCTCCTTAGACGCCTCTTACGACATGCATGACAGGTAACAGTGGTTCTATTCTTTACACCCCAAATGTGGGCCCGTAACCACTCAGGCGTCACTGCCACTTAGGTATATTTGATATTGTTGCTTGTTAGTTCTCATCAAATTTGTATTTGATTTCATCTTCTGCATCTTCTGGTAGAGAATAGAACACATTAACTGACATTTTTGCAAATTTTAAAATTAAATCTGGTACACAACGTTCGTTTATTGGTGTATAGTTTAATTTATTTTTGTTGTGGTTTTTTTTTTTTTGGGGGTGTTTGGATGCTGCTATTGTGACTCCTATACGTTGTCTATATATTCCGCGTGACCAAATTATAACTTCCTTCGTCCTTAGCTCCTTTTTTTCCAAGTGTCTTGCTTCTGGGATACCTAAACTATTAATTTGATATTGTATCTCAATTAAAACGTGTGCTAACTTTCCTGCTGTTGTATAATATTCTTGCATTTTAACGTCTGATAGCAAATGTAAATTTAAGTGATATAATGTCAGCCGTATAGATGGAGACTTCCTTTTTCGATTATAATAAGTTTTCTAGAAACCCATAGAAACTTATATAAAACCCATAGCATATTTAAAAAAAAAATTTGGTTATTGGTTACTAAACCGACTTCATTGCACTCCGGGCAGACCCATAGGTGCTCAGTCTCCCCAACATATATCGAAGAGTATGCATAATGATGGTTCCTGTGGCTCGCTGATTAAACACACCTCTCACTCTGCCTCTCAGGCATCCAGTTCGACTTGAACAACGGGTAACTCCAAACTGCCCAAATCGATTGATCGATTATTCAACATCGATTTTAGTGTCCTCATCCAACAGACAGTCACGAAGAGACTGAAGAATATCCCCTTATCCATCTTCAACTCCCCAACAATTGATGCTGTTGTTGCAAGCCTGCCCGCTCTCTCATTACCGTAAACACTCGCATGCCCAGGACAGTATTATATCCACGTATTATATTATATTATGAGTATATCCACGTAAGCCGCTGGAGGTTAGAAACTTCTATAGACGACATCCACCCATACCGAAACCTGCACTTCTGAATCTTGAGAAGCATCCACTGAGAGTCAGATACAACAACTGCCCCAGTAAATGAAGTCCCAGAGATCCAATGGAGGGCAGCAGTAACGAATTTTGAAATAGAATTTTAAAATAGAATTTTGATAAAGTTTGGTTACGAGCTAGTAAAACTTCGAAATGATTTCAAACCGAAAACAACCCTTACTGCGAGAACTGACTTATACCTGGCTCATAAAATTATCGTCACTCAGTTGTAAATTGTAAACACATGGTCTGTGTTGTAGACAAGAAATAGTAATATAGTTTGTTTTAACTTGGAAGTAATAACCAAACACACAAATCATGGCAGAATACGTTCACCAGACTCTGGAGGAGATGATTCCAGAGCTAGAAGAGATGAACAGGATCGGTTTATTTTCTGTTAAAGAGACTAAGTATGTTTTGTTTATTTTATGAATTCAAAAATAAAATATAATGACACACGAGAGTAGTGAGAGAGAATCAGAGATAGAAAATGACAATTATTTACTTATTATTTTAATATAAGTAACATCTGATGTAGGTGTACGAGACAGGTGTTGCTTATGGATTTAAATGAATAAAATTAAATACAAGTTTCAGCAATGTCTCAGCCAGTGTGAGTGCCAGTTTGCATGACATTTACTACTAACTTACTAAGATTTCATTAGTGTTTACAATTTGTTAAAACTCGCAATTTTTAAAAATTATCAGTACGAGTCAGATTAAATGGTTTGGACACCTGACAAGAATGCCCTGGTATCGCCTACCACGTCCACAGAGAGCCACACAGAAAAGGTATAATAACTGAAACAAAGCTGGAGGAAGACCATGCAAAAGATGGAGCAACGACATCAAGAACAGCCCTACGAAAATGAATGAGTGTCAGCTTGCAAAGTGCCTTAAAACAAGCACACACAAGATCACTACGTTCCCCATCCCAACACTTCTATAAAGAAGTAAATGGTGGAAGAGAAGAAGAGACTCGGTCAGTATGACTCGGTATCAGAATATTTGTTATCGGCAACCGACACAATAATTATTTAATTATGCTTAATTAACTTAATGAATGATAATTATATTATAATAATACATATCATTAGTAACTTTAAGTTTAAACAGTAAGTTCACGATTATAACTAATAGAGTTAATCTCGGAATCATATATATTATAATTGTTGCGTAGAAAGATTTTAAGACATTGATTTGATCTGCTGATCATCATAAAGTATGATAAAGTAAAACTCAGAAAACTATAAGTCGGGCCTAACACCCTATTACTATTACCCTATATATACCACATGGTATAAAAAGGATTGCTTTACTCTTTTTTTGTATTCCCACATTTGACAAAATTGTGGCTTATATTTAAATAGCACATTGTGATTGTGACATTTTGTAGGATAACTAAAAATCCTTTTGTATATAATTCATCAGCAGCTGCAGAGCTTTCGAATTTGGTTTTTCAAAATAGTTTAGTTTTGCCTCCTCATATGTTAACTGAAAGCACGTTAGAGCTGTGGTTCTTTTGTAGATTGAAATTAGTTTGCTGAACAGATAATAAATTAAATGAACCAGTTCTTAAAAATATGATCAAACAACTTTGTTCAAAGACTAGACTGTTTACCAGGATAGTGATGGGATACAGCGGAGAGATGAGATGGCTATATCACCACTTACTGTACTGTCTAATAAAATTACACAGTTTCTTATTGTTCTCTCTAATCTAACTACTTTATAAACCAGTCTTTCTGATCTTTATGTTATTTTAAAGTAAGTATGCTTGCTGTACTATAATTCTGCAGTTTTCAGTTCCAAGCCTGAAGGAGATAGGCGTACCTATGCGTGAGGCCAGCTACCCCACCACCAGTAATTTTAATGGCTAGATAAACTTTGCAAGAAAGGGCACCATACTGTTACTGCAGGTGGTGTATGGCACACATAGTGTATCAATGGCAGTTACTGATCAAAGCCACTTAGAAGTCAGTAATCCTACTTGTACATTACTCCAAGAGATACACTAAATATTACAATCTGGAATGTCAGTTTTTGGAAACAGCTTCAAAATCAGCACATGTTGCTGAGAAAGTGAAACGAGGGGAACTGGACATATTGGGATTAAGTGATGTGACATGTTGCAGGGATCAAACTGGCATAGATTGAGTGAACAGATAACTGAAAGATTTGAATTTTTGCCCATCATATTGCTGTCTTGATTAAAAGCAACCAAGATATGCAAAGAAAAATGGATAACCTCATCAAAAGTTGGACCGCAGATAAGCTCTCTTTCACTAGTCTGTGGCACTTGGAGCAGCAGCAAATGCACACCATTCTTCTCTCTTCTTAACCATCCTCTGTATTGTGTTCCAGCTATGATTGATTTCTTTCAGTTCTTGTTCTACTGTACTCCTCCAGGTCATTTTGAGTATACCACTTTTTTGTTTACCCTCTGTTGTGCAGATTTTGTGACAGAGCTAGTCTCCATGTATATCACATGTCCAATCTATCTCGTTTGGATGATTGTGTTCATGCAATGAAGTCAATCCTTTGCTTTTAGACCGTTTTAGACGGCCGAGTGGTTGCCGGGGCCCAAATTTGGGGTGTAAAGAATACAACCCACTGTTACCTGCCACGCATGTCGTAAGAGGCGACTAAGGATGTTTGGCTGAAATCGGATGCACATGTCCTAAATGTGTAGAAGTCTATGCGTTTAGGGCCTACCAAACCAATGTGCAACGTATACACGTTCTTGGCAAAGATCAAACATATCACAAAGTAATTAAAATT
The DNA here is from genome assembly GCA_020796225.1 of Arion vulgaris. Classification (NCBI taxonomy): domain Eukaryota; kingdom Metazoa; phylum Mollusca; class Gastropoda; order Stylommatophora; family Arionidae; genus Arion; species Arion vulgaris. The sequence continues at coordinate 67,551,270 of CM036757.1, forward strand.
GGTCGTAAGAACAACGCAAAGAAGAAGTAGGAGAAGAGACCGTTTAGACATTTTGTGTAATATTAACGTTTCTATTGTTTACCAACATATTTATTCCTATAAAAATGACATTGATATTTCTCCGTCCACTTAGAATTATCCTAAAGAACAGGGAAAAATATGAGTATACACTGCGACAGCTGACCAAAACAAAGTCCATGTTTCTGAACTACATAGAGGTTTGTTTGTTTTCTACTTATGTTTTATATAATTAACATCTGAAAAACAAAGTCAGATTTAACTTAAATTGTGCTCATCTGTTATGCTTACTAACCTTCATATCTTTATTGGTAGGTTGCTTTAAAAAATACTTGATTTTAGGGATCTCTGTGGTTGTCATTGCCTTACTTTTGGAAGGTCTGGAATTTGAATCCAGACTGCTTTATTCTGTTCACGAGTGCATTTTTTCTAAGATCTTTAAAATTGTTGCAGGAGCTAGAGAGTTTGCAGTTTATGTAATACTCTCAACAGGTGACGTTTCCACTCTGCGGACAGGGACCCGAGCCATATGGGATAAAGCCTGTTACAATGCTTTTTTATATATAAATATTTTAGGAAACATTAATTTGGCATTTTAGAAGGTTCAAAGGAGACAAGGTGGTATATTTATGACTGAGTAATGATGCCTATCGGCGAAGTGGGTGAACTGGCTAGAGACAAGGAATTTCAGATGCGCTGCAAAGAGAGCGACATCCTATAAAGAATACTCACCTTGATGATGATGTGTAATGTTGGTGTTCCCCATTGGATATTATATGTAAGCTATAAATATATGATTAATTGTGATTATAAAAAGTGTATGACCCTAGGTGTTTACCGCTAAAAATATGAATTTTAATGTGCTGAGAGATGTCAACGTTGAAAGAAATCACATTAGTTTATGCATTAGAAACAATCATCATTTTTCAGGATGTATTGTGAGAAGAGAAATGTTGAAAAACATAACAAGTTGCAAAATTGATGGAAGATTAACGAGACATGATAGAGAGAAGACACTGGATAGCTACACTTTATGGCATGAAACCAAGGGAATTGATAAACAGCATTAGTGACAGAAACTAGTGGAGATATATACGTCACCTATGCCAGATAGTACAAATCATGATGATGTGTTGTAGTCTTTTTGTATATAAATGTTATATTATTCTTATTTGGCTGATGTTTACACTCCTGTAATTCACTTTTGATATAACCGATTATCATCTATCTGATGCATACGTTTTTGTTGTCTTCTTTGCGTCTAGTATGAGAAAAAGTTTTGGAACTCTTGAAAATTAGACGGAAGGTAAGTTCTTGTTGAGTTATAAATGTATTCAAGTTAAAGACAATAATTTGTCATTCAGTTATAGTCTTACTGAAGGAGTATGGGAAATGAAAGGATAGACATTCATAAATTCTAGATTCTTCACTCTGTTTGCTTTGTATGTTTATTATGCTGTGTCACTGTTTGAACCCAGACAGCATTATCTACACATTTTCATCCACCACATTCATTTTTAGTACTCCATTTTGGAATTGGATTTATTTTTCCTCTTTGATTCCTACTTGTTTAGCCAGAATGAAGGGATGCAGCCTGTTGCCAGGCTGTTACCAGGGTTGTCACTTTGAGATGTTGTAGGGTCTTGGCCATCACTGGTTCCCTGACTTCTAGCAACTTATTTTCAATCACTGTATCTTAGACCCTGAACTCTTGATTCCATGATTAGTTCTTATTTTCTACATGTTTTAGATTTACATTTGAGTGTCTTATTTCCCAGATGAAGGCCTTTTAGTTGATAGATTAGTTTTCTATTTTATTATGTCCATTCCTCAGTAGAGCTCATAAATAATATTGTCACTCATATTAAAGTTCTACTTGTCTGTTCTGCAAATTTATTCAATATAATATAGCATTTTCTTACCAGGTTCTCTCATTTTATTGAGTATTATCTAATTAGGTTATTTATAAATTAATTTCACCTTTGGAAATATTTATTACGTTTTCATTTGCTTCAGTAATCTCACATTGTTCAAAACTCACTTAATAGTTGCTCACTATGTATTTGAAAATAGATGTCTGCGAAAAATAATGAATATAAAATGGAACAAATTCAGGAGAAGTGATGAAATCAGAGACATGTCTGGTCAACCATTAGTGACAACTGTTATAAGAAAGAGAAGATGGAGATATGTTGGGCACACCTTGAGAAGAAATGATCAACGAATATCATACCAGGCATTGAAGTGGGATGCAAAGGGTTCAAGAAAGAGGTCGACCTAAGGAGACCCTGAAGCAAACTTTGCTGAGAGAGGCAGGAAATATCGGTCTCAGTTCCATGGAGGAGATTGAGCGAGTTGCCCAGGATAGAGCGGTATGGAGAAATTACTTGCAGGCTCTATGTAACGTATAACGGTACGAGAGGAATTATTATTATGTATTATAACAACTATTCTAATTTTTTACTTTTTTGTGTGCAGAAACTTGGGCATGATGCTAAGAAGAGGGATGTTGAGAAATCCATTGCTGATCGTATCCACAAACTTTACCATGTAATTAACATTTCTAAAACATGTTCATAAAGCTTTCTGAATTATTGTCAAACCATTGTGAAGAGTGTTGTGTCTAAAGTGTTGTTGAACCATTGTGGAAAGTGTTGTGTCTAAAGTGTTGTGTCTAAAGTGTTGTGTCTAAAGTGTTGTTGAACCATTGTGAAGAGTGTTGTGTCTAAAGTGTTGTTGAACCATTGTGGAAAGTGTTGTGTCTAAAGTGTTGTTGAACCATTGTGGAAAGTGTTGTGTCTAAAGTGTTGTGTCTAAAGTGTTGTGTCTAAAGTGTTGTTGAACCATTGTGGAAAGTGTTGTGTCTAAAGTGTTGTCAAACCATTGTGAAGAGTGTTGTGTCTAAAGTGTTGTCAAACCATTGTGGAAAGTGTTGTGTCTAAAGTGTTGTTGAACCATTGTGAAGAGTGTTGTGTCTAAAGTGTTGTTGAACCATTGTGGAAAGTGTTGTTGAACTATTGTGGAAAGTTGTTGAACCGTTATGAAGAGTGTTGTTGAAACATTGTGGAAAGTGTTGTTGAACCACTGAAGTGTGTTGTTGAACCACTGTGAAGGGATCGAGAGAGAGCCACTGTGAAGAGTGTTGTTGAACCTTATGTAAACTCTGACATGAAGATAATAATATAATAAGACTTCATCCCTGATACTGGTTTTATTTTATTTTTCAGCTGATGACCATAAGATTCTCAGTAAGTAAAGAATTTTTCTCTCTCTATATTTATCAGTTGCTGCTATACAATTATTGTATCATAGGTTATTTGGTAGGCTATGTGTTACTGTGTGGGAGCAAAAGGCGATAAGCCTAGGCACAGAGCTGAAAGTTTTGACTGACCATAGTGCTAACCATACTGCTGTACGCCAGTGAGACATCGACAGTTTATAGCAGACACACAAGAAAATTAAACCGCTTCCACACAAGTTGTCTACGCAGACTACTAAACTGGCAGGACAAAATTCCAGATAATGAAGTCCTCATAAGAGCAAATATCCCAAGCGTCAACACCTTGTGAGATGGTTCAAGTGAGATGGGCCGGTCACGTTGCTTGGATGCCTGTTAAACGCATTCCTAAACAGTTGATGTATGGCGAGCTTGAAGGGGGCAGATGTTCAGTTGGTGGACAGAAAAAATGCTTTAAAGACACTTTAAAAACCAAGCTCCATCTCCAAGTGCTAGTCCTAATATTAGACTTAGTCACAGCAGTCTTGCTTATTGAGTAAGGATCAAAGTGAGAAGCCAATCCCAGTATTAAAAAAAATTACAAAAGGAACAGATATTGCAACATTTCTGTAAACTACTACATAGCTTAACACGTAATAACAAAGTACTGTAGTTTTAGAAAAAACAATGACAATACACAGCAACGTTTTGACCAAACGACCTTTATCAAGCAAACGATACAACAGGAGTGACAAATTTCCTAGCGCACTACATATAGACTACGACAGACATTCCAACGATCCTAACATATCAAAGTGATTACTGTTTCTTAATTGAACAACAAACAAAGTTCATTCTTGTCTTCTGAGTATATATTCAATTCTTTAAACGTTTGTTTTCTGTTATTTGTTTAATTTTAAGCTATTTTTTTTCCAGGAAGATGTTACCCTGTGGGAACAGCACATTCAGTTTAGCAAAGATTTGGTTAGTATGCACATCCATCACATATACATACACAACCATGCAATTGTATATGCATTACTATACACATGTAGATACATATGCACAACCAAACACATGTACATACACAGTTCATCATCAAATAGCTTGCCCTAAGCAGAACTTTGCCACCCTAACAGTCCTTCGGAATTTCTCTCTCTCATAGGCCAGATACTCCACCTCTGCAGTCATCATGCTCAAATCATCAGTTACATCCCAAATCCATCTTCTCCAAGGTCTTCTTCTTTGCCCGGATGCCTACTTCCATAAAGGTCTTCTCCAACTTTTCATTTCTTCTTATTTATATGTCCAACATACTTCAATATTCTTATTGGTAGCATCAGCCAGTTTTCTTTGATTTCTTTCTGAATAGATCTATTTGTTCTCTTCTCTGTCCATGATATACAGATGACTGACTCTTCTGTAACACTTATATTCAAAAGCACATGTTTTTCTACTGCCTTGTTAAATGTCCCTGCTTCAAATCTACACTTTGCCACTAGAAATACGCATGCTCTTAGTTTTCTGATCCTTCTTTTCTTATCAGTTCCATTCCATACTGTTTTTAGTTGTTTAATTTTCTGTACTGCCATGTTTGTTCTTTAAATCTCCTTCATCCGATTTCCGTATTTTGTTAACAAGGAACTGAGATATTCAAAACTGGATACATTTTCTATTCTCTCTCCATTGATAAAAATATCTTTTGTACATACAGTTATACACTCTTAAATGCACTGCCCTACATATGTATGGGAACAACCAAACACATGTACACATGAAAATATGTAATGAAATAAATATTTAGTCAGTGAGAAAACACTTTAGAAGATATTACATATCTTTGTGCTTGAAACTATGAACAAAAATAATCATTTATATTGGTTCATATTGCTTATTAGGATGTACCTTGGAGGATATAAAATTGTCTATTTTGTAACATTTTGTTTTGTGTATTGTAGAATGAGAAGGCATATGCCACAAGGCTGTACACCCAAGTTCTCAAGATACATTCACATAATGAAGGTAAGGAGTTAATACATGCTGTATCATCAACTGAGAATCCCTGCTATTTGTTCATGAACATCGAATACAACTCATGCTCACTGATATTTTAGTCCTGTTGAGCCAATAACTGCATTCATCATTGTGTTGTTTTTGTCACCGTTCAGATTTTCTGAGCTTTTATTACCCACTACCCCTAAGTGACAGTGAATACTGTTACATATTGGCTTCAGATCTGTTCTTTTCCATAGTTCTGTATTTATCACTTCTGGCCAGCTGATACAGAGAATTCCTACAAAAATATCTTCACCATCTTTAAAATTACATCGGGACCCTCGCCGATGCTACAGAGTTATGCACTGCAGCTGAGATCTTCAAGTGTAAAAGAGATCAGGGCACACATGGTTACTCACCAAAGTGCAATGATAATGGTCCTATCCAATCAATCATTAAGTGGTGTGTGTTGGATTCGGGTAAAAAAATGGTGCTCTAATCTCTCCTTGTAAGTGGTTGATGTTGTCATTGAGGTTTGGGTTGGCTGTGTGTCTGCAAACCCTCTTCCCGTGTCTCCCTTGGCCCACCTGTTCAGTCAAATTTATTTATTTGTTGTTGTTAGGGTAAGAAATTTTCAATGGAAATGAAACAGAAGTAACAGTAAGCAAAATCTCTGGAGAGAGAGAGAGTGTTCAATATTTGTAGTTAATAATGTAGCACTCATTTTTGGTGTGGTTAACTAGTGTTTGCTATACTGACTGGTTTTCTTGAATGTATGATCAGAAATGTGGGTGAAGGCAGCCCAATGGGAAAGTTCAACAGAAGGCAACAGTAACTCAGAATTGGCCAGAGAGATTCTTCTGAAGGGTCAAAGGGTCAACCCAGAGTCACAGTTTATTATCTTAGAGGTAAGATCATTAGCAGAATAGATATTTATTTGTTCATGTGAATATTTGGACAATTTAAATATATAACAATATCTGGCCATTCAGCAGTTAGAACAAATTGCAGTAAATATTGTGCGTGATGGGTGGATTAAAATTCATGTTATTGTCATGACACATTAACTGCCAAATTTGAAAGCCACACTGCATCCAAAATAATTTGTGCTTACTTTTTTATCCAGAAGATATATGCACAAATTCAGCTGGAGTCTTCTTGTTTTTTTAAAGTAGATTTTCATGAATCAATTCTTATTTTGTAGATAAATGTCTGTACTTGTATTAAAACAATGTGTTTATTAACAAATCTGAATACAACTTTTTAAAATAAATAAATAAAATATGAAAATTAGTTGAGGTTGAATATGGGCTTGATATTCAATTAGCTGTTTGAGTTTAGATGTTAGTAGGTTACCTATTTCAATGAGATATGTTTGTTTATTTGCATACTTTCTTATCAACCGGTTTAGTCACTCTTTGTGGCATGTTTGGTTTAGGCCAAGAACGACTAAATGTTGCACCTCAGTTCATAGCCCCTGTGCATGTAGGGCAGGCACATCCAAAATGTTTGGTCTATTTGAAATGTTTAAGCCTGTATCGCTGACAGTCCCTTACACTTTCCAGTGAGATTATTATATTACCTATTTCAGTGAGACCTATAGGGAGACCTATGTATAGTGGAAGTACAGGTCTTGTCTCTCACTCCAAAAGGGCTTGGTTTGTTTTCTAGCTATTTTTTCTGGGATCTTTGATCTCATTGTAGGTGAGATCAAGTCCCTAGTGCTTTCAGAGACAGACGATAAAACATAGGTTCTGTATTTAAGTTGAGCATGTTACAATATCTTGGACAGAGAAGAGAACAAATAGATCTATCCAGAAAGAACTCAAAATATAAAAAAATTGGCTGATGCTACAAATACGAAAGAGAAAATTGAGATATTTTGGACATATAAAAAAACATGAAGGGCTGGAGAAGACCATCATGGAAGGAGGCATACCGGCAAAGAGAAGAAGAGGAAGACCATGGAGAAGATGGATTCAGAATGTAACTGATGGGTTGAACATGACGGCTGCAGAGGCAGGACATCTGGCCTATGGGGAGAGATAAATTTCGGAGGACTGTTGGACAGGTAAAGTTCTGCTCAGGACAAGCTATTTAATGATGATGATGACATTACAATATCTTTGACAACTGAAACTCAATAACAGTAGGCTGGAAAAATGCTGCCTGGACAATATTCATTAAGATAAACATTCCTACAAATATTCACCATATTTAAAATAATATTACAAAAGCGCCTCGCCAGTGTTATGGAATTTATGCTCATAGCAGCTGAGATCTTCCTGTATATGTTAAGATCAGAGCACAGTGGTTACTAACTCAAATGCAGTGATGATGGTTTAATCAGTCGGTGAGATTATATGAAATTCTAGTCAAGAACATGTGTAGCTATATTGTGAAGTTGTTTCCTGAAGGTGTACACAACCTGTCATCACCACTTTCTCTCTGAAATTTTTTTCTCTAGCTGTGTTGATATATATATCCTGTACACTTTCACAGACCTGTATTTGTCATCACTTGCCATGTGATATCTAGACTGGAACAAAGACATTGGTTAGTGAACATCTGCTGTTTGATATTCTTGGTCACAATTTATTTCAATACTATATTTTATTAATTTTGTTTCAGATGTTTCACATGGAACTTAAACTGGCCAAACAGATTCTGAAGAGAAAAGCTGTTTTGGGCATTGCATCCAATCAGGCAAGTTTTTTTACATTTTGAGTTTTTGTGAGTTTGTAAATGGTCAATTTTATAATAAAGCACTGCCTGTATGTTGCCGGGCTGCTAAGGGAGCAAAGAATAGTGACACTGCGACCTACAGGGCATGTCATAAGAGACGACTGAGGTAGGTGCCTAGTGAAGCTATCCTAGAAAATAAAAAGCGTCACATCTTCTTTGCGTTCGTCTTTTCGACCAATTTTAATAAATCTTTGTGATTTGTTTAATCTTTGCCAAGAACGTGTATACGTTGCACATTGGTTTGGTAGGCTCTCTCTTCTTCTTTGCGTCTTTCTTACGACCAGTTTAATCACTCTTTGTGATATGTTTAATCTTTGCCAAGAACGTGTATACGTTGCACATTGGTTTGGTAGGCCACTCTCTTCTTCTTTGCGTTCGTTCTTTACGACCAATTTAATCACTCTTTGTGATTTGTTTAATCTTTGCCAAGAATGCGTATACGTTGCACATTGGTTTGGTAGGTCCCTAAACGCATAGACTTCTACATGTTTAGGACACATGCATCCGATTTCAGCCAAACCTCCTTAGTCGCCTCTTACGACATGCGTGGCAGGTAACAGTGGTTCCAGTCTTTACACCCCAAATTTGGGCTCCGGTAACCACTCGGGCAAAAGCTTCACATAAATCAGACGTGTTGGCCTACTTGCATAATTGGCACAACATACAATCGCTCTTAGGCTCATACAAATCACAAAGAGTGGTTTAACAAGTGGTCGATATGGAGCATTTGAAGAAGAATATAATAAACCCCACACATATTGTTTCATTTCTCTTTTGATATCAGTGCAAGATTCAATAATCATGATCTTCTTCTTGCATTCATGCCCTATGAATTCAGGTGTAGTCAGGGAGCCTAGTATGGCACTTCTGACTGATTTTTGCATGGAGGCATGCTTTCCCTTTTTATCAGTGTTCCCCGCCATACAGGTGGGCCTTCTTCAACTTCAGAGGTATTAATAATCATTATCATTTTCTGTTCTTGCTACTTGTTTTCAGCATAGAATACTGATCACATTATATTTATTCTAAGCCTATTTCATGAAAGTATTCAGTTAGATTTTCATGTCACCCGAGTGGTTACCGGGCCCAAATTTGGGCTGTAAAGAATAGAACCACTGTTATCTACCACGCATGTTGTAAGAGACGATTAAGGAAGTTTGGCTGAAATCTGATGCATGTGTCCGCTAGGGAATGCTAACCTCAAACAAATTCTTGTAGAAAACGGATGAACCAGGCTGTAAGGTGCATAAAATGGTGCAACGAGCCTTCACAATGAAGAATGGGATAACGGATTCTATGGTCACCAATCTGCCTCTGAGATTTAGCCATGCAGTAAGAATGTCAGACCTACCGTCACGAAGGTGGCCAAAATGTATTGCGGGAAGAGGTCGGCACAAACAGGGAAGCAGAAATCATAGGAATTATATCCTACAGAACTGCCCCCAGTATGCAGACTTGAGAAGAAAGAGGTGGCTCACTTATACCAGCGTCCAAGACAAACTGTATGGCGTGGCTGATAATCTGAGGCAGACGGCTGCCTTTATTAGAGAATCCAAAATCCAAATCTAGTGAGAACGCAGAAGACAAACTGTATGGCATGTCTGATAATCAGAGGCAGACGGCTGCCTTTATTAGAGAATCCAAAATCCCAATCTAGTGAGAATGCAGAAGAAGAAGAAGATCTGAGTAAGTAGATAGAAGAAAAGATGTTTTTCACAGGTTCAGGATTTCTAAGAGAAAAAAGTAGAACTAGTTATTCTATAGTGAAAATATCTTATTCTTTCTTTCAGGCACAAGAAAATGTCAGCAGTGGAGAAGGAGACAAAGTAGTTGAACTGAAAGTGGCAGAGATTGTTTACAGACAAGGAGTGGAGTTTTTTTCTGGTTAGTAACAATATTTATATACAGTTTATGCTAATCGTTTAAACTGCAGACTACATCTCTTCTGGCTATGTGTTCACCGAGTATAGTCAAAGATTAATTGAGCATGTGTCTGTCATATGCCAGTAGGGGCATTGTCTAGGATAGCACTCAGGTGGACAGCAGTGACACGGCACAGGAACACTTAATGACATATAACAGACATACATGCTCAATTCTTCTTTGTCTTTTAATGATGGTCTTCATTAATGTACTTTTTCTTCGTTTGAAAAGCTCTTCATTTGTTATAGTATTTGGCCAGAAAATTTGCAGGAGCCTTCTTAAATATTTATTTTGGAATTTCTCCAACCTATGATTTTGTGGGTCATTTTCCAGCACTCACTGAACAGCTTCAAATGTTCAACAAATTAAACTCGCTCTGTTCCAGTTTGGGATCATCAGGTGCCGGCTGGCTTAGGCGATCATGGATCTCCACAAATCTATTTTTGGTGTTTGCTATCAACTTAGATGTTGACGCTCTACTGTGCCATGAAGTCACGCTATCCCAAATTTTCTCTCTCCCCTCGTCTCCCAAATGTCTTGTCTCCCCTCGATTTTACCGGTTGTTACAATGTGTTCTAAACCTCCCTCCTCATCACATGCCCGAAAAATGATGACCGTCTCTTTCTTATATTGATAATACGCTTTCTCTGTGTCTTGGGATGGGATAGGACATCCTAATTCTATAGAATAGGAAGTTATCCTTGCCTCACAGCGTCAGGTCAAGAAGAGATTTCTAAAACGGGCCAAGTAGGCAAGGACATCAAAAATGTTAGTTTCACCTACTCTATGACTCATTTATGGTGAAGAAATGTGAGATTATCACTGTACCTGGCTTACCAGATGGTGACTGCACTTAGCACAATTTTTGTTTATAAAGCTAAGGCTGTTTCATGCACCAACTGTTCATCTGGTTGAGGGTAACTTTACTGTTCATGATTTGAATTAAATGGGAAAGCAACAATGCGTTATTTAAGGTCACCTAAAATATGTGACCCATCTCCCTACACTACTATTGCATTAGAATATCATTTGTGGTTAGTTAGGATTTTTCCTAACTGATAATACAATACTGTTTTTGTATTATTTTGTAGGTTTTAGTTTCCCACAATTTAAATGTGGACTCAATGTGTGCAATTTATTGTTCACTTGTTTAATGTAAGCAAAAAATAAATGATGTAATTGTATAAAGTTTATCATGTAAGTGGTATTAGCTTACAAACTGTTTTCTTATATCTCAAGATGTCATTATTTGTGCTTTCCCCAGATGACCCAGAGTTTCATTTGAAGATGTTCAACATTTGTTGTTGGTTTAAGGAAGCAATAACTCTACAACATCTGATAATATCAGAGTGAGTTGCATTGTTGTAGTTTTTAGTTTTTATTCTTTTTACAGGAAAGATGCTTTTCTCAACCACTTTGATGTAACTTTCTCCAGATAGTGTTTCTGAAATATTCTAGAAAAACAATAGAACTAATGTTTGGGGACTAAGATGTTGTGAATGAGATTCATGGTCAGCAAATCAGAGCTGACGAAGTCCTGTCTCCAAGTATTGACCCCGGGAACAGGCTGCATCAGTGAAGAATACTAAATAAATAAGGATAGAAAGAGGAAGGCAAACAAAGTCAACAAATGTTTTGCTGAAAGCGGATGTGTCTGGCTGATTGCTGCAAATAATGCAGATTCACTGTAAACTGCAATTCGTCTCTTACCTCCCCTTGAAACATAAGTCATCAACATATTTAATCCATCATTTTCACCTCTTCTCTTTCTGTCAACAGTTCATCTCCACGTATTTCTAGGTCTTCCCCTACATCTCTAGCCTCCCAGATCCTATTTCATAGCCATATGTAGGTCTTTTGCATTCTAATTGTATGCCTCAACCATTTCCATCTTCTCTTTTTTATTTATTCATTGATGTATATGCGTTGGACAATCTCAGTATTAGGTATTCTTTGATTCCAACAGTTCTTCTGAAGCATCTTGCTTCAAAGCCTCTTATGTGACTGTCTTGGTATTTCTTTTCCTTTGATCCATACAGTATGGCCGAGCTAATATTTTATATACTGGCAAGTTCCCAACCAATTTCAGGGCTCAGGTAGAGGCCCTCAAAGCAGTACAACATATGAACCAAGTACATCGAAAAATAGTGCTTTTGACAGATGCATTGTCTGCTATCTCAGCACTGAAATCTGAAAGGAACACAGAACTAAGTGATCTCAGGTCATCCTTAGCCCAGTTGCCCCATGATTCTGAGAGGGTAGTAATCCAGTGGATACTCTCACACTGCAAGATCAAGGGAATGAAGATGCTAAAGAGGGAGAAGGAATGCCCCAAGATGACAACCTGGTTAGCTATGAAAAAGCAAAAATCATCGCCAAAGGGCACAGTGAAATAAAGAACACCCAAAATACAACATGGATGATGGATATTACCAACTGTGCAGAAGGGACCAGACAACTATACTTTGCCTCCGGACGGGTCACAACAGAATGAGACACCATCTGTGCATTAAATTCAAGATAGGCATCAATGACCTGTGCCCCTGTGGCTCAGCGAGTATGACAACAGAACATATCCTACAGAACTGCCCCCAGTATGCAGACCTGAGAAGAAAGAGGTGACTCACTTACACCAGCGTCCAAGACAAACTGTATGGCGGGGCTGATAATCTGAGGCAGACGGCAGGCTTTATTATAGAATCCCAATCTAGTGAGAATGCAGAAGAAGAAATGGAAATATTTGATTTGTATATAATGAGTTTAATCTGCGTCCTGTTTGCTGATAACCAATGTATGTTGTTCAGTGTTCTGAATACTGCAGTGATTATTCCAAATCTTGCATTGATTTCTGTTCCTACACTCTCATCTATGGCTACATAGCCTTCCAGCTATTTCTTCTCTTCCACCTCTGTTATCTTTTTTTCCTTTCACCATAATCTCCTCTTTGTTTTCTGCATTTATTTTTATTAAACATAATCATCATGTAGCCTAACTTTCTCTGAACTTTTCTCCCATGACAGCAACTTTAAATGTCTCCCTGTCTTGTGTGAGGTATCTGACATCTGCTTAGTGTATACTATCATGAGAATGTGGGTGTTCAGTGTAATGTGATAGTTAACAGGCTTGCACGAAATGCACCTTTTATCCGGGTGTTAAAGATAGATATGGTTTGCAAACTTTAAATTGCTCACCTACTATCTGTTGGATGAGGACAAGGCAATGGATGTTGAATTTATACAGAATTTTATGGAGCTGGGAATCACTTTTCTGGCATTACTACATGTCTGAGGGACAGAATTAGAAGTGTGTTCAACCAGTGAGCCATGTAAATCATCAGCATGCATACCCTTTGACATCTGCTGGGGGAGACTGAGAACCTATAGGTGTGCCTTGAGTTCTATGACATCAGTTGAGTAACTAATTTCATAAGTATCACATTGATAAGAGGCAAATTCTCTTAATTTTTAATACATGTGACTATTTTTAGACAAAATTCACTTACAATAAGGATCTCATTGTAAAAATATGTATTTACATTCACAGCTTGAAACAACTCTATCCTGACACCCCACTTGTGTGGAATGGACTTGCCTTGAGTTGCCTTCATAAACTACGGAAAATGCAACCAGGTATGTATATATATAGTGTTCATACAACCTTTCATTATTTTATTTTCAGTTATATAACTGCTTGTTATCCTATGATATTTTTATAATAAATATATTCATCTTTGGATTAGAGCACAGACTCCGTTCGGGAGACCCGTGTTCCAATCCCGAATATGTCAGGAATTTATTCTGTCAGGGCATGAAAACATCATAACCTGAAGTTTTGCTGCACCTGCACCAAATATGTCAGGAAATTTATTCTGTCAGGGGCATGAAAACATCATAACCTGAAGTTTTGCTGCACCTGCACTAGCCATGCAGCCATTAAATTTCTCTGGGTCCTGTCCCCATGTACTACACTGTTCTAAAAAACGGTATTACTCAGGCTGTAAAGACAGTTTTAACTCACACACAAAGTTATTATTGACGGATTCAACTTCTCTATAGAGTTTTGCAAGAATCTGTGGATTATCAGTTATAACTTTAAACACTCACTACTATCTTGTGTCTGACAGGACAACGCAAGGATGCAGTAGCCAGATGCCTTGACATGTATTCAGTGGCAGTGGAGACAGTCCAAACCAGTAAGTTCTCATGTTGTTTTTGTAACCAGAATAATGTTTTTGTGATCAGTTTCTGTTGTATCTCTTGATATTGTTATAAGCAGAGTTTCTCATCTGAGATGTATTAACAAGTCTAAGTCAGTGAGCTCGCTGATGTTTCACTTGATGTGTAATATTTATATGCTCCATTCTCTCTTCTCTCTTTGCCTTTTACCCTGGGTTGGGGCATAGGCCCTCAACCAACTCATGCGAAGTCTTCCTATCTCTAGCTATCTCCTGCAGCTCCCTCCAGCTCTTCTTTATATTGTTGATCTTTGCCTCCAAATCTCGTCTCCACATATTTCTCGGCCTCCCCTTGTTTCGCTGTCCCTGCGGGTTCCAGGCAAGGACCTTTCTTGTTATATTCCCTCCGGTTTTCGCAAAGTATCTCCTATCCAGCGCCAGCATCATTTAAAGTTGGCTGTATTTAAAGACCATGCTTGTCGTCCATGTGTGAAAGTTTTCTCGTGTGTAGCCTTATTTTATGTACATTGATGTTTAATCAGTGCTCTCATGTGTAGTAAGCATCACTCATGTACACCACTTTATCATGCATACCACTCACTCATGTACAATTCTCTCATGTATAGTACTTTTTCATGTACACCTCTCATGTTGAACACTCATGTATAGCAAGCACTCACTCATGTGCAACACTTTATCATGGACAGCACTCACTCATTTACTGCATCCTCTCATATATATATATATATATATATATATCACTTACTCATGTAGAACACTATATTTGTTTGTTTTTGTGGTTTTAATTTAGTGTATTTTGCTACTGAATTTTTCACCCCAGCTGTTTATATTTCATCTATACCTGAATGTTTGTATTGATTTGGTTATGTAAACAGAGTTTTCAGACTTAGCCAGGTAACCTAGTGGACATCTTCAAATACTATCGTATCAGCTATTTAGTTTTTAAACTAAACTGAGCTCAACTGAATATTTCGCCTTAGTGGTTACCGGGCCCAAATTTGAAGTGTAAAGAATAGAACCACTGTTACCTGCCACACATGTCGAAAGAGGCGACTAAGGAGGATTGGCTGAAATCGTATGCATGTGTCCTAAACGTGTAGAAGTCTATGCGTTTAGAGGCTACCAAGCCAATGTGCAACGTATAACGTTCTTGGCAAAGATCAAACATATCACAAAGAGTGATTAAAATTGGTCGAAAGAACGAACGCAAAGAAGTCAAAATCAATAAATTAACAGATGTCAACACACAAGAGTCATATCTACAAAGAGTCACAGATAATTTTGTTAAACTAACTGAAGAAAGCAAGTCAGTAGAAGAAGAATGGACAGTATTTAAGAGAACTTTATTAGAAGCAGCCAAAGAAACATGTGGAACAGCAAAATACAGAGGTACCCGACCAAAAGCACAACTTGGTGGAATGACGAAGTAAAACTAGCGGTAAAGGAGAAAAACACAGATACAACTTATGGGCAAAAACAAACATCAAAACGACCTCACTGAGTATAGAACAGCTAGAAAACAAGCCAAGGAGATAATAAAGAAGTCTAAAATACAAGCATGGCAAGATTATGGCGAAACATTAAATTCAGACTACAAAAATTCAACAAGACATTTTTACAAGAAAATTAAAGCTATGCGGAAAAGACAAGAACAATATGACCCAACTGAAATTATTAACGATGAAAACGGCCAAGCTCTTAATGATCCAAAAATGATAATGAACAGATGGCGACAATACTTTAGTGAACTTCTCAACCTTCAACAAGAGGACCAACCGAACACTCATGAACTCACAGTAAATGTAACTTCAGAAGTAGAACCAAGCATAACACTATCAGAGATCAGAAATGCTGTAAATATGGCCCCACCTAATAAAACACCAGGCCCAGACAATATCCCGCCGACCTAATCAAAGCAACTAAAGAGGTAGGAATCAGCTGGCTCCATAGACTATTCAACCAAGTCTGGATCACACAAGAAACACCAGAAGATTGGAGGAATGCTACAATTGTTCCCATCTGGAAGAAGAAAGGTAGCAAGAGGGACTGTACAAAGTATAGAGGCATAGCGCTACTGAGCCACACTGGGAAAATATTCTGCAAAATACTTGAGAAAAGGCTCCGCCACATCATCGAGCCACAGCTTAATGACTCCCAAATGGGATTCAGGAAGAACAAAAGCTGTACAGACGCAATATTCGCCTTCAGACAGTTAGTAGAAAGGACTATCGAATCCGACAAACATTTACACGTTGCATTTGTAGATCAGGAAAAGCGTTCGACCGCGTAGATAGGCACAAGTTGTGGAAAATACTAACAACCTATGGGTTAATGAACACCTAATCAACCTTTGCAAGAACATTTATACTGACAGCCAATGTACGATTAGAACAAATACAGGATTATCAGAAAAGTTTCACGTAGGGTCAGGAGTAAGACAAGGCTGCGTACTATCCCCGCTGCTATTCATCACGTACATTGACCACATTTGTAAAATAGCTAACACCAGCGAAGGAAACAACCTCGGAGAACTCTTAAATGAATTTCTTTTGCAGACGATCAGGCAATCATATCAACAACAGAAGAACAGCTACAACAACACATCAACAGACTCCAGTTAGCATGTAACGAATACAACATGAGAATTAACATCGACAAAACAGAAGTAATGACATTTGCCAGAGAGGAAAACACTACCAACATCTCCATCGATAATCATCTACTAAATCAAGCAAAAGATTTCACATACCTGGGGAGCATTTTTTCAGCAAATGGAAGAATAACTAATGAAATTCAACACAGATGCAACAAAGCAAACCAAATGATAGGGCAAATGGCGCCAATTTTAAGATGCAAACACGTCACCATGAACACAAAAAGAGCAATGTTCAACACAATCTTTCTCCCCACATTATGTTACCAGTGCCAAACCTGGACGCTGACAACAAACGATAGAAGAAAACTAGTCACAACAGAGATGAAGTGTCTACGCAGAATGCTGGGTGTAACAAGAAGAGACCGGTTGAGAAATGAAGACATCAGGAAAAAGTGGGTACAACATCAGTACTAGACTTCATCAAGAAACAACAAATTAAATGGTTCGGTCACGTAAGCAGATTACCATCAGACAGTGCACCCCAAATAGCAATGCTGCTCCGATACAATGGGTACAAAGCAAAAGGCCGCCACGCAAAAGATGGACCTCAGAGATAACAGAGGCGACGAAAGAGACTATCTACGAAGCGCATACTAGGCCCGTTTTAGAAATCTCTTCCTGACCTGACGCTGTGAGGCATACAGGATTCGAGAAAGAAAGAAAGAAAGCAAAGAAGAGAAGAGGAAGAACTGAATATTTCTAAGATAAATAGTTACAAGATGAACGATTTATCAGATGTAATACATCAATTTTTTCTTGGTCTTGTCAAATATTGAATTGCTTCAAGTCAATGCTTGTCCCGTTGCATTTCTATTAATTTAATTGCTGCCTGACACACATTTACCCTGAGACACATCATTTTTTTCTCTCCAAGTATTTCTTCTATAAGCCTTAAACAAATATTTGTTGAAATTATATATGCCTTTATTTTAATTGGGCATTTCTGCTGAGAGTATCTTCAGACATTTGTCTCCCCTTAAGATACAATATTGGTTTTACATGTGGTGTAATTACTGTGGATGACTTGGATCTTTCAAATCCAGTTATCCATCTTTGTGACAAGCGAAATACAAGTCTCTCTTTTTGTGTTGACTTTCCTGACTAAATGTTGGATTGTTTCCCTTGTAAGTAGTAACTATATCTACGCATCATTCATTTCAACGCTGCATTACCAGCTCGGTCTCAGCTTTATTTGACATAGTGGCTCGGTTTTTTTAAACCGATAATGTATTATTGTTGTTGACCTTTAAAGTGTTCAACTACATTGCTTATTTTTCTGTAATGTTTGGTTGAGTCGAAGGTGAAATTTGCTTTTTAATTAGTAAGTGTGTTCGTAGAATCTACAGGGGCCATATTTTCCTGCATTTTGTTGTCATATATCACGTATATTGAATACTTTTATGATGTTAATCCTGCATATATTATGTGCAAACAGGCAGCAACTAGTGTTGAGTGTTACATGGAAAATAATATTTTTGCTAAGAAGCTTAAGGTATTCTTTTATTGAATTGTTTGTTGGGCGATCTTAACATTTGCACAACCTCATGGGGGCTGCATTAAGTTGTCATTCTATGAATGAGCGTTCAGAACCTAGATTTTATTGGCTTTTCAAGTATACATATCTGTGAAGGAATAGCTCAATGTGATAGCTGAGAAAGTGAATATTGCATATGGGGCAATTTAGTCATCATCATGTGCCATGTTTATTTAATGTAGGTATTTATTGTTCTCCATCTCAATATGATCACCGGTCCTTGATCAGGTATGTGTTCATGTCTCACCTGTGCCGCTTAGCCAGGTCATCCAGGTATTTGTCTCTTTGACACGTTCTTGCTCTCTTCATATATCAAATTTAGCAGTTCTCATACTTTTTTTTCTTCTTTACATGGTATCCAACAATTCTTGACCGTCTATATCTAATTTTTCTAATCACTTTGTGGCTTTCATTTGTTTCTTAAAGGACTGTCTCATTTGTTTTTTTGCCCGTCCATAGTCTTCTTTCATTAGATGTTTCTCAACTTACCTGCTTACTTATTGTCCATGTTTCACATGCATACAGCTGCACATGTTCTGTGTAGCACTACAACACCCTTTTTTTCTCTGCAATTGACGACTTGTTATTCATGAATGTAAAGAGAGCAAGGCCAAACATCATCTGACCAAACAAAGTATCAAACTACACTCTAAGGTTCCTGTTTATAAAGCATAGAAAATATTAGAAAAGTAGAGGAATATGGCTAGAGTATGTTATAATATATGACCAAGAAGAAGATGGCTACAAGAAACCATGACTATGACCATCGACGAAGTGGATGAACTGGCTAGAGACAGTGAATTTCAGATGCGCTGCAAAGAGAGCAACGTCCTACAAAGGATACACTACCTTGATGATGATGATATTATAAGAGTGAACCGTGATATATCTGTGTGAATTACCATTATTTGGACATCAAAGAGACAGGAACAACTTGTTGACATTTGATAGAAGAAGAAATGCACTGACTATCTCTGGTATTAACATTAGTTTGAGGGTTGCAAAAGACAGAAGAATAAAAACCCTCTTAGAAGCATCATGTACCAAGTGGTATAAGGATAAGTAAATACTTTCACCAGGTAGAAGTATTTTGACTGAGAGATATTAAGAGTTCATCCATTCCTGATCTGTTTCTCATCACAGCTGGCATGAAATTTGCCATGAGTGTGATAACTACTACAGCACTTCTACAAGTTTCCCCCTGTGGTTCTTGTTGATAGAACCATTCCTAGCCGTGAACGGTCTTATAAGTGGACTGGAACGTAGAACCATTCCTAGCCATGAACGGTCTTATAAGTTGACTGGAACGTAGAACCATTCCTAGCCATGAACGGTCTTATAAGTGGACTGGAACGTAGAACCATTCCTAGCCATGAACGGTCTTATAAGTGGACTGGAACGTAGAACCATTCCTAGCCATGAACGGTCTTATAAGTGGACTGGAACAAGTCCAATAATTAGGAGTTAAGTTTGACAGTGTCCTTTTTGTGGTAGAGGGAAAGGTATGCGAATCAACTTCTCATGTGTACAGTGAGCAAGTGAACTTTGGGATGGCTGCTGCAGCGGAGGACAGAGCACGCGTGGGAATGCTCAATGTGCCATGACGTCGATCGCATAAGATAACATTGTAGATGGATTTTGTGAATGCAATTTGTCTGTTGTTTTTCTCTAAGAAAAACTTGCATTTGAATGTTCATATTCTTCACTGCTTCATTGTTCCATTGAGTCACTTTTAGACAATAGTTAGCTGCTCTATTCTGTCTTCTCCGACCATTAGATTAGCAGAGGCACTGGTTGCTTTGGTTGTCCAGTTCGATGTTAAATGTGTAACCTAACTTTTTTCCTGGTTGTAACTCACAAACGACGCCAGGGTCATAAATCAGATTGTTGCATTACCGTATTTCCTTAGTTGCACGTGTACCCTAATTTCCCCCAGTATCTAACACACACAATAAATAGTGAATAAATTGGGGTTGAGAATTTAGAAGTAGATGTTTGCAGCGACAACGTAATAATAATAATATATAATAATTCCTCTCGTACCGTTATACGTTACATAGAGCCTGCAAGCAATTTCTCCATACCGGTCTATCATGGGCAACTCGCTCAATCTCCTCTATGGAACTGGAGCTGATATTTCTTGCATCTCTCAGCAAAGTTCGTTTCAGGGTATCCCGAGGTAGCGCCAACGTGGTTAAGGAAATTAACTGCTTAATTTTTTAAAAAAACACTGTAGCTCAAGCGGTAGTGAGCTCGATCACAGACACAAGCGTACCTGGTTCAAACCCCACGGTGGGCAAGTTTGGAAGCAAATTCGTTTCCGTGGGATTTTTACAAAAGGTAAAAATAGACCTCACCGTTCAGAAAGCAATGGCAAACTTACTGAACGTATAAGTGGTGCCTAGAAAATCAACGACTCGTTTACTGTGGTTGATGACTACGTCCTTTGGGATATGCCACGATTTTCATTCACCGTAGTTGTGACGGAGGGCGGTATGAGCATTTTCTCTAGAAAGTTATAGGTACCCTACTTAATAAATTGGTGTCGTCTGTGGCTTAGGGATAGTGACCGACGTTCTGAGTTCGAATCACGCTGCGGACAGTTTGGTTGCAAATTGTTTCGCGTTGATTTTTACAAAAGGACGATGGCACCACCCGTTCAGAAAGCAATGGCAAACGTAATAATGCCTAGAAAAATCACAAGCAGCGTTAAAAGCTGGGGTTGATTCTCAATGTCCTGTAAAGGATATGCAATTAACGTTTTTAAAACTTAATATTAACGCTACGAAAAGACATTCAGAATGTGATCGTGTACATATCATAACATCGACAATTTGCTGGAGCAAAGTGAGAGTTAATTTTATTTAAATCGATGTTTTATTTACGATCGTCGTAAACAGAGGAATTTGTAATTATTAAGTGAAAGTTCTGTGAGGAAAATGTAATCTAGTAAGTACTGATTAGATGGCGTGCCACTTTAGTTTGTTATAATAAAAACGTTTATTACTTGAGCTGAATAATGCTTGCATTCCCGAGTTTCATAGACTGGCAGTCATCAATAAAAAGAACCGGAAAGCCATTAAAGTGCATGCCGAGATTCAAACAAGACCGAGTAGCCAACGATTCAGTCAGTACTGTTGTCCAGGTCTCCATGTGTCTGAATGTGTTTAATGATCTGAAGAATCATGCTAACGGTGTAGGCCGATAAGTCTTTAAAAATCCAATACACTTCCCGATTAGGCAGACAGACTGCCTCGTGTGGGTTAATTTCTTCCTTTCAAAACTGAGACTTTTCAAAGAGAATGGTGGAAATGAAAACATTGTTTAAATATTGGTTTCCTTTTTTTTTCCTTTCAAACGATCGTGATCATAGCGGATTGGTTGAATGCTTTCTGAACGTCAAACCTGAGACTGTGTTCATGCCCGACATTAACCTGATGTAAATACTGGTTGACAGTAGCCGCACGTGAAAGCAGCACAAGAATAAACTACTCTGAAAAAATATCAGTGACATCGTCAATGTTATCTTTGTTCATGGTTCGAGTCAATTATTGTCAGTGACGGTATGAAATATGTATTCAAAACTTGTTGACAATTGGTATCTTGATAATCTTGTATGTAGCATGCCCTTTACAGAACGTCGGTCTCTAGCGAGTTCCCCAGCCGCCTCCGTCATGTTCAACGTTTCTTTAATGCCCTGTTTCCACCGCTATCTTGGCCGTTTCCACGCCTCGTATTCCGTGCCCTCTACTACTGTTTCCTCCACATGACTGTGACGTTTAATGTGACCAAAATAACACTCATCATCATCAAGGTGCGTATCCTTTGTAGGGCGTTGCTCTCTTTGCAGCGCATCTGAAATTCACTCTGTTTCTAGCCAGTTCACCCACTTCACAGATGGTCATATTCATGGTTTCTTTAATATCTTGTAGCCATCTTCTTCTTGGTCTGCGTCTTGGGACACCCCCTCTAATATTGTTCTCTCCCCACGCTTGATGTGACCAAAATATAGAATTTTTCTGTTTAGTATATCGAGAAGTTTATCAGCCAATTGTCTTTAACATTCAGTTCTTTCAGGTCATCAGTGTCCCTCCTTTTTTCTGTTCATGGTATTCGCAGAATTATTCTGTAGCATTTCGTTTCAAAGGACTGGATTTTCGTTCCTGTTGTTTGTGTAATGGTCCATGATTCACAACCATAAGTAGCCACTGAAAAATAAATGTTCTCAAAATTTTTAATTTTAATATTTTGCTGGTGCTTTGCTACATGTTCTTCATAGTGTTTAACTTCTTATAAAATAACACTAGTGCATCTTATATCGTTAATTTGCGCTATTGGAATATATATAGCGCACATTTCAGTTAGAAAAGTTTTAAATGGCGAGCAGTCGTCAACAAAGCCGTTGACATGTTTGTTGTTGCCATTGATATATTCTGAAAAGTGAATGTTTAACAACAGAATAGAACAAGAGATTACTGAACTGTGTGACTTGACGTTTGACAACCAATGTGGAAGTAACCAATCAACACATAGATCAGGACAATATGTATATTTCCATACAGATTTGCTTATGGGACGCATCTATTATGTCAGATATTCTAATAATAGTAACAATGATTGCTATTTTTTCATTAGAATGATTGTTATAATTATTTATATTTTTCGTCAGTGTGGTACCGGGACCCGCAAGGGAAGCAAAGAATAGTACCACTGCAACCTACAAGGCATGTCGTAAGAGGTGACTGATGTAGGACCTAGGGAAGCTACCATAGTAAATAAAAAGTATCGCAGAAATCGGATGTGCTGGCCTACTTGTAGGCGCATAACTGGCACAACGTGCACTCGCTCTTAGGCTCAGATGACATACAAATCACACATAGTGGTTGACAGGTGGTCGATATGGAACGTTCGAAGAAGAAGAAATGTCTATGTTTGCTCTGAAACTATGGGATAGATGTGAGCACTGCTTAACTTTGAACGACGAGTCTCTCACAAGACATCAATAAATGAACACTGTACAAGTATTAGGAGCTTCCCAACAAACAAATTACCAAACACAGGATTCGAACATCCTTATTTCTTACAGCACCCATTGCCTTGCAAAGCAATACGAGCGTTCTTACGAACACAACCCGCCCGAGTGGTTACCGGGGCCCAAATTTGGGCTGTAAAGAATAGAACCACTGTTGCCTGCCATGCATGTCGTAAGAGACGACTAAGGAAGTTTGGGTGAAATCGAATACACATGTCCTAAACGTGTAGAAGTCTATGCGTTTAGGGGCCTACCAAACCAATGTGCAACGTATACACGTTCTTGGCAAAGATCAAACATATCACAAAGAGTGATTAAAATTGGTTGTAAAGAACGAACGCAACCAGCTAGCCATTCAAATTCAATGGTTGCAGTAAGAAATAAGGGTAGCTGGTTGGAATCCTGTGTTTGATAATTTGATTTTTCGGAAGCTCTTAATACTTGTATACTGACTATTTCTTGATAATTTTCATCCGTTACTTCCCTGGGGCTCTTACACAAACCCTTTGTTCTTATCTCACATGACATCAGCGGTTTTCTTTTTCTATGTTATCTGTTTTAGTCTACGCTATGAGATGTGTTGTCTCTATGAGCTGCAGGTCATGAGATGTGTTGTCTCTATGAGCTGTAGGTCATGAGATGTGTTGTCTCTATGAGCTGCAGGTCATGAGATGTGTTGTCTCTATGAGCTGCAGGTCATGAGATGTGTTGTCTCTATGAGCTGCAGGTCATGAGATGTGTTGTCTCTATGAGCTGCAGGTCATGAGATGTGTTGTCTCTATGAGCTGCAGGTCATGAGATGTGTTGTCTCTATGAGCTGCAGGTCATGAGATGTGTTGTCTCTATGAGCTGCACGTCATGAGATGTGTTGTCTCTATGAGCTGTAGGTCATGAGATGTGTTGTCTCTATGAGCTGCACGTCATGAGATGTGTTGTCTCTATGAGCTGCCTCTATGAGCTGCAGTCATGAGATGTGTTGTCTCTATGAGCTGCCTCTATGAGCTGCAGTCATGAGATGTGTTGTCTCTATGAGCTGCAGGTCATGAGATGTGTTGTCTCTATGAGCTGCACGTCATGAGATGTGTTGTCTCTATGAGCTGCACGTCATGAGATGTGTTGTCTCTATGAGCTGCACGTCATGAGATGTGTTGTCTCTATGAGCTGCACGTCATGAGATGTGTTGTCTCTATGAGCTGCAGGTCATGAGATGTGTTGTCTCTATGAGCTGCAGGTCATGAGATGTGTTGTCTCTATGAGCTGCACGTCATGAGATGTGTTGTCTCTATGAGCTGCAGGTCATGAGATGTGTTGTCTCTATGAGCTGCAGGTCATGAGATGTGTTGTCTCTATGAGCTGCAGGTCATGAGATGTGTTGTCTCTATGAGCTGCAGGTCATGAGATGTGTTGTCTCTATGAGCTGCAGGTCATGAGATGTGTTGTCTCTATGAGCTGCAGGTCATGAGATGTGTTGTCTCTATGAGCTGCAGGTCATGAGATGTGTTGTCTCTATGAGCTGCAGGTCATGAGATGTGTTGTCTCTATGAGCTGCAGGTCATGAGATGTGTTGTCTCTATGAGCTGCAGGTCATGAGTTGTGTTGTCTCTATGAGCTGCAGGTCATGAGATGTGTTGTCTCTATGAGCTGCTTGTCATGAGATGTGTTGTCTCTATGAGCTGCAGGTCATGAGATGTGTTGTCTCTATGAGCTGCAGGTCATGAGATGTGTTGCCTCTATGAGCTGCTTCTATGAGCTGCAGGTCATGAGATGTGTTGTCTCTATGAGCTGCCTCTATGAGCTGCACGTCATACGCTCCAGTATATCTTCTTCGAACGCTCCATATCGACCACTTGTTAACCACTCTTTGTAATTTGCTTGTGATCCGAGCCTAAGAACGATTGTACGTTGTGCCAGTTACGCGCGTAGAAGTAGGCAAGCACATCCGATTTCTACGACCCTTTTCTTCTTCTTCTTTGCGTTCGTTCTTTACAACCAATTTTAATCACTCTTTGTGATATGTTTGATCTTTGCCAAGAACGTGTATACGTTGCACATTGGTTTGGTAGGCCCTAAACGCATAGACTTCTACACGTTTAGGACATGTGCATCCGATTGCAACCGAACCTCCTTATCGCCTTTTACGACATGCATGGAAATGTAACAGTGGTTCTATTCTTTACACCCCAAATTTGGGCCCGGTAACCACTCAGGCGAACAACACTTTTATTTACTAGGTAGCTTCCCTAGACCCTCTACCTCAGTCTTCTCTTACGGCATGCCTTGTAGGTCACAGTGTTACTATTCTTTGCTCCCATTGTGGGGCCCGGCAACACACGGGCGGAGGCAGTATATAAAAACGCCTATCACAACACACACATCACAACACACACATAGTCATAAGGAATTAATTCCTATTTGTTATGTTTGTTGGCCTACGCGCTCAGATATAATTTTTTACAAAAGAACTCGTTCTAAGGTTGAAAGGAACGTGCCTAAGTTTAAAGAGACTTGAATTCCCTACATAACAAACACACACAACTCAGACACAGTAGTATATTTAAAAACATAGTTGTTACAATGAAACAAAACTCAGACACAGTAGTATATTTAAAACAGTTGTTACAATGAAACAAAACTCAGACACAGTAGTATATTTAAAAACATAGTTGTTACAATGAAACAAAACTCAGACACAGTAGTATATTTAAAAACTTAGTTGTTACAATGAAACAAAACTCAGACACAGTAGTATATTTAAAAACTTAGTTGTTACAATGAAACAAAACTCAGACACAGTAGTATATTTAAAAACATAGTTGTTACAATGAAACAAAACTCAGACACAGTAGTATATTTAAAAACATAGTTGTTACAATGGAACAAAACTCAGACACAGTAGTATATTTAAAACAGTTGTTACAATGAAACAAAACTCAGACACAGTAGTATATTTAAAACAGTTGTTACAATGGAACAAAACTCAGACACAGTAGTATATTTAAAAACATAGTTGTTACAATGAAACAAAACTCAGACACAGTAGTATATTTAAAAACTTAGTTGTTACAATGAAACAAAACTCAGACACAGTAGTATATTTAAAACAGTTGTTACAATGAAACAAAACTCAGACACAGTAGTATATTTAAAAACATAGTTGTTACAATGAAACAAAACTCAGACACAGTAGTATATTTAAAAACATAGTTGTTACAATGAAACAAAACTCAGACACAGTAGTATATTTAAAACAGTTGTTACAATGGAACAAAACTCAGACACAGTAGTATATTTAAAACAGTTGTTACAATGAAACAAAACTCAGACACAGTAGTATATTTAAAACAGTTGTTACAATGAAACAAAACTCAGACACAGTAGTGTATTTAAAAACTTAGTTGTTACAATGAAACAAAACATACAAATATTGATGTCAAGAAAGAAACTATGAACAAGATTGTGATATTGAAAGATATATGGAAATGTTGCCAAAACTGTCTCAAAAATACTTGACAACAGTTGCATGGAAAATTCTGATGTATACTATCTTTGGCAGAGAGGGAAAATGGAAGTGGCTGAGAGATATATCGTAGCAGGGAAATAAATAAATTGTATGTGGGGAATGAGGGGGTGGCGATACAGGTTTCATGGCTCAAACTGTTTGTAGTTCATGCCTCCTTGCAATATCAATGTTATTTTCTAGAATTAATCAATAGAAATATATGCTGTGCGGCTCTGTGGGCCATTCCCTCGCGTCTGAATGAGTCAGGATGATGGTGATTTATAAGGATTTGTTCCGACACGTAGATGCTAGCCATTCTCCACTCTTCTTTAATTTGGACCCTTCCGTGCTCGGAGTTTATGATTTCAACCTAGCGCCACCCCCGTCGTTTGTCGCCCTGGAAGTCTACAGTGATAAACGCGGTCTGTAAGTTGGCTGATACTGGCTCAGTGGTAAACTACAGCTGTACACTCAGTCAGTGGTATAATTCTGTTGTACACTCAGTCAGTGGTATACTTCTATTGTACACTCAGTCAGTGGTATACTTCTGTTGTACACTCAGTCAGTGGTATACTTCTGTTGTACACTCAGTCAGTGGTATACTTCTGTTGTACACTCAGTCAGGGGTATACTTCTGTTGTACACTCAGTCAGTGGTATACTTCTGTTGTACACTCAGTCAGTGGTATACTTCTGTTGTACACTCAGTCAGTGGTATACTTCTGTTGTACACTCAGTCAGTGGTATATTTTTCTGTTGTACATTCAGTCAGTGGTATTCTTCTACTGTGCACTCAGTCAGTGGCAGACTACTTTGCTACACTCAGTCAATTGAAAAGTGCTTCCGTGCATTCAGTCAATTGAAAAGTGCTTCGATGCATTCCGTCAACTGAAAAGTGCTTCGGTACATTCAGTCAATTGAAAAGTGCTTCGGTACATTCAGTCAATTGAAAAGTGCTTCGGTACATTCAGTCAATTGAAAAGTGCTTCGATGCATTCCGTCAACTGAAAAGTGCTTCGGTACATTCAGTAAACGACCCAAAAAAGTTACAAACGTTCATAAGTATGTGCTAGTAAAGGATAGAAAAGTTGAAATGGTATATTACAAAGTTACAAATAGGAACCCGTGGATGAAACATAACAAATAGGAGCCCGTGGATGAAACATAACAAATACCAGTGAAGGTATCTTTTCTTCTGTTGTTGTGGTATATAGGTTCTTTGTAAGAAAGTAGATCACAAATATAATAATAATAATATAATTCCTCTCGTACCGTTATACGTTACATAGGGCCTGCAAGCAATTTCTCCATACCGCTCTTTCCTGGGCAAGTCGCTCAATCTCATCCATGGAACTGAGACAGATATTTCTTGCCTCTCTCAGCAAAGTTCGTTTCAGGGTCTCCCAAGGTCGTTCTTATATAACAAATATAGAAATGTCAAATAGAAAAAAAGTTTAGGATTTATATCGCCATTGTATTTGTTGAATAACCAACAATGTATGCTACGATCTCTTTCTTGCATAGGAAGATCTCACGATAGTGCACGGACTCCGTAGTACCGGCGAGGATCAGGGATGTAATGTTGATCTTAGTGAAAGTTTGTTTAAATCTTACTTGAATTAGTATTGCGGAGTTTGCTTGTTTGTTACAGCTCTTTTCCAACTTGCTCTTATCGTTTTTCAACTCTTAAGAATTCTTTTACTTGCACAATTTGAACATGAGACCCTATTTTTATCTTCTTCTTCTTCGAACGCTCCATATCGACCACTTGTTAACCACTCTGTGTGATTTGTATGTGATCTGAGCCTAAGAGCGATTGTACGTTGTGTCAGTTATGTGTCTACAAGTAGGCCAGCACATCCAGTTTCTTCAATGCTTTTTATTTACTAGGTAGCTTCCTAGTTCCAACATCAATCGCTTCTTACGACATGCCTTGTAGGTAGCAGTGCTAACATTCTTTGCTTCCTTTGCGGACCACACGTGGGGTCCATCTCCAATAGAGCTAGGAGCTTGATATCACCTACATTGAAAAAAAAGAACGTTGATAATTCGCTCGATCTCTCCACACGAGACGTGAACCAAAGACATTTGCAACGTGATAGAAACACCTTTCATACATCAACGCAAAGATATTTGCAACGTGATAGAAACACCTTTCATACATCAACGCAAAGACATTTGCAACGTGATAGAAACACCTTTCATACATCAACGCAAAGACATTTGCAACGTGATAGAAACACCTTTCATACATCAACGACACAGCGATCACAAACACATACATACAAAAACCGAGGTATTGATCAAATATCTTTCATCGGGAAACAAGAGACACACAGAGTAAAAAATTAAAACATAAAGAATGAAGTGAAAAATGTACTTAACTGCGAATTCTCAACATGGTAACTCGATCAAAATTCACGAAGAAACATTTTTTAAAAGACTTTCACTTTCTTTCCTTCTTCCACTTTCCTTCTTTCAACACTTTGTGCATTCTGTATTTATATCAGATTTTCTTTGCTTCTGTATATGTTTCAATAACGAGTTGTGTTAAGTATTGCTTGCTGTACACTTATGTTTTTGATTGCATATACACTCAGCAGCAATCAGATGATCGGAATCCTCAATATTGTTGAGATATACATATAGATCAGAACATAAGGAGCTGGTAAATGGGGGTATTAAGGCAGATCTCAGACATGTTTATATTGGCAGTCTTGGATACAAACTTGGTCTCATAAACAATATAACTTGTATCTGTGTTCTTCACTTATATAAGAAAGTTCTGGATTTACTGTGATAACTTGCTTGGGAAATGTTTGAGTGCTTTGAAACATCATGTATGGATGTTTTGTTGAAGCATCATTTATGGATGTTTTGTTGAAGCATCATTTATGGATGTTTTGCTGAAGCATCATTTATGGATGTTTTGTTGAAGCATCATGTATGGATGTTTTGTTGAAGCATCATTTATGGATGTTTTGCTGAAGCATCATTTATGGATGTTTTGTTGAAACATCATGTATGGATGTTTTGTTGAAGCATCATTTATGGATGTTTTGTTGAAGCATCATTTATGGATGTTTTGCTGAAGCATCATTTATGGATGTTTTGTTGAAGCATCATTTATGGATGTTTTGCTGAAACATCAGCGGTGAACGTTGAATATAAACATCTCAGCAGTGAATATGTTATATAAACATCAGCAGTGAATATTTTATATAAACTTCAGCTGTGAATGTTTTATATGCACATCAGCTGTGAATGTTTGATATAAATTGCAGCTGTGAATGTTTGATATAAATTGCAGCTGTGAATGTTTGATATAAACATCAGCTGTGAATGTTTGATATAACCTTTCTTTTTAATTGCATATCCTTTACAGGACTTTGCGAATCAACCCCAGCTATTTAACTCTGTTTGGGATTTTTCTATGCATTATTACGTTCAGTAGTTTGCCATTGCTTTCTGAACAGGTAGTTCCATCGTCCTTTTGTAAAAATCCACGCAAAACAATTTGCAACCAAACGGTCCGCAGCGAGATTCGAACTCAGAACGTCGGGGTTAATAGACCGAGTCACTATCCCCTAAGCCACAGACGCCTTAGCTGTGAATATTTGATATAAACCCCAGCTGTGAATAGCTTATATAAACCCCAGCTGTGAACATCTGAGTTACTAGAAACATTACTTCTCAATGTTCGTGTGAGCTACCAAGATAAAAACTCAATGATACGGACACGAATGCTGCTTAGCTTCACACTCCGACCAAGGTGCAGTATGCCGGGAAACATAGATTAAGACCAGAAACTCATTTTCTGGCTTATGTTTTCTCCTATTTGATCGTCTGCTCAAATAGGCTAGCCCCTATGGACAGATATTTCATCAATAAAGCGTTGTAGGTTTTCTATAAGCGTCGACAAAGCCTCTTGCTTGCTTTAATTGATTGTGCTATATAGAAAACAAGTAATAAAACTCAAAGCCAATGTTTTTGCTCGCATTTTTCTCAAAGTGTAGATTTTTTAAAGGGACGCAACTGTTATTACCAAGTGATGGACGCCGTTGAGAACACACAGAGGTTCACATCGTGCGTTCATGGCGTCAAAGCTATTTATTATTTCTTTTCAAATGGAACTAAAAAAATGGACGTGAAGTTCTTATTTACAGGCAAACGTGCCAAACATTTTCGGTGATTGCATCTCTAATCTCAGCGCATCCATCGTCACAAGCCGTTACAATGTGAATAGCGTGCCTCATGGACGGGCTTACAATTTGGGGTTGCGTGCCCTGACAAAGTAGGGGACATGGACAGTTTGATTAAGAGATGGAGAGAAGAAAAAAAAAGTATGTGTGCGTGTTTGAACGAACAATAAAACACTATCTCCACCATATAATCTAAAACATTTGAAATGTTCCTATTGAACATTCCTAGTGAACCGATCTATTTATTGTCAAAGAGATAATGAACTGTTGACCTTTGACATATGAACTTATATCTCTTGTGAATGTTATCAGTACTTAGGTCGAACAGGAATGTGATGCTATGCACTAATACGACAAGTGAGGGAACGAACATTTCAAAAATGACAGACAACTAAACATCACTGTTGATAGATCAGGAGAGTGATGTGGACAACTGAGAATTGTAACAAAACTATAATTTCAGTATGGAATATTTTTTTTAAATTGCGCAACGGTTCGTTTCCCTCGTGAAGCTATCATATTTTTTTCCACGGATTCCTTTTCGCATTATAGGGTAGATCGAGTTTTTATTCATTTCGAAGATGTACGATAAAATGTATCGCCAGTGTTCCTCGTCATTCAGACGAGCCTGACTCCGACTTCAGACGTACTTGTAATTTAGATCCCCAAGTCGCCCGGTTACCGGGGCCCAAATTTGGGGTGTAAAGAATAGAACCACGGTTACCTGCCACGCATGTCGTAAGAGGCGTCTATTGAGGTTGGTTGTGGGGCTAGCTGCCCCACACCGTAAAAAAACAGAATGGAGAGCGAACCGAGTAAACGCTGGCTGAAACCGGACACATCGCCGAAGGATAAGCACCAGAGCTCCAAATGGTGCTGAAGATGTGACGTAAAACACACCAATGTTAAGGCTGCATGAATCCACATGAATATAATTTATGGGAGATCTGGTACATCGGTCTGGGCGGTGATCGCGAGTGACAGGAAGAGATCCCCAAGTAAATCATCAGGGTTTCCTGTAGTCTAACCGAGTGTGATCTGCACACCAAGAATGTTATTCGCAAGATGACCTCTAGCCCCAGATTTTCCACATCACGTTGCCTCTATCGCAGCATGTTATCAACTTCGTGACATCAAAATATCTAAAAAAAATTAGCGTGTTTTGACAAATCATTAATTAATTTCCTTGTTTGTTTGAAGCGAGTTGATGCGGTCATCTAATGATGAATTGTGAACGATAACTAAAGAATTTTCTCTCCTATTCGTCCTATCTCTGTCATATAGACGCCGTTTCATCCTTAGAGATGAATTAGCTCCTAATACTAGCGCTATTTGATTTGAATAAACGCCGACTGAGTCACATCGCTGAGATGGGGAAACAGCAATAATTTAAGTTGACGGCGGCTGATTATGTTTATGTTCCCATCCAGTGGTGATGCTTCTTAGCTTGTTGATTTGTTTGTTATGTCTTCTGCATCTTAGCTTGTCCATTTATTTGTAATGTTTTCTGCATCTTAGCTTGTCCATTTGTTTGTAATGTCTTCTGCATCTTAGCTTGTCCATTTGTTTGTAATGTCTTCTACATCTTAGCATGTCCATTTGTTTGTAATGTCTTCTACATATTATAGTCTGTCCATTAATTCGTGAGCACGTTTGAAATTGATTTTCTCGAAAACTACCTGTTGGATCTCAGTGATTTTTGCAAGCAGCCTTAGAATATCCATGACGCTAGAGAAATATTTTTTTCCAAGAAAATTTGATGTAGTTTGAAATATTTCTTCTTCAGGTTATATTAAAATCAACCTCACCGGATTGTACACAATAGTAACAGATCTACGGTACACAGACGCGTTGTTCTAAAAATACATTATGGTAACATTGAAATATCGTGAGTAAACAACAATTTCACGGGAATTCCCGTGCACCGAACCCAGTCGACTTTGAAAGCGGAAAGCATATGACGTTATAATTGGGATACCGTTGTATAGTTATAGGTGTATCTCGCTATTTGTATGAAGCTATTGTATCATATTTGTTGGCTTATCAAAACTGACATTGATATCACATTCATAATGAGTCTGAAGTGCACATTTATAACAATGCAGAAGGTTACAGTTTTACTATACCAACACTTCCGTAGGGAATCTAAGAGAGGTCATCTATATTGCGATATTCATAACCCTGAGAAACGAACGCAACTGGCGCTTGGTCTGAATAGAGAATCCTTTCTCGATTGATTAAACAGGACACAAAGTGCACTAATGTCAAGCAAGGAAGGAAAAGAACAATTGACGACTTTGACATAGATGTCATAAGACGGGAGCTCTTGAAAATGTTTGCGACAAATCAACTTGAAATTAAAACTGCAATCAGATTGCAGCATAGACATTTCTAAAAGTACTCTATGGAAAATTGTAAGAGCCGCCGGCTTCACCTTCAGAAAAACTATAGGCGGCAGGAATATTATTTGTGAATAGCCACATTTAATTGCTGCCCGAAGTAAATACCTGAGGCAGATCCGTGAGCGGCGGAGGCAAGGCTATGATATTGTATATTTGGACGAATCCTGCGTCAATGCTCACCACACCAATGCTAAAGAATGGCAATCAGTAGACGGTGAACAGAAAAGAAAAATACCATGCAGCAAAGGCCAGCGTATTATACTAACACATGCAGGAA
Source organism: Arion vulgaris (assembly GCA_020796225.1). Lineage (NCBI taxonomy): Eukaryota > Metazoa > Mollusca > Gastropoda > Stylommatophora > Arionidae > Arion > Arion vulgaris. Next base: position 67,584,964 of record CM036757.1, read on the forward strand.
GCAGTGAAGAATGTCTTGTCCATGACGCTGGACTTATTTTCCAATCAAAAGTACCGACGGTAGGGACTACCACACAGAAATGAATGGACATATTTTCAGGCACTGGATGGAGAAAGATCTACTTCCAATTCTAAACAGACCATCATGCTTGGTAATGGATAATGCATCCTATCACAACGCAGTATCAGCGGAAGACAAAGTACCAACTGCATCAAATACAAAAGATCAAATTAGGACTTGGCTTGCTAAGGAAAATGTCAGCTTCGATGATACATATTTGAAACCCGAGTTGTTGCACCTGGTGAGGATGACAAATAAGACAAAGGTGTTTCATATTGACAAAATCATTGCGGAATACGGCCACACGTCTTTGCGACTACATCCATATCATGCTCACCTCAATCCGATAGAGCTTGTCTGGGCTAAAGTAAAAGGGCAAGTTGCCGAACAGAACAGGACGTTTAAAATGTGTGATGTTGAAGTTCTGACACGTGAGTCCCTCTCAATGATAGACATGCAGTTCTGGAAGAAGTGTGTTGAACATGTGCTCCGAGAGGAAGACGAGTACTGGCACCGAGATGGATTACAATTTGTCCAGCCAGTAACAATTATCAACCTCATGGAATCGTCAGATTCGGAGATACAAATCATATTTTGATTACAGACTTAGAAATAGCAACGTATACATTTCCATATCCAAATGCGTCTACCATCATACAATCTGTGGTGAAGTTAAGACACCCTGGGGTCTAATGGTGACCGAAGGGAGGACTAACTGTTGCATATTGTATCCAAGTTCACGATTGCACATAAAGGGCAACACAATTAATTACTTGACCTATCAAGTTAATATGGAGATACACCTATGAATAGAATTGACATGGACAAATTCTAGGATTACTGTAAAATCTAAAATTTGAGCCCCGTATTTGCAATTGTCATAAAAGATCAAAGGAATTCGCCGATGTGCAAAATCCGTAGCATCTATGGACTACTGGTTAGCTTTATTTTAGCGTCATGGATATTCTAAGGCTGCATGCAAAAATCACTGATATCCAACAGGCAGTTTTCGAGAAAATCAATGTCAACCGTGCTCACGAATTAAATAGCTTGTTGATTTGTTTGTAATGTCTTCTACATCTTAGCTTGTTGATTTGTTTGTAATGTTTTGTTATTATGTTGCATGAATGAAACTGAGTCAGTAAGAATGCATTTATTGTCGATATTAACGAAATGAAATCGTAAGAAGGCATTTGTCGTCGGAAGGCATTTGTTGTCGGAAGGCATTTGTTGTCGATATTAACGAAATGAAATCTTAAGAAGGCATTTGTTGTCGATATTAACGAAATGAAATCGTAAGAAGGCATTTGTTGTCGATATTAACGAAATGAAATCGTAAGAAGGCATTTGTTGTCGGAAGGCATTTGTTGTCGGAAGGCATTTGTTGTCGGAAGGCATTTGTTATCGGAAGGCATTTATTGTCGGAAGGCATTTGTTGTCGGAAGGCATTTGTTGTCGGAAGGCATTTGTTGTCAGAAGGCATTTGTTGTCGGAAGGCATTTGTTGTCGGAAGGCATTTGTTGTCGGAAGGCATTTGTTGTCGGAAGGCATTTGTTGTCAGAAGGCATTTGTTGTCGATATTAACGAAATGAAATCGTGGCATACCCTTTAAAGAACGTCGCCATCCAGAACAGTAAACGAGCTATGTAAATTTCTATGAAATGTGACAATGCATATTCGCTGCAAGTTGAGGATATTCTTTCTTTCAGTGGAAATTCAGAATTGACAGGATATTCACTATTAAAGTTTGTATGGTTAGTGAAGAAACGAAAGAAAAAACGAGATAACACCGGCGTCCAAAACAAACGCACAATGACAAAGCAGGAGGAATTAGTAACAACACAGGAGCAATACGCAACAAAAACCGTTTGTGATAACGACTTGAAATATCTGTGAAATTTGAGGTAAAGAAACAGAGGCAGCAGAATACAACGAAACTCCACTGTATACAGTATTCTACAACAGAACACTAGGAAAGAAAACAAAAGTACAAAAGTAAGACCACGAACAAGATCGATGAATGAAATAGCAGAATCCTGTCCACTGCAAAAATACCTATCACCCAAATTGTTAGAGCAGCGCAAGACAAGAAAAACCCCAAGAAAACCGGGACGCTGGACAACAACCCGGGACGCTGGACAACAACCCGGGACGCTGGACAACAACCCGGGACGCTGGACAACAACCCGGGACGCTGGACAACAATCCGGTAACAATGTGACGAACAAAGGAAGAACTATCACCCTAGATTTTTAAGCAATTTTTAAAGCAAGTTCGCGTGGCAGAAATAGTCCGGAAGGCCAGTGATGCATTTCGTATGACAACAAGCAGCATGACAATGGAGGTACTGACGGTGACTAATGCACTACTCTTGGCTGGAGTCACAAAACTATACTCATGCGTGCATTCTGAGTGATTCATTGAGTATGATCCGAAAGGTGGAGGCTGATTCGGTGCGCAGGCAATGGGCAGAATCACACTTATCTTCGTTCCGGGGCACAAGTGTGTCGTTGGCAATGATAGAGCAGACAGGCTGACTGGTTCTGTCACCATATCAGAGGGTCAGCCAATGGATAGAGCTGATATTCTGAACGCTCTCATAGTGTATGACCGCATATAAGATTTTCATTTAAACCAATCCACGTCAACTACTAGATTGCAGGAGCTAGGTTTGAAGATTGGTGTGGCAAGAAAAGAACAGCATAACAGGTATATGAGTATGCTCATCAATCAAAATCGAACTGGTACGGTCAGTCGCTGGATGCTGTTGGAGATATTGCGAAGGAGATCGGATCACCTATGCACATGCCCGGTGTGCAATGACGATATTCCAAACTGAAACTGAAAGCAAACAGATAACACAACATATACACAATAATCTCACACATTTATAATCCACGGCGTGAGATTATTTCCATAAGCTTTTAATATAGATAGAATAGTCATGATAAATAATTGTCTTTTAACTACAGTGTATGTTATATATTGTGACAACCGGTAAAATGGAGGGTAGACGAGACTGAGGAAGACAGAGAGATAAAATTTTGGATAGCCTGACTGCATGGCAACATCTGAGTTGATAGTAAACACCAACGACAGAGATTTGTGGAGATCCATGATCGCCTACGCCAGCCGGCACGGCACCTGACGATGATGATGTTATATACTTGTATTAACCCAATCTTATATACGTACCTCACCAGTGTGCTGCCGGGGCTCGCAAGGGGAGCAAAGAATAGTAATACTACGACCTACAAAGCATGTCATAAGAGACGACTGAGGTAGGAACGTTGGGAAGCTACCCTTCTAAATAAAAAGCGTCGCAGAAATTGAATGTGCTGGCCTAATTGTAGGCGCATAACTGGCCACAACGTACAATCGCTCTTAAGCTCAGATCACATAAAAATCACAAACAGTGGTCGGTCGATATGGAGTGTTTGAAGAAGAAGAATATGTGCCTTTATTATTGGTCTATCTATTCAAACATTTTGTGTTCGAACTTTCACTGCTACCATTGCGCCCAACAAGAATTTACTTTAAACAATATTTGATCTCTAACTTGTGTCTGTTCTTGTCGAATTTGCTCTCAGGCGAACAGTCAAATTTCATTAGATAATCTCTGAGGGTTCCCTGATGGAAGAAATCAAGCACTTTAGCCTGACAGTACACTGCTTAACATTGTCATATTTTTTTCTGATGTGTGTTGCTTACTCTTGCACTACCTCCGCTTCATTTTTATGTGACTTTTATTTTGTTTATTTTATTCACCTGTCTTTTTATTTGTTTATTTTATTTACATGTCTGCCTAATTGTAAATATAACCCAGACCAGATTATGTTCCATCTCCGCATCGAATTTCCCGCTATCTATCTATTTATCTGTCTGTCTGTCTGTCTGTCTGTCTATCTATCTGTCTATCTGTCTGTCTGTCTATCTGTCTGTCTGTCTGTCTATCTATTTATCTGTCTGTCTGTCTATCTATCTAATCCTGTTTTGCTTGTCAAGCGTCTGGTCGAAAAAGGACCCCTGGGGTAAACCTCTTTATGCGCATTGTCTTACTTTTCTCCAATCCTGATTTGCCTCATAGCTTCAGGGTAAGAAGAGATTTCTAGAACGGGCTTTTGTGTGCGCTTCGTAAACAGTGTCTTTCGTTTATCAGTTAAAGTGGACTTTTCCTCTAAAAGGGTCTAACGGCGAAGCATTGATTTCGTTGTCCCGGGTTTGTCCATATGGCTCTGTCCAAGAGTGTTGTACATAGCACGAACTCCGTAGCTCCAGTAACAATCTGAGGGATATCACGACAGAGATGAAGTGTATACGCAGAGTGTTGGTAGTATCAAGAAGAGACCGGTGTAGAGATCAGGAACAAAATGGGTACAACATCAGCACTGAACTTCATAAAGAAACAACATAATCCGGCCACATAATGATTCGGCCACATAATGATTCGGCCACATAAGCAGATTACTATAGTTCGTTCCAAAATTCGTGATCATCTTTACCGACCGATATAAAATCATCCACTTGACAGAAATTCTAGATTTTTGCATTTTTATATAGGTAACAGTGACGACGTTCCAAAAGTATTTTTTCCCCACCCAAACCTTTAGTTCTGTAAGAATTTTATTATATGTTATTACTAAATTTACCACGATGTTGATATGGTATACTTGTCGAAATTTTACAGTACGATTGTCAAGTTTGTCTATAACTAAGCATTTCCGTGTTCCAAATGCAATTCAGTGCACGTCAGAATCGGGAATCCCGTGAAATTAATCAGTTCACAATGTTTCCTACCGACTGTCATTGGCGTATGTACGCAACATTTACTTACGTTTATAGAAGTGGAAGGTATCATTTGTTCACTATGTGACCTTTCTTTTATAATATGTAATAGGAATACGCCTTTGATCTTATTTTTTTTTTGGGGCCCGTCCCAGATGTGCCATACCAGGTGGACCCCGTACAACAGAACGTGAATACGTTTATAAAACTATCAAGCCCCATCAATCCTTCGATCGATGGCACTCTAGTTTTGTACAAGGGTAGCCATGTGGCTTCCGACCTTCGGCTTCGATCAAATGGGCACTAGTTCCGTAACACAAGCTGATATCTTTGTAAACCCATATAATGGGCCACGTGACAGATATCAAGCGATACAGATACTTCACTTTGATCTTAGCCAAAAGGTCGAGAAGAATCCCCTACTAAACAAACAAACAAATCTTTGCCAATAACGTCAAACATATCACAAAGAGTGATTAAAATTGGTCATAAAGAACGAATGCGAAGAAGAAGAAGAAGCATATTAGCAACACTAATCTACAAAATCCACCTTACTGGAATTCTAAATTCCACCTTTCATGCGTCAGGTTGATCAATCTTAAATTAATAAGTTGCTTGAATTCCAGTTTTATTTCTCTGTTGTCCATTGCTTCATGTAAAATCACAACAAAACGTGGAGGACAATTACCGCCCTTGCATATTTATCATTGAATAATAAGAGAAATGCATTTTATTACCGTAACTTATGAAAGGAAGCAGACAGCAACATATGGGATATTGCATTAGCTCTGATTCATGTCATCGTATACCTTATTTACGATACACGTTATCTCATTCACATTGATGTTCTTTCATTATTCCTCTGTGTTTGCATTCCATTAGCGAAAGTTATGTATGTGTGGGTGAAGAGTGGTCGCTCCTTAATCTAGGGGAAATAATCTAGTTATTCATCCTGATACAAAACGGATTCAGTCGTTTCACATCGTCTGTCTGCGTGCATGTCTGTTGTTATTGATATTTCTGCTATGCCGATCTTCTGTCTATCCTCTTCAATCTCCTTGCAGAAATGAAAGTACTGTCGTGCAGCAGCGATGTCGTCTTCCGTGCTACAGATGTAGTCTTACTCTCATGAAACGACTTCATGTTTATCTAATGTACTCACACAGAATTATTTTCTGTGGTCTGATTTGAGAGTTACGGGAGCAGAAATGCCGCATGTTTTTTTAACAGGTACAAAATTAATGTCTTCATATTCTTTGCGGTTCAACTAGGCTTTTCAATGTTTTCTTATCCCTTTGATCAAATCTGAAATCTTATTTATTGTTCTTCTTATTTTCTTGTGTAAATTAAAAACCCACATTCTTGTTCTTCTTATTTTTCCCTTGCAAACTGGAAATTAACATTCTTATTCGTCTTATTTTCCCTTGCAAACTGGAAACCCACTTTCGTGTGTTTTTTTAATCTTCTTGTATAAAATGGAAACCCACATTCTTGTTCTGCATATATTCTTACGTAAACTGGAAACAACGCATTCTTGTTCTTCATATATTCTTACGTAAACTGGGAAAAAACACATTCTTGTTCTGCATATATTCTTACGTAAACTGGAAACAACGCATTCTTGTTCTGCATATATTCTTACGTAAACTGGAAACAACACATTCTTGTTCTGCATATATTCTTACGTAAACTGGAAACAACACATTCTTGTTCTGCATATATTCTTACGTAAACTGGAAACAACACATTCTTGTTCTGCATATATTCTTACGTAAACTGAAAACAACACATTCTTGTTCTGCATATATTCTTACGTAAATTGGAAACCCACATTCTTGTTCTGCATATATTCTTACGTAAACTGGAAACAACACATTCTTGTTCTGCATATATTCTTACGTAAACTGGAAACAACACATTCTTGTTCTGCATATATTCTTACGTAAACTGGAAACAACACATTCTTGTTCTGCATATATTCTTACGTAAACTGAAAACAACACATTCTTGTTCTGCATATATTCTTACGTAAATTGGAAACCCACATTCTTGTTCTGCATATATTCTTACGTAAACTGGAAACAACACATTCTTGTTCTGCATATATTCTTACGTAAACTGGAAACAACGCATTCTTGTTCTGCATATATTCTTACGTAAACTTGAAACAACACATTCTTGTTCTTTTTTCTTTTAATGCAAACTGGAAATTCCCATTCTTTTTATTCTTTTTATTCTTTTATATAAACTGTAAACCCACATTCTTTGTTTTTCTTTGTCTGAACAAATAGTCCAGAGAATAAGACAAAGCCAACTGTAACAATTTGGGAAGTCTGAAGTGTTACATTTTCAGAAGAGACTATTTGTTTAACATTAAAAAATTAAGATGACAATCTCAACGTTTCCATGACAACCCAGTAGCTATAGTGAGAATGCTCTTGACCTTATTAGATTAAACTCGTATGACCTGAATAGCAACTTAGCAGATATGGGAAGAAATGATACTATACACTGAACAAATTATCTGCTGTATGACTTGAATCATCCTAAAATTACGAGATAATAAAAAATTAATATAAAAGTAATAGTTGGAGCTTAATAAAAAAAAAGATACGGCTATCGATTTTATATACAAAGACTTGATTCATTTTTAAGCCAGTTATTTGAAAGCGAGAAAGCCCAGAAAAAAAACCAAAAACAAATGCTTGATTTGTCATTCTTCTGACTCGCATAATTGCCATCCAAGATCTCATTTGGGAAAACCAATGTTTCTAGAAATGCAATGATAAACCATTGTGAAGATCTGACGATTGTATGTTATCAATAAAAACACAACCTATTTAGACACGCATAGATGGACACATATATGAAATGTATAGTTGTTTGATTCCTCTGTGTGTCGATAGCAGAAGGGATAATAAAATTAGGAATGAACAGGCAGGTTTTAGGAAAGAAAATTTATGCATAGAGAGCATATGTTTCACAAATACTTGAACAATGAGAGAAATGGTTCCATCTATATGATTGTTATCGACTTTGAAAAGGTATTTGGTAGCCTGCACAGTGAATCTCAATGGAAGATACTCCGGCATTATGGAATACCAACAAAAATGGTTAGTGTAATTAATGGATTACATGCAGACTTTCAGTGTCAAGTAGTTTGTAATAACCATCTGACATAGTTTTTCAAAAATCAAAACGAGAGTGAATCGAAGGTTCTATGCCTTATGCTTTAGAAATTACTTGCAGGCCCTATTTAACGTATAACGGTACCAGAGGAATTATTATTATTATATGCCGTATGCTATCCAATGCCACGATTCATAAAGCGAGCATTCTACAAGTATGCCTTATACTACCCAATATCACGTAAATTGAATGTTGTGTGCCTTTTTTATGTAACATAATACCACGATTCGTAAAGTGAACGTTATATGTCTTGTGCTATCCAATGCCACGATTCGTAAAGTGAACGTTATATGTCTTGTGCTATCCAATGCCACGATTCGTAAAGTGAACGTTATATGTCTTGTGCTATCCAATGCCACGATTCTTCAACGTTTTCAAATATGGATTTGTATACTTTAAAGTAGTTAGTGGTCAGTGGGAGTCCATGTAGCTTCTCTTGTACTGACATGTAGATTGGCTATGTGTTTTCTGTCTGTTCATTTTATGTTGACCATTCTTGCAGTATGTGTGACTCTTTCTTCTTTCTGGTACCATACATGCATATGTCAGAAGGACCTATTTTGTATTTCTTAATGAAGTGAACGGTGTATATATTGCACTATTCCGTTCTTTATTTTTATACGTGTAAGAAAAGTACAAACAAGTAGAAAAAACGTATGTGACATTTATATGATTACCAAGATGTATCTGAAGTACTCAAGCTTATTACATTCTCATACACGTAAACCGTAGTTACTTCCTTATGTCGATTGTACTCAATGTTTACTCATTGTCACGGAGTTTATTCCAGCAATCTCTTCAACACCATCTGCTGATTGCTGTCCAAGCACACACACACGTTTTCATATTCTTGTAAGAATCTCATTTTCTTGAGTTCTCTACGTTTGTATGCGATGAGCGTCAGCAACAAGAAACGGCAAGGTTATTCCGTTCATGTTCAGTTTACCTAACATTGTCTTGTTTGAAATAGAAATAATGAATGTCGCCAGTCTCTTATTGTATTGTGTTGCGACAATCCTTTCATCATTCGCTGAAACGCCAACCGAATTGAAAGAAGCTTTGTGTTATTTGGCCATGAACTATGCGGACGTTTAGAAGATGTGGAAACAAACTGAGAACTAGCGAATGTTTATCCGTCACCTTTAACAATAAATTCAATCTTTTGCTGCTTGCATTGTTATGATTGTTTTCTCGCTAGGCTATGGAGTTTTCTCTCGTCTTTGCCCTATAAACATTTTTACACCAACATTGACACAACATTGCCACAACGGAGTGTTATTATATATTTTAACATGAGAATATAAGTGTCTAAATATTGTCGTTTATGTCTGTATTTTTTGTCTTTTTGTCAACGATCAGGCAATAACATTATCAGCAGAAGTATAATATAGTTGTCTGAAACTGTAGCTTGCGCTGTATTTGGATACAAGTGAGGAAAAGTTGCGCTATTCGTTAGCCTCACTCTCTCGTCCAGGACTTTCTGTGTAAACCAGCAGAAGTACGGCAACAACAATACATTAACATACTTTAGTTAACATGCGATGACTGCGCTAAGAACATTTATTTACATAGGCAAAATCGAAGTAATGCTAGAGAGAAAAGCACTACCAATTTCTTCATCGGCAAACATCAATTAAAACAAATTAAAGACTTTACTTATGGTGGTGGAGCGCGTGCTGATTTGGGAGTTAAGACATCGGTAAAAAAGTGGGCACAACATCAGTACTCAACTTCACCTAGAAACAACGGTGTTGTCGACAGTGAAGTTAATAACACTCTGCACTAGTGACCGCGAGCCGTTGAAATTATGTGGTTCGAGCCCAGTTTGGCCAAATACTATATTACATATTGTACAGAGACAACTTGCTATCCGTAGTGGTTAGATGTCAGTTTGGCCAAATACTATATATTACATATTGTACAGAGACAACTTGCTATCCGTAGTGGTTAGATGTCAGTTTGGCCAAATACTATATATTACATATTGTACAGAGACAACTTGCTATCCGTAGTGGTTAGATGTCAGTTTGGCCAAATACTATATTACATATTGTACAGAGACAACTTGCTATCCGTAGTGGTTAGATGCCAGTTTGGCCAAATACTATATTACATATTGTACAGAGACAACTTGCTATCCGTAGTGGTTAGATGTTAGTGTGGTCAAATATTATATCACATATTGTACAGAGAAAACTTGCTACCCGCAAAGACAGATGGTTCTATGTCACTGCTGTTAGCTCTAATATTGTATGTTCCGCATCTCGTTGACTTTTATGTGCTAGAGTAAAGCCTCCAGCACTGAATTCGGAGAAAAATCTGTAATGTATGACAGATGCAGCTCTTCATTCCAATGAGAACTTTTTCTTTCATTTTTCTTTGTCTTCACACTGTTACCGAGTTGTTGCCTAGCGTCGTGGTTTTCTGGGTGTTTTTATCTTGCGCTGCTCTAGTGGCATGGGTGATATATATTTTTGCTTTTTTTGACAGTATTCCGCTATGCCATCTATCCATCTTTTCCTTGGTCTTCCTCTCGCCTTCTTTCCTGATGATCTGTTATAGAAGACTACGTTTACAGCGGAGTTCGGTTGCATTTTATTATGTGCTCAAACTTCATTCATTGTCCTGCGATGTAATTCAAGCTAGTTAATGTCCCAACTTTCTCTCTTATACTATTGTTTGTGACTCTTGTCTCTTCTTGTGGTGTTGGCAACTTTTCGAAGACACCTCATATGACATCTTTTGTGACTGCGTTTTGTTCATTATCCATGTTTGGACATCGTCTGCATGAAAATTATGTTGGTCATCTGTTGCTTAGCTGTCAGTGAGATGCTTATGTACTTTAACAATGGGGCTAGCTGATAGATTACAGCATTTACTTTTTGCGCTCTAGTCTCTATCTCTCTGTCTAGTCTTCCACTTTCTGTGAATATGCTTCCTAAGCATTTGAATTCTTACACTTTATTAATTGTAGTGCCATGCATTACTTCGGTCTTAGTTTTATTGATTTTTATGACTTATTTTATAGAATTGGGGATCATGAAGCCAATATGATGGAGGCTTTGTTCTGTTTTGATATAGCAGGCACTAATCATCTGTGAAAAGCAGTTCATTAATTTCATCACTGTCTTAATTTGACACTTTTGAGTTATCTTATCCATATATGTGAGCGCCTGTAGCTCAAGCGGTAATGAGCTCGATCACAAACCCATGCGTACCTGGTTCTAACCCCACGGTAGGCAAGCTTGGAAGCAAATTTGTTTCCGTGTGATTGTTACAAAAGGTAACAATAGACCTCACCGTTCAGAAAGCAATGGCAAACTACTGAACGTATAAGTGGTGCCTAGAAAATCAACGACTAGTTTACTGTGGTTGATGGCTACGTCCTGTAAAGGATATGCCACGATTTTCATTTTTTCATCCATATATATATATATATATATATATAACGACAGGCGGACTCTGTGGCTTAAAGGTTTTGTTGCTCATCTCTCGTGCCAAAGGTACTCGGTTCGCTCCCTCGTGGAGCCATCGGGATATTATCCCAGAGGTCCCTGTTCTCAGTGTAGGTGAGATCGAGTTCCTAGTTCTATCGAAGACAGACGATAAAACGTTGATACCATGTTCAATTTGAGCACGTATCGGAACAATTGACAGTTCAAAATCGACAAGCGTGTGCTGGAAAGCCACTACTCGGGCAAAACTCATTAGAAAATATTAAAAATAAAATATCTTCACCATCTTCAAAATTACATCGGGAACAAACGAGGGTGCTACAGAGTTCGTGTACTGTAGCTGAGACCTTCCTGTATAAGAACGAGATCGAAGCACACATGGTTACTCACCGAAGTGCACTGACGATGGTTCTATCATTTAATACATAATGGGAACTTCAATGAACTAAATCACGTATAAGACAAGCAGATGCAAGATTGATTGTGTCTTCCATATTGTTCATAAACAAATAACAGTATTATCATTGTCTGCGGTTGATATTATATCATTCCCTGTGTACGTTGCACTCAGAACAATCTGTCCTCACATTCTGATTGCATCTCAAATTGAAGTTTGATGAATTCGTCACTTACTTTTTCTGCTGTGAAATTACGACCCAGACATCAACAGCGCGCATTGCTTCGACATTAGGACAGAGTTAATTTGCTAGTTTTTGCGTATTAAAAAACCAGTATTCTTTAACACTCAAGGAAATTATAATTGCGAAGCAGGCACAACATAAAAACACTGTAATCATTACAACATGCCTGCCATGCTTTACTTATATTTAATAGTCGGGTATGAGAGATTAACTACAGGAAAGTTCGAGCGAGAACAAGTCACAAAAGAAAACGAATTGACAATACTTGAAAGAAAGCGGATAAAAAAACAACCCAACTAGCTTTATGAGTTATTCTTCCTGTTAATTTGAATCTGAACACGACATCTTTACTGCTGTTCGACACTTGTTTCTACATTTTGTGGCAATAATTGCCTGTAATGCTGCTTGTTTTTATGAAGCAGAATTTAGGTTTTTAAGCTGGAAACATCAGCTGTTCTTGAGAGATTTCGCTCACTCTATTTTCCGGCATGTCCGCCACTTGTTCTCGCGTGAGCACAACTCGGCATACAATTAGGGTGACTTTATTCTTTGGGTTCCAGGAGGTGACCTTTTAATAAGTTTACACGGAAGTTATCATCTCACAGGGAGTATCATCTCATGAATAAATGTCACGTGGCGGGACATGATTGCTAGATTTTTTTTAAATAATACACTCATCAATGTTGATGTCATGTAAATACTCACCAGATCTTATTTCGGTTTTTTTTTAAATTTAGGGATATGTTCGGTAACTTTGGTGGTAGTTTCATTTATATTCTAGACACATTCGTTGTTTAGTTGTTTTAGATCTGGTGAAACACGTAACAACAAAGTACTGTATTTTTACAAAAACAATAACAATACACATCAACGTTTCTACTAAAGTCCTTTATCAAGCAAAGTATACAACAGAAGTGAAGACATTCACTTCTTGCACGGCACTTATGTTGTATCCTTTCTTGATAAAGGCCAATTTGATTGTTAAGGGGAAAATTTGTCAAATGGTAAAAAATATGGTATTTTAGGGTGGGGTAAATGTGTGATATACATTTAAATATGCATTTTCTTAGTCTACGTTTTCTGCACTTCACATTAAATTAATTTTAACATATACTTCAACAATTCAATTTTTGAATATATAATTATATATATGTTACATAGGGGGCATAAGCATTTTAGAAAGGCTTAGGTGGGGCATGGCACAAAAAAGGTTGGGAAACGCTGATCTACATATACTTTTATTGTTGTGAAATTCGTTATCAATGCTTGTTATCTGCCCCTACGTCTCTCGTTTTAGTCTTGTTAGCATTCTACAGGGTGTTCAAGATAATTGCAGCCCGTGAATGGAGCTACTCTGGCATATATGTATGGAAATGGAAGGTTCAGTTATGACGTAGTATAGGTCAAGGTTGTGTGACGGTATGTAATTGTAGTGCGGGAAGGGGCGATGAATAAATGTGACGTAGGACGAGCTAGTAAGAACCGGTTTAAATAGTAAATAAGCACAGCTCAATTTGTACCTGGTAACTTTCGAATTGTCAATGGGGCTGCAATTATCTTGAACACCCTGTATTTGCATATAACGCGCGTGCGCACACACGGCTCCCATATTGGAGACCCGGGTTCAATCTACGGTAAGGTCAAGGGTTTTTTTTCTGTCTGGGGCGCAAAGATAAAATCCTAACCCTAACAGTTTCGCAGAAACTGCACTAACCAGGCGCAGGTTTAGGTTCATGCTTTAGGCCTTGATGGACGTGTTAAGAGTGCACGGTGAATGTGTTTGTCATTATGCAGCTGTGCAAAGTGCACGTTGAATGTGTTTGTCAGTGTGCAACTGTGCAACGATATCTATTGTTTAGTTTTTCATACAAATTAAGGATCACTAAATCCATCAACATTGCGGCGATGTATATGTATTGTCTCAATGTGTTTGCGTATGTATGTGTTGTCTCAATGTGTTTGCGTGTGTCTGTATTGTCTCACAGCTGTTCTCTCGAATAATAGACACACTTCCTGCACCAAACCGCTCTCGTCTCCATCCACCTTCACATGATCAATGGATACAATTTTATGATCTTTCTGGACGTGTAATTAATTGTTTGTTTTTCTTATGTAATGTATACCTCTTTAAACCAAGGCACGCCCTTTCAACCTAAAGAAGAACCTTTTATTGGTTATATCAGATCGTGTAGCCTACCAAACATGTAAAACAAGAATGATGAACTCCTTCATGAGAATCCAAGTAGTTATAACTATAAATGTAATTAAATTATTTCATATAGTAGTAGAGTATCAATCTTCTTCCTTCTTCTTCGTTCTCACTAGATTGGGATTTCGGATTCTCTAATAAAGGCAGCCGTCTGCTTCAGATTATCAACCACGCCATACAGTTTGTCTTCTGCGTTCTCACTAGATTGGGATTTCGGATTCTCTAATAAAGGCAGTCGTCTGCCTCAGATTATCAGCCACGCCATACAGTTTGTCTTCTGCGTTCTCACTAGATTGGGATTTCGGATTCTCTAATAAAGGCAGCCGTCTGCCTCAGATTATCAACCACGCCATACAGTTTGTCTTCTGCGTTCTCACTAGATTGGGATTTCGGATTCTCTAATAAAGGCAGTCGTCTGCCTCAGATTATCAGACCACGTCATACAATTTGTCTTCTGCGTTCTCACTAGATTGGGATTTCGGATTCTCTAATAAAGGCAGTCGTCTGCCTCAGATTATCAGCCACGCCATACAGTTTGTCTTCTGCGTTCTCACTAGATTGGGATTTCGGATTCTCTAATAAAGGCAACCACCTGCCTCAGATTATCAGCCACGCCATACAGTTTATCTTGGATGCTGGTGTAAGTAGACCACCTCTTTCTTCTCAAGTCTGCACACTGGGGGCAGTTCTGTAGGATATAATTCCTATGATTTCTGCTTCCCCGTTTGTGCCGAACTCTTCCAGCAGTAAGTTTTGGCCACCCTTGTGATGGTAGGTCTGACATTCTTACTGCGTGGCTAAATCTCCGAGGCAGATTGGCGGGCGTAGAATCAGTTATTCCATTCCTCATTGTGAGGGGTCGTTACACCATGTTATGCGCCTTACGGCCTGGTGCATCCGTTTTCTGCAAGCATTTGTTTCGGGTTAGCATTTCCTAGCTGACACGTGCATCCGATTTCAGCCAAACCTCCTTAGTCGGCTCTTACTACATGCTTGACAGGTAACAGTGGTTCTATTCTTTACACCCCAAATTTGGGCCCCGGTAACCACTTGTGCAGTATCAACGTTCAATCGCTGAGAAAATACCACACACAGCATTTCATTACATCCCAGTAATAGCGTCGTTGAGTTTAATATACATTTCTCAGACAGTAAAGTGTTTCTTAAGCGGTATTTCTCTTTATTTGTTTATTTTTATTTTATATATCGGCCAGTCTATATAGTAATCTACTGGCAAGTACCCAGGATCCATAATCCAGTGCTACATGACTGCGCTTGCTTTTTTATTTCCCTTTAGTGTTCTTTTTATAGCAGTTGTGTATTTGTTAGCGTGGAATTATCATCCCCATTCCTAGCTTTAGTTCTGAAGTCACTGACGCATGAACGGTCGAGTGACCTGACTGATGATGACAGACTTTGATTTAAAGACGTGAATAATGGGAGGTCACTTCCAGGTCGATATGGACGTCTAGAGTGAAGGAATTCATTGAAATGAAGCCACCATCTCTCAGTCGATGGTCCAGCAATGTGTGTATGAGTGTCAGACAGATATTGCCCAAGTCACCGCTTCTCTACATTAAGATTTATATTACAGTTTGTCCCCTACTGTGACTTTCTAAGAGTATCTTATGTCCAAATTGTTCCCTGAAGAGACACGTCGATGACATTAACAAAATGGTATCAATATATGTTAATCCGTGTATTTACCATTTTAGATTCACAGGAACTGCATGCAGTTTCTCCACCATACTTCCTTCATAACGTATTCAAACGTTTATCAGGAATTGTGTCTGATATTTCTCGCCTCTCTCTGTCTTCATCTTCTTTGCGTTCGTTCTTTACGACAAATTTTAATCACTCTTTGTGATATGTTTGATCTTTGCCAAGAACGTCGCCCGAGTGGTTACCGGGGCCCAAACCACTGTTACCTGCCACGCATGTCGTAAGAGGCGACTAATAAGGTTTGGTTGAAATCGGATGCACATGTCCTAAACGTGTAGAAGTCTATGCGTTTAGGGCCTACAAAACCAATGTGCAACGTATACACGTTCTTGGCAAAGATCAAACATATCACAAAGAGTGATTAAAATTGGTTGTAAAGAACGAACGCAAAGAAGAAGAAGACAGATCAAGAACGTGTATATGTTGCACATTGGTTTTGTAGGCTCCTAAACGCATAGACTTCTACATGTTTAGGATACGTGCATCCGATTTCAGTAATACCTCCTCAGCCGCCTCTTACGACATGCGGGGCAGGTAACAGTGGTTCTATTCATTACACCCCAAATTTGAACCCCGACATCCACTCAAGCGACCTCTCTCAGTAAAGTTCCACTCAAGCGACCTCTCTCAGTAAAGTTCCACTCAAGCGACCTCTCTCAGTAAAGTTCCACTCAAGCGACCTCTCTCAGTAAAGTTCCACTCAAGCGACCTCTCTCAGTAAAGTTCCACTCAAGCGACCTCTCTCAGTAAAGTTCCACTCAAGCGACCTCTCTCAGTAAAGTTCCACTCAAGCGACCTCTCTCAGTAAAGTTCCACTCAAGCGACCTCTCTCAGTAAAGTTCCACTCAAGCGACCTCTCTCAGTAAAGTTCCACTCAAGCGACCTCTCTCAGTAAAGTTCCACTCAAGCGACCTCTCTCAGTAAAGTTCCACTCAAGCGACCTCTCTCAGTAAAGTTCCACTCAAGCGACCTCTCTCAGTAAAGTTCCACTCAAGCGACCTCTCTCAGTAAAGTTCCACTCAAGCGACCTCTCTCAGTAAAGTTCCACTCAAGCGACCTCTCTCAGTAAAGTTCCACTCAAGCGACCTCTCTCAGTAAAGTTCGTTTCATGGTTTTCCTATGTTATCTATTTCTTCTGGAACCATTTGTCTATCACTTCAATACTTGCTTTGTCATTCTTTGATAATTTCATATCAGAGTATGCCTAACGTATCTTCATCTCACTCTTATAACCGTTGTTACTAGTGGTTGGTCAGACATTTCTTGAATTTCCTCACTTCTTCTCTTCATTCTCCCTATTTTATGTTCATTAGTTTTCGCATGCTTCTTTTTTCCAAATGCATTCAGCTTACTTTCCATATCTTTGTCATTTTTCTATTACAGATGGCATATTTTAGGACAGACACACCATTTGGAATTTAAAATACTTAATTTAGTTTTATAACTATATAATTTTATATAGTCCATTTTTTAAAATTTAAGATTTTAAAAACTTTTCTTGACGATTGATAGCATACATTTTTGTTGTTGTATCTTTCATGAAGTCAAGATTGCTACCGAAGTAGGTGTTATTTTTATCATTTTGAGTTCCAGTGTGATATCTGCAGTACTTGTCCTATGTGCAGTACTTGTCCTATGTGCCTTCATTATATTTATCTTATGGTAGCTTATCCACAGTTCAACTTGTAATGTTATGGATAATGTCTTTCTTGTTGGATATCTTGGTTGTTTTTAATTAACAAAACAATAATTTCTGCTAAATCCAGGTATGTTTTTAAGGATGTAATATTTCAGCGTTATCTCCCGTTAACTGATTTATTATCACAGGTTTGAAATTGACTTCAGTGTGTTGATAAATCAGTCCTCGCCCGAGTGGTTACCGGGGCCCAAATTTGGGGTGTAGAGAATAGAACCACTGTTACCTTCCATGCATGTCGTAAGAGGCGCCTAAGGAGGTTTGGCTGAAATCGAATGCATGTGTCCTAAACGTGTAGAAGTCTATGCGTTTAGGGGCCTAGCAAACCAATGTGCAACGTATACGCGTTCTTGGCAAAGATCAAACATATCACAAAAAGTGATTAAAATTAGTCGTAAAGAACGAACGCAAAGAAGAAGAAGAAGATAAATCAGTCCTATTTAGTAATACATTGAACAGTTTAATGGTGTATGACAAACTGTTTTGATTTTTTTTACTGGAAAAACTGTCGTTACTGCTTGTAATATCGCTTTTTATGTGATGTAGGACAGCAGGGACATACAGCTGTGGAATTTAATATCCGCATAGCTAGACATGTGTGCTCCGATCTCTTTCTTATTCGGAAGATCTCAGTGGCAGAGCACGAACTCCTTAACATCGTCGATAGTCTCCAGTGCAATTTTGAAGAAGCTGAAAATTTTGTCAGGATTTTATTTTAATCTTTTAACTACTTTTGCCCAAAGAATGAAGTGGTTTGGCCACTTAATAAGAATGCATCCAAACTCCACAGTATACAAAGTCTTCTACAACAGAACATCGGGAAAGAAGGCGAGATGAAGACCAAGAAAAAGATGGTTAACAATCACACAAGCTACCAGAACAGCGCAAGACAAAAACAGAAAACAACAACACTGGATGATAACAACCCGGTAGCAGTGTGACGACAGAAGAAGAAGAACGACAGTCGCCTCGATACTGTTCAGGTTATGATGTTTTCTTTATGCCCTCAACAGAAAAAACACTATAGTCTTACCATGGATTGAACCCGAGTCTCCAGCATGAGAGCCGCGTTCTAATCCCTTCGACCAGACGCTCCACTCTTGTTGTCTTAATAAAGTGGGTCTAAAGACGAAGGATTGTTTTCATTACGCTAGAATTTATCCCATACGGCTCGGTCCCTCTCCGCAGAAATAGCACGCCACCTGCCGAGAGGATTACACAAAGCACGAACTGTAGTTGCGGCATCAATCCTATGGGTTACTGGAAAAACTGAACATGCGAACAGAACGGTGCGGTCCGGATTCTAACCAACAACCTTCGGAACGCAAGGCAAAGACTTTACCACATAGACCTCCAATATATCTTGATAAATAATGACTTGAAGTTCTAACGTTTATTAAACAAAGAATATCGTCCACACAAGCCACACTTCTTATTCAGAAATAGATTAACGTTACTCAAGATGAATTATCTAGTAATTGATGTAGTTGAGATTCAGAATACTCAGTTAATAATGGATTCTAAACATCGTCCATCGATCTTATATAGCAATAACATTTATTAGAGAATCCGAAATCCCAATCTAGTGAGAACGTAGAAGAAGAAGAAGATATAGCAATAATATATTGTGTGGTTTATACATTTTTGTGACAACAGTTCAAAAGGACATACCCAGTTTATCTTTTTTTTGGACCCAGAAGCACTTGAGCTTTCAGATCTTCGTCTCGGTGCCATGGACATCGTAACCGTTTGGTGCCACGAACACCGTAAATCTCGAGAACCTGTGGCTTTTCTGCCAGCCCGCGGAATTAAACCGCATTCACAGGAAGCTTGCCACCCGTCGTCCAACGCGCTACGAGCACGCTGGGCAGGCGGACACCCAGTTTATCTATGAATATCTTCTTCTTCGGAAGCTCCATATCGACCATTTGTTAAACCAATTTTTATAATTTGTATGTGACCTGAGCCTAAGAGCGATTGATTGTACGTTGTGCCAGTTATGCGCCTACAAGTAGGCCAGCACTTGCGACTTCTGCAACGCTCTTTATTTACTAGGGTAGCTCCCCTAAGCCCTTACCTCAGTCACCTCTTACGACATAACTTGTAGGTTCCATATTACTATTCTTTGCTCTCCTTGCGAGCGATGGCAACACCCGGGTGTATCTACGAATATAGACAGTTCAAAACTATTGGAACTTCTTTATTATAGACGGGTATGGGACTTTAAATAAGCATGAGGCCCGTCTGCCCAGCGTGTTCGTAACGCGTTGGACTACGGGTGACTATCCCTCTGTGTGTGTGGGTTCAATTCCGCGGGATGGCAGAAAAAGCCACAGATTCCCAGATTTACGGTGTTCGTGGCACCGAACCGAAGGGTTACGATGTCCATGGCACCGAGCCGAAGAGCTGGAAAGTTCAAGTGCTTCTGGATCGAAAAAAATAAGCACGAGAAAAAATATTTTTAATTTTTCAGTATTTCAAACGTGATTGCTTTATTATTTTTGTGTTCGTGTTACACTTATAATGAAATACTTCAGTTATCAGTTATCTTAATTTCTACTCAATGTCTTTGTATTAACCAATCATTTCTGCATGTTTTGAAACGTTATAGAATATAGTAAAGTTAACACAACCAAATGTAGGACCATATTTGCAAAGCAAATAAAGTCTACAAATTTTCCTCTGCGGTTTTTGAACTCGTATCAGAATCGTTAAGGATGAGTAGTCGTCGAGACATCTGAGAATGCAGTCATTTATCACAAACTAATGTTGGGCTTCATACGGTCGCTTAATCGTCACAGTGATTTAGGAATAGCACTAGTGGGTGTCATAGGTCTTGGAAGAGTGATTGATATGACCATCATCATTGCACTTCGGTGAATAACCATGCATGCTCAGATTTCTTTATTACACAGAAAGACTTTATCGACAGTGCAGAAACTTTACAGCATCGACGAGGGTCCTAATGTCATTTTGAAAATATTACAAAGTTGTAGGAATTTTATTACATTAAAAAAAAAATTGAGTGTTGTCGAGACAGGCTTTCTAACCAACACTTATTGATTTTCAACTGTGTCAGTTAGCATTTCGTGTGATTTTCATTGCCACAGGAACGGAGAAATTATGGGGTGACCCGTTGCAGTGAAAGTTGGAACCGTGCTTATGAACTATGAACTATGAACTATGAACAACTGTCAGTGGTTTATTATGTACGCAACTTAAACATGGGACCTCCATCTATCGTTGGTTTCTAATATAACTAGAAATTTGCTGTCACTTGCATTGAGATCAGTGATCACTGAAAGAATATCACGATAGCTCTACCCAAGAAACGAACTGGGTACTTTTAGAGTGAGAGGCGAGTACTATATTCTTCCAACACACAGAGACCACTTAAGACTATGAAAGAATAAACTGGGGACGACCAAGACTTCTGTTTCAATAGTGATGTGATCCGCAACTTTAGACAAGCACATCTTTAATAATCACTAGTTATTTATCTGGTCTCCTCTTTTCTGACTTTAGCTGCTTCAATTGTCAATGACATCTTTCACATCCTTAATAATCACTAGTTATTTCTCTGGCCTCCTCTATCGGACCTTTTTCTGTAGTTATTTCTCTTGTCTCCTCTTTACGAACCTTTTTCTCTAGTTATTTATCTTGTCTCCTCTTTACTGACTTTAAATGCTTCAATTTTTCATGACATCTTTCGCATCTTAAGAAGCACTGGTTATTTCTCTGACTCCGCTTTACTGACTTTTTCTGCTTTAATTTTTCATGACATTTGCTCCTCGAAATTTATTTGAAACATTTTCATGAAGTTGCGGACAGTATTTCTCTATGTATCATTGTTCAAACTAAATGGTTAACAAAACAGTTCTACGTCTCAATTTTCTGTTGCTATTGTTGGTGCTCTATCTTTATATGAGTATGACCCATGCCGTTTTATGAAATTGTATTTCTATTGTATAGGAAAGAGACAAACATCATTTTTCAGTCATGTCATGTGGGGGACTGCCTAGAGTAGTTGATAGTAGCTCGTCCTGCTAGCTGTGAGACGCCTCATAGCTCGGGTTCGAACCCACTATCCGGCATTTGTTCGAGTCCCCTGGTCTAACTCAGGACGATAACGTGAGTACCTCTGAAGTCGGAGAAAATCTGCCTGTATGGCGAGGGAATACTAATTACGAGTACATTGAGGCTGCCGGTGTAAAGTAATTTACAATGTGCACGCTGCTGCCATTGTAAGAAATTGGAAAACGGATTTTCACGCAAAAATCAGTTTCAGAGATGAAACTTCGTCTGAGTTGAAAGCGGACGAAAGAAAAAAAAAAAAGTCATGTCATGAGAATGGGACTTAAAACACATTTTGAAAACCTGTAAAATCAATGGGAGACGAGATAGGGGAATACACAAAACAGTAAAAATTCTGGACAGTCTTGCTTCAGGGTTCGAAAGAGTTAACATTTTAATTGATCAAAGAGTCAGCATGATACAGTAGTATCGAGGTGGATTAGCATGTTAGTGGTCCATATTTAATTACCGTACAGTCGATTCTACAGATACTCTTGTTGAATATGAGCTCGGCGACTATTTATGTTGGGTGGAAATTCGTAATCGTCTCCCGTGCTACTGTGTACGTGCTCTGCCACTGAGACTTTCGTCTATGTGGGCGCCCTGAATTATAAAAGTCGATTATCTTCTGATTTTAAACTGATTAATGCTGCTTTTCTTCCCCCTGAAAAGCACACAATAACCCGATTAGCATTTTCATATATTACGAGGACCGATCACAGATACAACAGCAAGAGTCAGTCACTCCCGACACGCATGACATAATTGTGGTACTTGGTCAGTTGCATTTGTTCACTTTACATTTTAATGTGATGCAACAAATTCTCTCTCGTGCCTGTGACGCCCCTTGCGCTTAGGGCGGCAATAAATGCACACCATTCTTGGCCTTCCTTTGTATTGTGTTCCAGCTGTGATTCATTTCTTTCAGTTATTCTTCTACTGTTCTCCTTCAGGTCATTTGGGGTCTTCCCGTTTTTTCGTTTACCCTCGGGTGTCCATCTCAGTGCAGTTTTCGTGACAGTCTCTGTGCGTATCACATGTCCGATATATCTCCATGATATCTCCATGTTTTTGCATGATGGTGCTCATATTCTGTTGTTGGCACTGTATAAGCAGTTCTTGGTTAGAGATAGTGTTTGGCTAGAACACGCTTAAGATCTTTCGCAGACAAGTTGTATGGAAGTTGAAAAGTTTGGACATATGCATACTGTACGCTATTGAAATACAGATTTCCTGATCTTTTAGTTAGGGATGTAAATTACAAGTACATCAAAAGTCAGAGTAACGTTTGCCTGAATAGCGAGGTATACCGAAAATAAGGAGAGCACGCCTTCACGCAAAAATCAGCCAGAATTACCATATTAGACGTCATGACTACGCTTAGAATACATAACGAATGGACAAAAAACATACTCTATGCTACCCCTCTCACGAACAGTTACTTGTACAGTGCTACCCTTCCTCCCCCTGCTATCAATTATCTGTCCCTACTAAAGCTACCCGTCGCGCCGCTCTCCCCCTGAAACCACCGCTCACGTCTGTCACTCACACTCAATATATCAGAGACATGCGCTCCATATCTGATATATTCCTCTCAGCTTTCCGTTCTTCATCTGACACATCACGCATCCAGCATCATATCCTGGTCGTGTCTGTCGTTGATGAGTTCAGCGAGCGTATAATCTGATTTAATGTTCCAGTCCGGACTACAGTCATCTTTCATATTTATTGCCAACAAGTTCTTAAGTCTTCCAGACCACACCCTACATTGGTTAGACGCAGATGAGCTCGTGACTACGACCTGGTTCACCTGCTCAGCCGTCAAGCTGAGACCAATACAATCTTATTACTGTCCAATCAGATCATTAAGTCCATGTCATTTGTCACTCTATATTGTCAGCTCAGCTTACTGATATTTCTTACCTGTGTGGTCTGGTTTCATCTGCTGGCATTTGTTGGGACTAGTATTACAAATGCGAACAACCAGTATGACAGGACAGAGGCATGTCTAGAACTTTAGAACACATTTTTGCAGTTGTTTGATTATTATTTTTAATACTGACAATACATTTGTAGTGCATCACTATGTATCAATGATTTTGTGAACTTCATACATTGACAAAACAAGTCCAAACATCATAAATATAGACAAACACAGAATTACATGTTTTTGTAAGTTGTAAATATTGTAATTAAAAGAAAGCAAGAAACAATACTTTCTTCTTCATCTTCTCGTTCGTTCTTCGCGATCAATTTAATCATTTTTATTGCGATATATAATTAATATTTGATAAGAACGACTAATGTACGTTAAATCTAAGTTCTTAGGCCCTTAACTTGTGTGTGGTACCATACAAGTATAGGACAGGGCTTCCGTTTTTATCCTACGGGAAATGTTTGGAGTCTGTCTCGCTGACAGTCAGTTCCCCACACTTTCATTCGCGTGTACATTTCTCTTTAATGATCCGTTTTTGTTGTTGTTTTTTTTCCCCGATCCAGAAGCACTTGTACTTTCAGCTCTTCGGCTCGGTGATATGGACATCGTAACCTTTCGGTTCGGTGCCACGAAACCGTAAATCTGGGGAACCTGTGTCTTTTTCTGCCAGCCCGCGGAGTTGAACCCGCACTCCAGAGGGCTTGTCATCCGCAGTCCAACGCGCTACAAACACGCTAGGCATGCGTGCAATGAACGGTTTAACGCCGTATATTTGGGTTTGGATCTACGCCAAAGAGTCTTTTGTACTTTGCAACATTTCTACCTAAATGAAGAAATCATACAACAGACGATCAAATAGCAAGCGACTTTTCTGAAATTGTAATTTGTAAAAACTGTCATCATTTCCTTTATGTGTTTATTCTCCTTCACTTGTGTTTAGTTTGACTGCAGTCTGTTTCGTAATATTCAGTATATACATCAACATTGGAATTGCTAGATTTGAACAAGTTCAACTGAAAGCATGATCTAAGCAACGGTATATGCTGAACATATAAACAAGCAACTTGCTTATATACAGAGCGCAAATAGGAATGCAATGATTTACAACTGAAAAATGAAAATAGTGGCATATCCTTTACACAACTTAACCATCAATCATAGTAAACGAGTCGTTGATTTTCTAGGCACTACTTATACGTTCAGTAGTTTGACATTGCTTTCTGGGCGGTGAGGTCTATTTTTACCGTTCGTAAAAATTCAATTGAAGTAATTTGCTTCCAAACTTGCCCGCCGCGAAGTTTGCACCATATACGCTTGGGTTGTTATCAAGCTTACTACTGCTTAAGCTACAGGCGTTCACGTTTTACAACTACTAAACAACGTTATCGGTAAGGACAAGTAATGGACAAAACAGGTTAGAGTTGGCCAATCAAGGTGATCATTTCGCTGCAAGAAACAGAAGTATTTGGACATTCTTATACATTTTAAAACATCAATGTGTTGCCGATATACTCGCAAGGGGAGCAAAGAATAGTAACACTACGACCTACGGGGCATGTCGTAAGAGGCGATTGAGGTAGGGGCCTATGGAAGCTACCCTAATAAATAAAAAGCGTCGCAGGAAGCGGATGTGCTGGCCTACTTGTAGGTGCATAACTGGCACAACGTACAATTGCTCTTATGTTCAGATCACATACAAATCACAAAGAGTGGTTAACAAGTGGTCGATATGGAACGTTCAATGAAGAAGTGGAAATACATTTCAAATTAATGTTAACTAAAGCTAATTTAAACATTAAATATCTACCGCCATTCTGTAATGATTAGCTCGCTCTGCTTACATGAAAAAAAGGCGGCACCCTGGTACGACTACACTGCTGTACTAACCTCCCTCACTTTCATTGATCTTACAGTTACCGTACTAACCGTTTCTACTGCTTTCAGAATCTTTCTGCGTATTTTCTTTTACTCAATGTCTCAAAGAGGGATCTTTCCCATCTAAGGTTCTTGTCATGTGATCCATACTCAATCATAAGTGACACCGATAATGACATTGATCCCTTGGGCCGGTATGATCTTTAGGATACTTCAGACGATGAACAAGAAATCGAATGTCACGGTAAAAGTGCTTATCTCGTATTTCGTATGTTACACGGATTCTGGCCCCTTATTCCAGTGGTTCTCAAAGGGTGTGTCCATGCGCACCAGTCTGCCCGGGGACATTCCTAGGTACGCCCTAAGGGGTCGGAAATGCGGTGCCCGCGGGCACAAGGATAAAAAGTCGCCAAGACACTTCAGACCCATGCTTTTCATTGGCAGAAATTAAATGATGAGTAAACATTCATTTCCAATTATTTCTGTATTCTATTTTTGCATCTTATTTATTACGTTTTTGTGTATAGTGCGCCTATGATTTTTGTGTAGGACTTCAAGTGTGTTCCGACTTCAAAAAAGTTTGAGAACCACTACCTTATTCGGTCGCTCTTGTGTGTATCAGTAGACATTTATCTGGGTAGTTAGTTCCCCTTGTGAATGGATTATTACTAGACTTGGATTAAATGAAGAGTGAACATGGATTTATTCATGGCTGAATAGATACAATTAAAAATGTACCGAAGGATTAGGAATATAAGAACAATTTATGAGCATACTAAAATAAAGATAAGTTCAATATTTTAACAACAATAAACATGGCACTGTAATAGAGGGAATAAGATGGCATGATAGGGTCACAAATGAGGAACTTATGGAGAGAACGAGACAGATTCCAGTGAACGAACAGGTTAAAAAGACGCTGGCGCTGGATAGGACACACTTTGCGAAAACCGGAGGGAATATAACAAGAAGGGTCCTTGCCTGGAACCGCAGGGACAGCGAAAGAAGGGAGGCCGAGAAATACATGGAGACGAGATTTGGAGGCGGAGATCAACGATATAAAGAAGGGCTGGAGGGAGCTGCAGGAGATAGCTAGAGATAGGAAGACTTGGCATGAGTTGGTTGAGGGCCTATGCCCCAACCCGGGGTAAAAGGCAAAGAGAGAGAGAGAAACATGACACTGTACTGAATACCAGGAACACGATAAAAGTTGAAGATGTCTAGTCTAAAGTCAAAGGATTGACTTCATTGCACCAGGTTTTACCGCATGTGACTCGGTCCCTCTTCGCTTAAATTGCACGCCATCTGCCTAGAGTATTGCACAAAGCACGAACTTAGTAGCTCCGGCAGCAATACAAGTGGTTTCTACAAAAAATGCACCCTTGAACAGAATGGCCTAGTCAGGATTCGAACCTATGACCTTCAGAACGCACGGAGTCTTAGCCACAGAGACCGCCTGAAAATAAGTGGACTAGGGTAAGACAACGCTGCAAGAGAAAGTATAACATCTTGAGATGAACAAATATTGACTCGCCAATAGTGGGGATACTGTCAGAAACAGGCATTGGAAAGAGAAGAACCATTGAATACATTTGTGACTGGAGATAGTGCTGTTGTGTCTATGCTGAAAACGTCAAGTGATCATCTATAGAGTCCTTGCATATTTATTTATTGTATTACTCAAGTATCTTTATACGTTATACAGAGCCTGTAAGTAATTTCTCCATACCGCTCTATCCTGAGCACCTCGTTAAATCTCTTCTATGAAATGGAGTCTGTTATTTTTTCGCCGTTGTCAGTAAAGTTCATTTCAGCGTTTCCCCATGTGGCGTTCTTTCTTACTTAAACCATATGACTTCCACGTCAGTGTCTGCTTTGTGATTATTTGATCATTTTTTCACAACGCATGTTCAACACATCTCCATTTTCTCAACGCATGTTCAACACATCTCCATTTTCTCAACGCATGTTCAACACATCTCCATTTTCTCAACGCATGTTCAACACATCTCCATTTTCTCAACGCATGTTCAACACATCTCCATTTTCTCAACGCATGTTGTTCACATCTCCATTTTCTCAACGCATGTTGTTCACATCTCCATTTTCTCAACGCATGTTCAACACATCTCCATTTTCTCTCTTTAAAAAAAAATTATACCCAACATTAATTTGAAACAAGCAATGAACGACAGAGGTATCGAATATAATCAAGTCATGTTGAAGGGGGACGAAAGATATCATTTCATCACTACGACTGTAGTAAAAACGTTTATATTATAAAAGAATGACAAGTTTATATGTTACGTTTCATGATGGTTGGAACGTTTGCTGTGCACTGTTATCGAAATTCATTTTATCTAGCGTCTGTAGTTTTTTGTTTTTAGTTGTTGCTAACTTAATTTATGATATCTAGCTTCTTCTGCAAGTACGGTTCTACTTTATTCTTGTATATCTCAGCTAGCTTTTACAGCTAGGTCGACTGAAGCGTGTCCCTTCCGGACTTGTCCTCCGTAACTTGAATTTCAAAGCCATCGTTCATACCATTTAACAACAGTGCTCATACAAAACAAACTCAACGAGGGTCTTGCTATACAAAGAGTTTAATTTATCCTAACATCATATACTGTTATATATATATATATATATATATATATATATATATATATATATATATATATATATATATATATATATATATATATAAGCTCAGACATAAACACACGAAGTATTATACATCTAAGCTAATTTGTTAATCCCTGTCATTTTCAGAGACACATCTTCACACACAAAAGCATGCTTGTGCAAAAGATCAATATGATTTTGATCCATTGATATGAATTCTACAAATACTCATTGCACTTTGGTGAATAGACATGTGTGCTCCGATCTCTTTCTAATTCGGAAGATCTCAGTGGCAGAGCGCGAACTCCTTAACATCGCCGATAGTCTGCAATGCAATTTTGAAGATGAAAATTTTATCAGGATTTTATTTTAATTTTTTAACTACTTTTGCCCAAAGAATGAAGTGGTTTGGCCACTTAATAAGAATGCATCCAAACTCCACAGTATACAAAGTCTTCTAAAACAGAACATCAGTAAAGAAGGCGAGATGAAGACCAAGAAAAAGATGGTTAACAATCACCCAAGCTACCAGAACAGCGCAAGACAAAAACAGAAAACCACAACACTGGATAACAACCCGGTAGCAGTGTGACGACAGAAGAAGAAGAACGACTTTTGCCCGGACAGCAGGGCTTACTCTTATCAGTTTTCAACTGTCAATGGTTCTTCTATGTGTTCAACTTAAACATTGGACCTACCCGTCCTATCTGTTATCATCCGTCCACAATAAAACTAGCTACTCAATCTCACCTACATTGAAACTAAGCCCGTCTGCCCAGCGTGTTCGTAGCGCGTTGGACTACGGGTGACAAGCTCCCGGTGAGTGCGGGTTCAGTTCCGCGGGCTGGTAGAAAAGCCACAGGTTCACCAAATTTACGGTGTTCGTGGCACCGAAGGGTTGCGATGTATACGGCACCGAAACGAAGAGCTGAAAGCTCAAGTGCTTCTGGATCGGTTAAAAACAACAACAAAACCATTATTGAAACTAGGGTCGCTGGAAAGATAACGTGATCGCTACACGCGAGGAACGAACCGCGTACCATTCTAGTGAGACTCAATCATCTTACCTTCACCCCACAGAGACGTCCCTAAATGTCTGGATGTTCAAAGAATGTGTCATGACAGTGACATAAAAGATCAATATATTTGATTGCATCGTATCACTAAATCATCACAAGTCAAGTCGCGTCCAATGATGGCACATAAGGCAGAGACAAATATGTTTAATCAGTTCGATTTTGTGTCTTTCTTTCAATCTCAAAGCTAGTCCTATTCATGTCTAAAAATGTATCATTCATTTGACCATATGACTCCTTTTATCCAGTGTCCACAGCATTGCATGTCTTGTCCGCCTTTCTTTTCTGAGCCTGAGGGCATGGTCAATGTATTCGCTGTCTTTTTGATTATATACTGTAGTCCATCGCTGTTCAACGCGGCCGGTGCCTTGGTGCCCGTATAATACATTCATGGTGCCTTGTCACTCCTCTGCCTTTAGCGATACTCAACAAGCGAACAAGAAAAACAATATAGATTGAAAATCTTAACAACGGAGATGAGGTGTCTTAGAAGAGCTGCAGGTGGGACAATACGAGACAAAATTAGAAATGAAGAAATCAGAAGACTGGATGTGAAACCAGTCATTCAATTCATAAAAGAACAACAGATTAAATGATTTGGATACCTGACAAGAATGCCCTGGTATTGCTACCACAAAAAGCCTCGAAGAACACGTATAACGAGTACAGAGCACGAGGAAGACCACGCAAAAATAGAGTGACGACATCAAGAACATCCTTCAGAAAATGAATAACGGCTTACAAAGTGCATTAGAACAAGTACACACAAGATCACTACATTTCTTTCTCTACACACACACACCCTCCTCCCCAACACTTCTATAAAGAATATATATATATATATAAATTTGCATACAGGTAAGTTCAAGTGTACATAGATTCCAATATAATTTTACCCATATATAACTGTCATAAGTCTGTTTACATCCACTTGTGTGTATAGTTTGTAGGCGGAAGTGTATTTGAAGTGTAATCTCTCTTATATGCCGCTTTTATCATTCTATTGTGATATATAAGCAGCCAAACATCAAGAACGAATGTACGTGCACAGCCTTCAGTACCTATTGGAACTCAGGTGCTTATCCTTCGGTGGTGTGTTCGATTTCAACCAGCGTTTACTGGGTTCGCTCTCCGCTAGCCTTTTGCTGTCCCCAGCCAAAACCCACAAGGCAGCAGGCTGCTATTTACTTTCAGGGCAGCGACCCGTAGACGACCTGCCCTGCCGGACTGGTGAGCGTCATCTGCCCAGGAAATGTAATTAATCAACAGTACTTGATATTCCTTGCTAATCAACTGTCCCTAACTTCTGTACTTCGAATTCTCCATATCGGTTATTTGTTAAACCATTCTTTGCGATTTGTATGTGATCATTCTCATAGTCTTGTGGCCGGTGTTACGGAGCTTATGCTTTTACAATACTCTCGGCAGGTGGCATGCCATTTCTGCGGAGTGGGACTGAACCATACGTGGCAAAACCTGGTGCAATGAAATAAACTTCGGATTTAGGCCCTTTAGTTATGTTTCTGATTCTATTCTTAGCGAGCTCATTCGTACCGTTATTAATACGTTAATGTTCTCTTCCTGTTGTATATGATATTCCATTTCTGTATGTAACATCATTCCCATTAAATTTGCTCATTTTTTTATCTTTCTCCTAAGGCGTATCCGTTATTTAATGTAACTTTTCATTATGTCCTGGACATGTTGTGTGCAACACTTTATCTACATGTATATTTTCCTGAACGTATTAGAAACTCTCTCTCTCGATATATATATATATATATATATATATATATATATATATATATATATATATATATATATATATATATTAATGGCCTTTTCGTCTTTACCGACTCAACTAGAAAATGTGTTATTCTGACGCCTTCTGGGTTTGCTCTTGCATTTCTATTCAAACGCTTCATATCGATCACTTGTTAACCACTTTGTATGATCTGTATGTGATCTGAGCATAAGAGCGATTGTACGCTGTGCCAGTTATGCGCATACGAGTAGGCCAGCACATCCGATTTCTGCAACGCTTTTTATTCACTAGGGTAGCTTCCCTAGGCAGCTACATTAATAGCCTCTTACAACATACCTTGTAGGTCGCAGTGGTACTATTCTTTGCTTCTCTTGTGGGCCCTGGCAACCACATGGGCGGATCTTGCATTTAAGCTCATCCCTAATTCTTTTTTTTTATAAGATTCTACACCTTTGTTTAATCTTTTTTTCTGCATGTCTTGATCATCGGCTAGTTTTTGTCCCCATTTGTTGGGACTGATAGAAAAGTTCTTCATTGGTGCCTTGTCGGTATTCTTATATCTGAACATTAGTTTGCCTTCCAATTAGTACACACACACACACACACACACATACTTGTATATATTTTGAGGTTTAAACAAAACAACAATGACACACATTAAAGTTGCAATCATGTTTAATTTCTTTTAAAAAATGCTGACAACTTTCAAACGAAAATAGAAAACGAGGTAGAAATAAAACAATTGCTGACTTTGAGTTGCTTGTGTTGATGTAGTACATTTTAACCTTAATTTGATTCATTTCTGTAGGACAACAAGAGTGCCAATCCCATTTTCCATGTTACTAAACATCTGATTTCATCCTGCCTATCTACCTCCTTTAGCCTACCATATCATGACGCGTGTGTTTTGTGTGTAACTATTTTTCTATGATGTTTGAAATTCTTCCCTGTTCTTATTGCTCATTTAAAACCTGGCACATTCCTTTGTAATAGATCTATTCGGAATAAACGAGCTACGCTTGAATAATTTAGAATTGAATGATGATTGCAATGTCGATAAACGACAGGTGTAAATGTTATACCGCCCTGTGAGTTGTTGTGGCCTTTGTTCATAAATTAAGCAATCCAGATTTACGTAATCTCTTTTTAGTTTTATGTAAGCGGGCGAAGAGGGTAA
Organism: Arion vulgaris; assembly: GCA_020796225.1. Taxonomy (NCBI): domain Eukaryota; kingdom Metazoa; phylum Mollusca; class Gastropoda; order Stylommatophora; family Arionidae; genus Arion; species Arion vulgaris. The sequence continues at coordinate 67,617,249 of CM036757.1, forward strand.
GATAAGTATAGGGTCTACCGTTTGTATAGACAGGAACAGTTGCCGCGTTCAGCGTGCGATAGTCATTTTGGGAAGGTGTGAGGTAGAGATATTAATGCGGCGATGTTCAGGTGTTCTACTCTTTGATGCTGATGTATTCCGTACAGTTAAATCCTAACCTACGTTGCTGTACGCTTTTCAATAATAATGGGCCATTCTCTACCTAGTTTCGTTTAATTATATATTCTACTTCTTCTTCTTTGCGTTCGTTCTTTACGACCAATTTTAATCACTCTTTGTGATATGTTTGATCTTTGCCAAGAACGTGTATAAGTTGCACATTGGTTTGGTAGGCCCTAAACACATAAACTTCTACACGCTTAGGACATGTGCATCCGATTTCAGCCAAACCTCCTTAGTCGCCTCTTACGACATGCATGGCAGGTAACAGTGGTTCTATTCTTTACACCCCAAATTTGGGCCCGGTAACCACTCAGGCAATTATATATTATATCCTGCCCCTATTATGTTTAAGGAATATTGTAATTTGTACCACCATCTGTATTTTTTTGCGTTCGTTCTTAGCAGCCAAGTTAACCATTTTTTGTGATCTGTGTAGTTTGCGACGAGAACGTGAATACAATGCGTGCCAGTTCATATGTCCTTACTGCATGTAAGCGTTCGTGTGGTGCCGGGGCCCGCAAGGGAAGCAAGTAATAGTACCACAGAATAGCATCGCATAAATCGGATGTGTTGGCCTACTTGTAGGCGCATAACTGGCACAACGTACAATCACTCTTAGTCTCAGATCACATGCAAATCCCACAGAGTGGTCGTAGCTGCATGTATGGCAGGCTCATCCGAGTTTTGTCCTAAAGTGATGGTTGGGTTTGCCTGAACTGACATTCCCGTACATCTTTCATTGTTTCCTCGTTGAACGTCAATCACTTTTTATTCATCATATTCAGTCACTGAATGCAGCTTGTATAGTACCACCATCACCCATTAGGTTGTGCTGAGAACTTTACCAACCTAACAGCCCTTCGGAATTTGTCTCTCTTCAACCTCAGATATTCCGCTTCCGCTACCTTCATGCTCAGATCATCTGTCACATATATTACGTTGTCTTCCTCTTTGCTTCTCTCCTTATGTCTTCTCAAGATCGTCTTGTTTATTTTATGTGGCTAAAATACATAAATTTCATGTTTGTAACATCTGTTAATTTTCTGTAGTTTTGAGTTCTTTCTGTATAGATTTACTTGTTGTCTACTTTGTCCATTGTAAGCGGATGAGTCTTCTGTAACACTTATATTCAAAAATGCATATCTGATTTTCCATTTCCTTGTTGAAGTTTGCTTTAATTGTACGTGATCTGGAAATGTTCTTATTTTTGTTTTCTCGTTTCCTGATTTATGTGTATGAGGTCTTTCGTTCTCTCCGCACGTGACCTCTGTGATGCCAAACTTTTCCTGTAATTATCTCTACGGAATAATGTGACGTGTAGCCAAACACATGTTGAGCTGGAACTGATCTATTTATCCAATATTTCTTCTTCTCATACATATTTCAAGTTGCATTTACAGTAATGTCTGATCACTGATTTATGCATGTCTTTTGACCTGTTCAATCCCTAACACTTCTATCCAGTATTTGTGATGTCTTTTCTAGTCTTTCAATGTGTCTACCTTGATGAAGTGGAAATGTCGTTTAACAATATATTTATGTGTTTTTGAGTGAAAATCCAAGCTGGCGTGTAAACATTTAACACTTCTTAGTTGCTGTCAATTTCTACATCGCAAACAGTCATACTGGTTGCAGGTTTTCGGTTGAGTTTGATATAATCAAATAGCTTGTCCTGAGCAGAACTTTGCCACCCCAACAATCCTCCGGAATTTCTCTCATAGATAGGCCAGATGTCTTGCCTCTGCATCCGTCATGTTCAAACCATCAGTCACATCCTGAATCCATCTTCTCCGTGGTCTTCTTCTTTTTGCCGGTATGCCTCCTTCCATGATGGTCTTCTCCAGCCCATCATGTCTTTTTATATGTTCAAAATATCTCAATTTTCTCTTTCGTATTTGTAGCATCAGCCAGTTTTCTTTGATTTTGAGTTCTTTCTGGATAGATCTATTTGTTCTCTTCTCTGTCCAAGATATACGGAGGACTCTTCTATAACACTTATATTCGAAAGCACATATATGTTTTTACTACTACTATTTTAAATGTCCATGCTTCACACCCAGACGTTGCCACCGGGAATATGCATGCTTTTAGTATTCTGATCTTTGTTTTCTTATCAGTTCCGTTCCATAATGTTTTTAGTTGTTTAATTTTTTTGTAATGCCATATTTGTTCTTCTTTAATTTTCTTCATCCCATTTCCATCTGTTGTTAGCAGTGAACCAAGATATTCAAAACTGTTCACATTTCCATCTGTTGTTAGCAGTGAACTGAGATATTCAAAACTGTTCACATTTCCATCTGTTGTTAGCAGTGAACTGAGATATTCAAAACTGTTCACATTTCCATCTGTTGTTAGCAGTGAACTGAGATATTCAAAACTGTTCACATTTCCATCTGTTGTTAGCAGTGAACTGAGATATTCAAAACTGTTCACATTTCCATCTGTTGTTAGCAGTGAACTGAGATATTCAAAACTGTTCACATTTCCATCTGTTGTCATTATTTTTATTTTTGCTACATTGAGATATAGATTTTGTTTTTCGCTTTTATCTTTCACTTCTAATAATTTCTCAATCCATTTTTGTGATGTTGACAGTAACATTGTATCGTCAGCGTATCGTAGTTCAGGTATTTCTCTTCGATTATAAAAGGATCGTGTTGTTCTTTTCCGCTATCTTCTGTAACATTCCTTATGATGTTTTCTGCATATATGTTTTAAACAGACAAGGCGACAAAATGCAGCCTTGTCTGACTCCTTGCCCTATGTCAAACCAATCTGGTGTATTTTAAATCGCATGTTCTTACAGCCGCCATTTGATCATTATAAAGTTCTCTTATGATCTATAATGGAAATCCCATTTCTCCCATAATCTTCCACAATTCCTGATGTTCTACACAATCAAATGCCTTTGAGTAGTCAATAAAGCATGAGTATATATCTACATTATACTCTCTAGATTTTTCTATGATTGTTCTCATGTTAAATATATTGTCACGTGTACCTCTGTTCCGTCTAAACCTAGCTTGTGCTATGTTGATATTTTCTTCCATTTTCCTATACAGTCTTCCCATAATAATTTTTAATAAGATTTTACTTGCGTGGCTATATTTACACTTCACAATTCTATGTTCTCTGCATGTTTTTTTGACTTCTTCATAGTGGGATATAATTTTAACTTTTCTTCATAGTGGGATATAATTTTAACATTCTTCATAGTGGGATATAATTTTAACATTTCTTCATAGTGGGATATAATTTTAACATTTCTTCATAGTGGGATATAATTTTAACTTTTCTTCATAGTGGGATATAATTTTAACATTCTTCACAGTGGGATATAATTTTAACTTTTCTTCATAGTGGGATATAATTTTAACATTTCTTCATAGTGGGATATAATTTTAACTTTTCTTCATAGTGGGATATAATTTTAACATTCTTCATAGTGGGATATAATTTTAACTTTTCTTCATAGTGGGATATAATTTTAACATTTCTTCATAGTGGGATATAATTTTAACTTTTCTTCATAGTGGGATATAATTTTAACATTCTTCATAGTGGGATATAATTTTAACATTTCTTCATAGTGGGATATAATTTTAACATTTCTTCATAGTGGGATATAATTTTAACTTTTCTTCATAGTGGGATATAATTTTAACATTCTTCACAGTGGGATATAATTTTAACTTTTCTTCATAGTGGGATATAATTTTAACATTTCTTCATAGTGGGATATAATTTTAACTTTTCTTCATAGTGGGATATAATTTTAACATTCTTCATAGTGGGATATAATTTTAACATTTCTTCATAGTGGGATATAATTTTAACTTTTCTTCATAGTGGGATATAATTTTAACATTTCTTCATAGTGGGATATAATTTTAACTTTTTTTCATAGTGGGATATAATTTTAACCTTTTTTCTGTGATTTCTTCCGTTTCTAATTGAGAATCTCATTTAAACTCATCACCTTCCGACCCAGAACAAGATACTGCCGTCTCAACACCACTACATGCACAGGATGAAGTACACTGAATTGGATCATTTTTAGGGGGTCTATATTACAAGTACCACTGAAGTCGTAGTCAGACTCACCTAAATGGACCTCATGAAAAAAAAGTGGGCACAAAATCAGTGCTGAACTTTATGAAGAAACAAGACATTTAATGGGTCGGCCACACAAGCAGATTACCAACAGACAGTTCACCTCAAATAGAATGTTACTCCGATACAGCAAAGCAAAAGGTGGACCACGGGAATATAAGAGGAAGTGAAAAACACTTTATGATGCTCACAGAATAGCCAGTTATAGAAGTATGTCCTTATCCTGACGCTGTGATGCACACCCAAAAACACTTTATGATGCGCACAGAATAGCCAGTTATAGAAGTATGTCCTTATCCTGACGCTGTGATGCACACCCAAAAACACTTTATGATGCGCACAGAATAGCCAGTTATAGAAGTATGTCCTTATCCTGACGCTGTGATGCACACCAAAAACACTTTATGATGCGCACAGAATAGCCAGTTATAGAAGTATGTCCTTATCCTGACGCTGTGATGCACACCAAAAACACTTTATGATGCGCACAGAATAGCCAGTTATAGAAGTATGTCCTTATCCTGACGCTGTGATGCACACCAAAAACACTTTATGATGCGCACAGAATAGCCACTTATAGAAGTATGTCCTTATCCTGACGCTGTGATGCACACCAAAAAAAAAAAAAAATTGTAGAAAAGAATAATGTTCAAATGTCCAGCGTATTTGTCTTACACTTGTCTCTTAATGTGTCTATTATTTTGTGTTCGAGATCAGTGCCATCACCGGTCGACTGGATTGTGTATGTCCATTCCTTGACATAGTGGTAAACTCTGCAAGATTTGTTTGTCCTGTTGTTGGTATGTTCTTCTCACTTACAGTGTTAACTTATTTCATCAATAACGCTTCATTCTCACATTATTCTCAACAGCCTCATGTGTTGATGTTTATTATACGCTTCTAAAGTCCCTCTCACATCTCCTGTCTCACTATCTTCAAAATTACATCGTAACCCTCGCTATTATCGTGCACTGCGCTGAGATTTTCTTGTGTAAGAAAGAGATTGGAGCACACATGATTATTTACCTAAGTGCAATGACAACGGCCCAATGAATCAGTCTGTCTCTATTGTCCCCCATACATCCCTTTCTCTTATGTTCCTTGTGCATTTTTTAAATGTGTTATGCCCTTCGTGCACCCTTTTCTGTAATGCTCCTCTTACGCCCTTATCTATATTATTCTTCGTATATTTCTTTTTGTAGAACTCTTTTCGTATATCACTTTCTATAATGTCCCCCGTATATCACATTCTCTAATGTCCCTCGTACATCACTCTTTCTAATATCCCTCGTATATCACCTTCTCTAATGTTCCTCCTATATCTCTTTCTCTAATGTCCCTCGTACATCACTTTCTCTAATGTCCCTCATACATCAATTTCTCTAATGTTCCTCTTATATATCTTTCTCTAATGTCCCTCGCATTTCCCTTACTCTAATTGAAATTAATTTACAAAAACTTCAATCTCTCTCGACTTTACCATGGCTCTTCTCTTTGCCATAGGTATTTTGCTATTTGTCTTGCTTCTCAGTACTAAACAGATAATCGCATGCAATTCCATATATATATATATATATCCTGTCTGGAAATGTCAGTTGTTCATTGCTTACAAACTGCAAGTTGACATTTTTTATAAGTTAGCTATGACAAGTTTATCATATACTTTCATTCTGCATTATTATTTTCATCCGATACACAGCAGTGTTTGTTTTATGCATAATATTATAGATAGACAGTTTAAGTTATGTTGATAGAAAGTGATTTTTGTTGTTGATATATATATATATATATATATATATATATATATATATATATATATATGTATAGTCCTCTGGTACCGTTATACGTTACAAAGGGCCTGCAAGTAATTTCTCCATACCGCTCTACCCTTGACAACTCGCACAATCTCTTCCGTGGATTTGAGTGCGATAATTTTTGCCTCTCTCAGCAAAGTTCGTTTCTGGGTTTTCCTATTTCGACTTCTCTTTCTTGAACCATTTGCCTCTCACTTCAATAACTGTCTTGGTATTCATTGATCATTTATTCTTAAGGTATGCCCAACATATCTCCATCTTCTCCCTCTTATAACAGTTGTTACTAGTGGTTGACCAGACATTTTCTAATTACTTGTAATTATATACAATCAAAGTGTATACTAGAATGTATAACACAGTCCTACAACGAGTACTCCAGTGCTATATTGAAACCAATACTTATGTATGGCAGCGAATCATGGACAATGAGCAAACAATCAATACGATCATTGGAAGCCACAGAGATTTGGTTTTACAGAAGAATGCTGAAAATTCCATGGACAGCAAAGAAAACAAATGTGGAGGTTTTAAATCAGGCCTGCACACAAATAAAAGAATAAGAATCAGACAATCAAGGTTCTTCGGGCATATAATGCGAAGAGAAGGTTTAGAACATTTGGTGACTACAGCTAAAATTCAGGGAAGGAGAGATCGTGGAAGACAGAGGGAGAAGATGGTGGATGGCCTGACATCATGGTTCGACAAAATATCGACGTCAGAACTGATTATATGCACCAAGCAAAGAGAGTTGTGGAGAGACATGATCGCTTACGCCGGCAGGCACGGCACTTGATTGATTGATAACACAGTCTACTTCTTTTCCACAATACTAGAATATATAACACAGTAGTAAATGAATGAAGGAGACACACATTTTCTCCTCGTGAAACAGTAATGATCGTATGAGATAATGAGAATCATGTTGAATGCAATATGAACAATCATTTTCATGAACATCTGATGGTTTATTTAAGGCATCTCATGTATCAATAAGACAAATGCGATCTTTACATTTCATGATGTGCTGTGTACTTATAATAAGAGTATTAGTGGTATTGAAATATGTGCCAGAAACATCAGTTTGTATGTGTGTGCACGCATGTGTGCTGTTCTTCATATCTATGATAATGTTGTCGTACACAGCAACGATAGAATTCAGATACGAGAAACTGTTATTATTCTCTGTATGATTTATGTTATAGAAAACAAGAAAAACTGCCCGTAATACTCCTTTTTTGGCGGTATAGGACAAGGGACAAAAATAAGAGACAAAATTAGAAATGAAGAAATCAGAAGAAGACTAGATGTGAAACCAGTCATGCAATTCATAAAAGAACAACAGATTAAATAGTTTGGATACCTTACAAGAATGCCCTGGTATCGCCTACCACAGAAAGCCACACAGAAAAAGTGTAATGAGTACAAAGCAAGAGGAAGACCACGCAAAGATGGAGCGACGGCATCAAGAACAGCCTTACGAAAATGAATACCAGCTTACAAAGTGCCTTAAAACAAGCACACACACGATCACTACGTCCCCCCCAACACTTCTATAAAGAAGTAAATGGTGGAAGAGAAGAAGTGGGGTGGGGGTGGGTGTATGTGCCTGTGGAATTTAATGGCCGCATGGCTAGTCCAGTCGTTGCGAAACTGTTTAGGTTAGGATTTTATTTATGCACCGACAGAGAAAAACAACTCATTGACCTTACCGTAGATTGAACCCGTGTCTCCGGCATGTGTCTGTGAAATTTAATGACCGCATGGCTAGTGCAGTGGCTACGAAACTGTTCAGGTTAGAAAGTTCCTTTATGTACTCGACTGGGAGAAAAACTCCTCGGCGGTACCGTGGTTTCTTCTTCGTCATCGTAGCCTTACCGTGGTTTGAACCAGGGGGTCTCGCGCTTGGGAGCCGCGCTCTAATCCATTCGCCCAGAAGCTTGACTATGTTATAAAACTAGTATAATTATCACAATTTGGCTTAAATCTAGGTATAAACTAATTGATAATGTGTCTCTATTTGTGATATACAATCTCACACTACTGAAAACCCAAACATCTCCATATGCTGGTCTTGGTTACTCTGATGCATTTGTCCAGATCTGATGCCTTGGTGGCAAGCCTGAATGACCATGCCTCCGTTAGGAGCTGGAGTGTATGCACTGTTACTTGCTGAAAGATCTTGTAAATATTTCCAGCTTAAATGTGTACTAATATCATTGAGGTCAATATTTTGATTGATTGCGGTCTCTTGTTCGTTATGAGACTGGGACGGCCAGTTCTCACGTGCAGGAGAATGCTTATGAGTATGAATGGGGGAACCATCATGAAATGTCACTGTAGTCCCCCCACCCTGTGCTGTTGAAGAGGAAGACATTGGCACTCTATCGTTGGAACTCATGCTCCTGATATTAGAGCTTTGTTGGATGAATCTGGGTGGTCTGTGCGCCATCTCGAGGTCCATCATGGAAGTGTTTTGTATCACATTAGAATTGTCCATATTTGTTTGGAGATTTTGTGGATTAAGTGTGATAAGAGGCGTGGCACCGTTTGCTTGAGAAGCGTCAGTGTTAGGTGAATCTGGTTTATAAGGTTTGTTTTTTGTTTTATTGTTTTTAGTTCTTCGAAGTGGTTTTAGCAGGGATTTCCTGCTTGCTTAATCTAGCATTGTGATGGGCAGCACAGTGCGAGCTACGAAAACCAGAGTCCTCAGAATCTGTGGTAGATGATTGAGATGCTTGGGAATCCGGGCGATCAGCACCGTTGATGATGGACTGAGATTTGTTCGCGATACTGCTATCTTTGTTTAGGTGTCTTAGAGGTTTGGTGGGTGATGATGGTGAAGATTTAAACTGCCGACTATGTGCAGCAGAAGCAAGATCAGGCTGGGGGTGAAAGTTTACTGAAGGTAGAGATATTGCCCTGTTTGAAAACTGAGAGTCTGCGATGGTAGGAGTTGATGCATTATCTTGGCCTTGCCGACCTGTTGGAGATTGTTTTTGATTGTGTGGATGTTCTGTGGGTTCGTTCCCATGATAACATTGCTGTTCATTGTGTTTGTGAATCTGATATCCAGAGGTATCTAAATGGAAAGGAAGTTTTGATTGTTGGTTTGACAGTAAGGATTGTGTTGGGGGGTTGTGGACGTGAGCCACCAGATTGATTTGCCTGTCGTTGTATTGTGCTAGGTTAAGGCTGGTTGGATGAACGAGTGGAGGGTTGTAGTGTTGTGGACTTTGAGGATGATTCGTGTTATCTCCGTAACACACGCCATGAGTTGGATGAACAGATGCCTGAACCACGTTTTGATGTAAGGCAAGTTGATGTTGATGGTATGACTGCTGTTGGTGACTGTTTGACTGTATACGTTCACCACCAAACTGCCGTTGAAACGGCTCCTCGGCCTGACAGCATACCCTATTTGCGTGATAGCTGCACTGAGGAATCTGTGATCCGAACCCAGATATACCGGAATCAGGGCATGTTCTGTAAGCGAGACCTGAACGAGGCTCACTATCCTGACTGGGAGACAATCCTGCAGATATTCCGCTATCGTGGTAGGTGTGGTACATGGGTCGTCCTCTCCCATCCTGCTCTGTGGAAGGACTCCGACTCACATCGTACGCCACATTGTCCTCGCCGTTTTCAGGAAGTAAGGAGTCTTCCATACGACAATAGCTGGGCGGTGGAGGGGGGTCCATACACATCCCCAAACGTCTCATCTTCCCGTGTGGGTCATACTTCTTCGTAAGCACCTCCTTGCGAACTTTCTGTAAAAACCTGTTCAAAAATTAGAATAAAAATTGTCAATTTCTGGATTTTACACATTTGATATTATCTTTTGACCACACTTTTAACTGCAGGGCAGTCTTTGATATAATTCATCAGCTGATCTTAATTGACAAGGGATCAACATTTAAAAATATAAGAATTATTTAGTTAACTTAGTCGTTTACGCTTTTGATAATTGTCTTTTTATCTTCGAATTAGCTGTCGCCGTTGAAGAAGTATTTGGGTAAAGTGTGTTTTGTTATTCAAATACATCTTTTGCCACTAGCAGTAGTAAATATTTATGTGAAAAAAATTATACATATTAATAAATAAATGATTATGCAAAAACATATAGCACATGTCATCAGGCGTTCATTAAAACTATAATACAGCACTCACAACTATGTGATTTATGAGAATGTGTGATTTGTTATACGAATATATGAGATTTACAAAAGAATATATGCGATTTACGATAATGTGGGATTTTATATAAGAACATGTGAAACTCACAATCATGTGATTATATAAAACTTGTAACTTTTTCATCATGTGATTTTGATATCAGAACATATGAGACTTATGATAATATAGATGATATAAGAGCAACACTTACCAGCAGTAGATGAAGATGAGGAATAATGTGATGGTAATAATTGTGGGAATGATGATCCCCACGTAAAATAAGAAATTCATATTGTCTTCATGGTTAAACACAACCGTGTGACAAACTCATCATTCTGCCATTGTGATGAGCACATCTTATCATTGTTCCTAGAGCTGTTCTTGTCTGCTTGTTTGTTCTCTGGTCTGAATGATGTTCAGATTGCTTAAGTCTAGTGAAAAAATGCACAATCAGAAAACATCAGTTGAAAACGTGAGGACGGATCTCAAACATAGTACTAATACTATACATACAATTTCCCGTAGCCTTTTCAAACCGTATGGTATGAAGTCACTTCACATTTCTAGATACTAATGTGCAGGAGGTAGGTAAGCTAATTCCTTTCCTCGTGTGTGGAACGTCGAGTATGGGATTGAACCCACATCCTTCATGTGTCCGAGTCGACAGTCGAACGCTTCTGTACTACGCTAATCCGCACCACAATACTACTATTTCAACTACTAATAATAATCCACTGTTCCAATGGAATATATGACATCAACTGTTGCTCTCTACTGTTCCAATGGAATATATGACATCAACTGTTGCTCTCTACTTTTCCAATGGAATATATGACAGCAACTGTTGCTCTCTACTGTTCCAATGGAATATATGACAGTAACTGTTGCTCTCCACTGTTCCAATGGAATATATGACATCAACTGTCGCTCTCTACTGTTCCAATGGAATATATGACAGCAACTGTTGCTCTCTACTGTTCCAATGGAATATATGACAGCAACTGTTGCTCTCTACTGTTCCAATGGAATATATGACAGTAACTGTTGCTCTCCACTGTTCCAATGGAATATATGACAGCAACTGTTGCTCTCCACTGTTCCAATGGAATATATGACAGCAACTGTTGCTCTCTACTGTTCCAATGGAATATATGACAGCAACTGTTGCTCTCTACTGTTCCAATGGAATATATGACAGCAACTGTTGCTCTCTACTGTTCCAATGGAATATATGACATCAACTGTTGCTCTCTACTGTTCCAATGGAATATATGACATCAACTGTTGCTCTCCACTGTTCCAATGGAATATATGACATCAACTGTTGCTCTCTACTGTTCCAATGGAATATATGACATCAACTGTTGCTCTCCACTGTTCCAATGGAATATATGACATCAACTGTTGCTCTCTACTGTTCCAATGGAATATATGACAGCAACTGTTGCTCTCCACTGTTCCAATGGAATATATGACATCAACTGTTGCTCTCTACTGTTCCAATGGAATATATGACAGCAACTGTTGCTCTCTACTGTTCCAATGGAATATATGACATCAACTGTTGCTCTCTACAGTTCCAATGGAATATATGACATCAACTGTTGCTCTCTACTGTTCCAATGGAATATATGACAGCAACTGTTGCTCTCTACTGTTCCAATGGAATATATGACATCAACTGTTGCTCTCTACTGTTCCAATGGAATATATGACAGCAACTGTTGCTCTCCACTGTTCCAATGGAAATATATGACATCAACTGTCGCTCTCTACTGTTCCAATGGAATATATGACATCAACTGTCGCTCTCTACAGAACTATACTCTTTTTTCAGTTCTACCAACGAGACTCCAATTCCCGTGACCTCCCTTCTCCCACAATTCTTCGCGAGGTGCTTTTGCCCCCAACTCCTCTCTTTACCTGTGGGTTCCAGCCAACTGGATATGTGATTATTCTGTTTGATTATTCACCGAGAGTGTATCTAATCACTTTTCTTATCCTTCATGTGTATTGGTCTACGTTATGTTCTCAACAGATATATTTATTTGATACAGTATATAAAACAGCATCAATAAAGTGTACACACACACACACACACACACGGCAAACAGTGCATTAGAAATGGTTCTGTATTAGTTGTACATACACACACACACGGCAAACAGTGAATTAGAAATGGGTCTGTATTAGTTGTACATACACACACACACGGCAAACAGTGCATTAGAAATGGTTCTGTATTAGTTGTACATACACACACACACGGCAAACAGTGCATTAGAAATGGTTCTGTATTAGTTGTACATACATACACACACGGCAAACAGTGCATTAGAAATGGGTCTGTATTAGTTGTACATACACACACACACGGCAAACAGTGCATTAGAAATGGTTCTGTATTAGTTGTACATACATACACACACGGCAAACAGTGCATTAGAAATGGGTCTGTATTAGTTGTACATACACACACACACGGCAAACAGTGCATTAGAAATGGTTCTGTATTAGTTGTACATACACACACACACGGCAAACAGTGCATTAGAAATGGTTCTGTATTAGTTGTACATACATACACACACGGCAAACAGTGCATTAGAAATGGGTCTGTATTAGTTGTACATACACACACACACGGCAAACAGTGCATTAGAAATGGTTCTGTATTAGTTGTACATACACACACACACACACACGGCAAACAGTGCATTAGAAATGGTTCTGTATTAGTTGTATACATAAACAGATAAAGGTGTGATTACTCAAGCACACACAAAAAACAGATTTGACAACACAAAAAACAGATTTGACATGCTCATCAAGTGCAGTTTTTATATCTTCTCTTCTGTGTTCTACATCCTATTCTACAAGGAGACAGCATTGTCAATACATTTTTACTTTGGCAAAAAATTCCATCTTCGTTCCAAGAATTCATGGGAGTCTCACAGTTGTTGCGTTGTATCAACAACATAAACATGTCGACAGTCATCGTTACCCAGATGGCAAAGTAGTCAGCGCCAGGAGAACGGGATGAAACTAGTCACACATTTCATGGCACTAACCAGCCGGAAAATCGCTTCACGAATTTCATTTCCGTGCTGGCCATTATACCAGGAGGGAAGAAATGTTTGCACTTTGTTTTCAGGAGGGAGAGATGGGAACAGGGTTGGAAGTATGAGAACTGTCAGTGAACACTGCTAGCCAATTTGTGCTCCTGAATGGCTGGAACATTAACTTTTCAGTAAAAGAACTGATTGCTCTGATTATGACACTCACTTAACGCCTGGTGCTAGTAGGAGAATGACAGTTGCAAGATATGTAGACATTCTGTCATCCGCTCGCCATGATTGATTGCTCGTACGAGTTGCTAGACAAGATGATTGACAGCAAAACTACCGTGTGTGTGTGTCTCTCTCTCTGTGCATCATCATCAGGTGCCGTGCCGGCTGGCGTAGGCGATCATGGATCTTCACAAATCTGTCTTTTGGTGTTTGCTATCATCTCAGATGTTGACGCTCTACCGTGCCATGAAGTCAGGCTATTCAAAATTGTCTCTCTCTGTCTTCCGCTGTCTCGTCTACCCTCAATTTTACCGATTGTCACAATGTGTTCTAAACCTCCCTCCTCATCACTTAACTGCCTCTTTCTTATATTGATAAGTTTTCTCTGTGCCTTGACCTCTTTCGGCACCACCACATTAGTCATTTTAGCAGTCCATGGGATTCTCATCATTCTTCTGTAAAACCACATCTCTGTAGCCCTCATAGATTGATCTCTCCGAATCTAAAATTATTCCTACCCCTCTATCGTGTATGCTCCCTCCAGAATAAATGATCTTATATCTGTCTGATTATAGCTCTCCAGCGCCCAGCCATCGCAGCCGTGCCTAGGAGATAAGATTATTTGACCATTGGAAGATATGTAGACATTCCGTCAACCGTTCGCCATGATTGATGAATGATTGCTCGTACCACTTGCTAGCCAAGATGATTGACAGCTAAACTACCATGTGTGTATATGCGCGTGTATGTCTGCCTACAGTGGCGGCTCGTCATTAGGGTCCAGTGGGGCCGGGCCCTACTAAAAATAATGTGTATTTATTATTTTATAAATTAAAATATAACCTAACACAAAACCATGATTTTCCCGAAAATTTGTGACTGGCCCCACTAACAAAAATGATCACAAGCCGCCACTGTCTGCCTAAGAGATAAGAAGATTTGACAGTACGAGCTGTAGTGTAAGATCATCACGTACTAATCTCTCGATCGAGACTTAACTATCTGTTTAAACAATTATCAAGATGGTCTGATATCTGATGGCTACTTTCCGTCGTTCTCGCACGAACACAAGAAATCGCTTTAAGTCGCCGATCTGTTGCTTGCTCTTAGATCCTCTTATCTCCTCTAGTACCACCACCGGAACATAGTATCAGTTACCGAGATCTTTCAAGGGGTTAGTTTACAATCCGCAGGTCAAGTGTTGCCAAAGAAGCGATGAGTCATGAACTGTATTGCCTACCACTCGATCAGTCTCGGGCTGGACGCATGATTGTGTTATGTTCATAAGATGTACAGTAAGATAAAGACAGTCAAACAATGTTGGTTTGTACAAGGCACAGGTTGATATAAATAACTATCAATATACTTTAAGAATTATTAATATATACATATATATCTTATTCGAACACTCCATATTGTTAACCACTCTTGAGTGATCTGAGTCTAAGAGTGATTGTATGTTGTGCCAGTTAAGCGCCTACATGTAGGCCAGCACATCCGACTTCTGATATGCTTTTTATTTATTAGGGTAGCTTCTCTAGGTCCTACATCAGACGATTCTTACGACATGCCTTGTAGGTGGCAGTAGTATTATTCTTTGCTTCCCTTGCAGACCCCTGCACCACACGAGCGGTATAAACTCCAAGATTGCATATTGTGTACCGAAAAAATGTCACCATTACAACGTAGGAAGTATGTCATCAAACGATTGTGTGTGTCCAATGGCTAGTGACTTCTTCGTGTCAAAACTGTTTTGTGTGTGGGTATCAGTGATTTGGCACATGTTGATAACAATGCTGACAACTGACTGCATTGTTGACTTGACTGTACATTCGTTGCTGAGTAACGCATTCTGAATGTGATATAATGCTCAAGCATTTGGTACGAGCTACATTAAAACCTTGTTTTTGGCAGACGAAGGAGTGTTATGAAAAGCAAAATCATAAACACTCCCATCTCATTTCATAAACGATGCACACCGCACATAACACGGCATAACAGGGATTTAAAAAAAAAACCACATTTGTTAAGTTTGGTTTCATTAGCGTTGCATACTTTCTATATACTAGCCATAACAATTACAAAACTAAAGTTAAGCGTTGGTCCAGATAGATTCCCAAACTTTTTCGCTTTGCACAACATAAACTTTGTAACGCCCCTCCACATTATAACAGTTTTCCAAACCCCCATGTATATATATATATATATATATATATATATATATATATATATATATATATATATATATATATATATATATATATACATGCTCTATTTTCTCTTTGACATAGAAAATTGATGTATACGAGTTTCTGTCATACATGGTCAATTTTCAAATGATTCTTCTTCTTCTTTCGTCGTCACACTGCTACCGGGTTGTTGCCCAGTGTTGTGGTTTTCTGTTTTTTTCTTGCGCTGTTCTGGTGGCTTGTGTGATTGTTATTTTTGCTCTTTCACAGGATTCTGCTTTCAAATGATTATATACATGAAATAGAAAATTGATGAAAAAATGGATCGTGTAAGAAGGGCATAAGATGAATTTAAATACAGAATTCAAATTTTAAACGATTATTCAATCGCATAATCGCGAAAACAATTTATTTTAAAATATTTATTATTAATTAATTAATTATTACCGCCCACTTTGGGAAACGCTGAGATAGATCAATAGCTCTAGTTCAACAGTAACTTCTTCTTCAAACGCTCCATATCGATTACTTGTTAAACACTCTTTATGATTGGTATGTAATGTGAGCCTAAGAGCGATTGTACGTTGTGCCTGTTATGCGCCTACAAGTAGGCCAGCACATCAGATTTCTGCTATGTTTTTTTGTTTACTGGGGTAGTTTCCCATGCCCCTACCTCAGTCCCTCTTCCGATATGCCTTGTAGGTTACAGTGTTACTATTCTTTGCTGACAGCAACACCCGGGCAGTTCAACAATAAGAAACCTTGACATGTAATATTTACTTTAAAATTTGATGCATTTATCATACTAAGAACAAGAAGAAATCAAACTCAATGTAACTGCTATAAATATTTACATTTGTATAATACTCGTTGTTGAACGGATTAGCTTAGTGTATACGCGATCGACTCGGATACAAGAGGGTTGTGGGTTAAATCCTGCACTTAACTTTGCACACATAAGGGAAGGAATCAGTCGTCCTACTAGAAAGGAATTGACACATTAGAGTCTAGAAATGTGAAGCGATTTCATACTTTAAGGTCGACAGTGGGCTCGCTAGGGAAGCAAAGAATAGTAACACTGCGACCTACAAGGCATGTTGTAAGAGGCGACTACGGTAGGGCCTAGGAAGCTACCTAGTAAATAAAAGCGTCGCAGAAATCGGTTGTGCTAGCCTACTTGTGGGCACATAACTGGCATAACGTACAATCGCTCTTAGGCTCAGATCACGTACAAATCACACAGAGTGGTTAACAAGTGGTCGATACGGAGTGCTCGAAGAAGAATCATTTAGAAGTCACAAATTGTACTTCACGTTTATCATCAGTTGTTACTTTTCAGTTTCTTTGTTGGTCGTGTAGTTTTAAAGGGTTTTCAAGCCGAAGGATTGACTTCATTGCACCGGGTTTTAACCCCATATGGCTCGGTCCCTATCC
The DNA here is from genome assembly GCA_020796225.1 of Arion vulgaris. Taxonomy (NCBI): domain Eukaryota; kingdom Metazoa; phylum Mollusca; class Gastropoda; order Stylommatophora; family Arionidae; genus Arion; species Arion vulgaris. Next base: position 67,634,424 of record CM036757.1, read on the forward strand.
GCAGAAATGGCACGTCACCTGCCGAGAGTATTGCACAAAGCACGAGCTCCGTAGCTACGGCAACAATCCTAGGGTCTTTGGAAAAACTGCACTCGTGAACATAAGGCCGCGGTCCGGATTCGAACCCTCGACTCGCAAGTCAAAGGGCTTAACCACTCAGTCACAGAGATAGTATTTGATGCACTAAAACGATTTCGAAACGCTAACAACCGTATGAGGTAAACGTGTGTGGCACAAGGTATGAGATTTATGAAGTTTGACTATGCAAATTGAAGCCCGAGTATCGCCTACCTCTGGTATTATCCAGAAAAAAAATCTTCAGCAGAAATTGAATGACAAGGTCGCAACGTTAACTGGATACGCCGAGCAGGGAATGACAAGAACACAAAGGCCCGGGTGTGTGTGGAATGTAGCCTTTTTGATTAGCTCGTGCCAGACACATTTCATGTCCTTTCTTTCTCTCGCTCCATCGCGCAATCTTACGCAGCGGGATTGTCCCATCACCCATCTCTCCCTATCGTTGTTTATTTAATAGAATTGTCACTACTTTCGGTTTAAATCAATGTGCAGTTTCAGTAGTAGCTAATGCTTGGTTCCGTACTGGATAAAGACATCATTGGTAGAAACGTTCACTCGGTCTTTTACGCATTTTTAGAAATCTAAATATAATCGACGTCAATACACTTATGCGCTTGATCCCTTTCAACTGACTGAAAATGTCAACAACAAAACACAATGTAGCTCCGACGTCAAATCGAAATGTTTCATAGTACAGTAATTCAAAACGTTCAAGTAACAATACTAGTTTTCAGTTAAAATAAAACTGTCATCACTGCATGTAGAGTACCGCTTGTTAGGGCGATGTGGGACGAGAGCCTGAGGAATTGAATAGCCTCATGGCTAGTGCAATCGCCGCGAAGCTGTTCATGTTATGATTTTTCATGTATGCCCACAATAAAAAAATACTTGGGCATACCTTGAATTGAGCATGGGAGCCGCTCTCTAATCCATTCTGCCAGTCGCTCCACATTTATAACATACAGCAGAGATATAACATAGGATATATAGAATCTGCTGCATACACTTCCTGTGGGTTATACAGCAAAGATATAACAGGATATATAGAATCTGCTGCATACACTTTCTGTGGGTTATACAGCAAAGATATAATATAGAATCTGCTGCATACACTTTCTGTGGGTTATACAGCAAAGATATAATATAGAATCTGCTGCATACACTTTATGTGGGTTATATTCATTTTTGTAATGAACAGATAATCTTCTTAACTGTAACATTTAGTCATTGGTCACGCCCGTATGTTGCCGGGACTCGCAAGGGGAGCAAAGAATAGTAACACTGCTACCTACAAGGCATGTCGTAAGAGGCGACTGAGGTAGGGGCCTAGGAAGCTACCTTAGTAAATAAAAAGCGTCACAAAAATCGGATGCGCTGACCTACTGATATGCGCATAACTGGCACAACGTAAAATCGCTCTTAGGCTCAGATCACATACAAATCACAAAGAGTGGTTTAACAAGTAATCGATATGGAGCGTTTGAAGGAGAAATCTTTGGTCAGTTTCCTTTTTTTTATGAACAGCCGCGGTTTTCTTATCTTTCATTTCCTTCTATTTTATTTTCTTCACGTTTCGGGCTGTGCACTTTACAGGGCAAAAATATTACAAGATACATTACGATCGCACTTTAGAATGTTTCATTTCTGCTGCGCATCTTACACAGCCTTAACTTTCTTGCCACATTCTGTATGACGTTTCGGCATCGCCCCTCAGCTTGCAGCTAGAGCCCATTAAGAATGCATTAAGTTTCTTATTATAATATTGCCTGCAGGATAAATACGTTTCTTCCAACATTTGTGGGATTTTATCTTTTGTTTTCTACACTACTCCAAGAACGTGAGCGATCCAGACAAATTACTTCTATTTTAATTTATACGCTTGACGGATTGGGGAGAGAGGGGGAGCGGTCGCCGGTAAAGAACACTTAATGCATCGTGTTTTTTTTTAGTTTGGTTTGGGGGAGAGGGTGGAGAACGATGGAGAGTCAACACGTTTTTGTGTGGAGATAAATGTGGAAAGGTCAGCGGATCCTGCGTTTGACATTCCAAAAAGCGAATCTTCAGTGAAGCACAGGAACATGGGGTAAACGAAAGCGACCTTGTTCGGAGTTTGATATCATTATCGAAATTGGAACTGTCTGATCGGAGAAACTGTCTATATACTCGTGTGTATGTATATGTGTATTCACGCCCACACACATATGTATATATATATATCGACCACTTAACCACTCCGTGTGATTTGTATGTGATCCGATTCTAAGAGCGATTGTATGTTGTTCCAGTTATACGCCTACAAGTAGGCCAGCACATCTAATTTCCGCGATACTTTTTATTTATTAGGGTAGCTTCCCTAGGTCCTACCTCAGTCTTGTAGGTTGCAGTGGTACTATTCTTTGCTTCCTTGCGGGCCCCGGCACCACATGGGCGGCAAACTCTATAAACACTTGACTTCTGACAACGCTTTAATCACATGATTACTTCGATATTCTAACCACTTGATTACAGCAACGCTCGTTATCTAATTTCTCAAATGCTTTCTTTTTTTTGGTTCTCTCTCTGGCTGATTTTTGCATGAACGCTTGCTTTCATCATCACCAATGATATAGCCATTCAGGTTAGCCTTATTCCGACTGCAGAAGAACTTGTAATTTATATGCCAATTAAAGTCTCAGAATTTCCTTTAGTTCAATTGCGTTCATTTTACATTTGTATGTGTACTACACTTTAACAAATCACGTACTAAATCCACCTTAAAGATGATCTACGTGATAGAACATTCATTTTGTCTGTCTATTTAATGTTCAGTTAGAATGTTCATTGTTACAAGAATGTAACATCTCAGGTTAGTAATAACTTGCACAAAAACTGATATGAACGATTGACTGACGACTGCAATCATGATTGCACGTTCAGAATAAAAATACATGTTATTCTCACGGTGTAAACCGTCTGTTTCAATTAGTGTTCCACTTTTCTCTCGACTACTGATACCATCTCTCACAGTTGCCTCGGATATTGTATACAAATTAAGTAAACGCACCATCACACTTGTCTGAAATATGCAGGAAGAAAATCATAAGTTTCAACAAACATGGAAGAATAGCAGTTTGTTCATCACGGACAATTCTGAACATGCCCGTTATCAGATGCTCACTTATGTCAGTTGGAGTCATTATTCTTCTCAGTAGCTCCTCCTCCCTTCAGATATCCCAGACAATAAGTTAACGAGTTAGCTAATGGTGGCTGAATTGTTAATCTACTGTCAAGTCAAAATATATTATTAAGTTACAAAACAACTGACAACATTACGTTATATTAAACAAAATGTATTATAGATGTGATTCTATTATGTTCATGCTCGTCATTAACGGGTAATGATGACCATAATTTGTTCATCCAAGATAATGTAGTTGTATTATGTTTGTCTGTGTGTGTGTAGATGACTAGTCAACCCGATGTGGGCTTGAAATCTTCTTTTGCAATGTGGACAAGGATTACTTGCACTTTTGTGGAGTTTAACTGACTTTTTCTAGTTTGTTGTTTCTGTGCCATCTATGCAGTTCTACCGAACTTGCTGGACGAAGAAGTGTGCGCCAGGCTGATCTGTTTCTGATTCTATTATACGTTATATGGGAAAGCCATATATATATATATATATATATATATATATATATATATATATATATATATATATATATATATATATATATGGACAAAGTCCACCTAACAGACTGCTCCCAGCTAGTGATACTGCAGTTAACGATGCATGAGTCAAGATAGAAAGCTCTGGAAGTCAACTCTATCACAAATAGCCGTCAGTAGATACACCAACCTGGAGTCGAAAGTACAAACTGCACTGCATGGCACAGTAGGCAAGCCCGTACTCTCTTGCTGATTAGATCATTATTATATATATATATATATATAAATAATAATATATATATACGCACGTGTGACTGTACATACTTATATTGGTGTGACCTTTACTTGGTTGTCTAATCACATGAAATACTCCATTATATTATTATTGTGGAATGTCCTGGCGGGATTATAGTAGCGGTTTATCTAGAAATACATTTATCTTTAAAAACTAAACTTTTCTATAACTTGATCCCGTCGACTAGAACAACATAGAGATGTTCTCTTTGGAGTTATAATGGGGTGATAATTAAAGGATGTTTGCTCAATCTGTCGTCACGCAATGTGTCTGTTTGCTCTTTTTTTTTTAGTTGTACCTTCCAAACGAAATGAACATACACATACTTTGGAGGGCTGCCACTCGTTCCACTACATTTATCAAAAGATGATGTCGTTTCACTACATTTATCAAAAGATTGTGATAATCATGTTTTTTTTTAAAAATGTTTAAGTGCGTAGAACCATTTTTCATTTAATTAACAAATCAGATTTGTTACCATATTTTCAGCACATTTTCAACTTCTTTCACATTTCGTAGAGACTTAGATGACCTTGTTTGAGGGCACAGAGAGACGGGCAAAGGAAGAAACCAGGATAATCCCCATTAATTAAATCTTGAAGGAAGGAGACCCACGGACGCTAGACAATATTATTGACGTTTTACTAGAATAGAAACCACACACACACACACACACACACACACTTCCTAGTCACGGGACGGTAGCCGGTGAAGACAAACACAATTATACTGAACTTCTTTTTTGGGAGGATTTAAGGTCTTCCAGTTTGAGTCGTTTTGGGGATATGGTTCACAGTAGATTCGTAGCTATAGGAAAATAGAAATAGTAGAGTATAATTTACATTGTCGATTAACATGTCTTAAAGTTCTGGTTCTGCTTCTTCTTACATGGTAACACAATATAAGGGAAGACTGTAGTAAAACTATGTAGCAATGGCGAAACACGTAACAACAAAGTACTACTTTTCTAGCTTTTAAACGAAATATTTATTTCGTTTTGAGTAACATTTTAATTTTAGGACCATTGGGTATTTACTGTTTGTTTGATTGTATATCTTTTGCCTGCCGTTCAAGAAGTCTGAGTTTCTTCCCTTCTGTTGTATCATTTGCTTGATAAAGACATTTTGGTTGAAACGTCATTCATTGTATATTGGTTTTTTTTTTTAAAACTCTGTAAAACTACAGTATTTTGTATTTACGTGTTTCGTCCTTGCTAACACCATAAAATACATCAATAGAACAAACCAACTACTTACAAACACATGTTAGAGCAGCTAGATGATATTGTGCCTTAAGGACAAGAACTAAAGTGGAGAAGAAGTATTAACGGATGCAAAGATGTGTTAATAAAGCCATGGGAAAATTAGATTTTTAATTCCAATGGAGAACTTACAACAAATTTGTCTTCATCGATTCTCGACAATTTCATCTTTAGATTAGTGACATGCAGTGACATAATCTAAGCCAATGTTTCCCAAACTGTTTCGGCCCACCGCCCACTTTGCACAACATAAACTTTGTAAGGCCCCTCCCACCGCCCCTTCCCATATATATACATGCTCAGTTTTCTCTTTGACATAGAAAATTGAAATATAATTCTGTAATACATGGTCAATTTTCAAATGATTTATATGCCTGAAATAGAAAATTGATATATATTTCTGTAATACATGGTCAATTTTCAAATGATTATATACATGAAATAGAAAATTGATATATATTTCTGTAATACATGGTCAATTTTCAAATGATTACATGCATGAAATAGAAAATTGATATATATTTCTGTAATACATGGTCAATTTTCAAATGATTATATGCATGAAATAGAAAATTGATATATATTTCGTAATACATGGTCAATTTTCAAATGATTATATACATGAAATAGAAAATTGATGAAAAAATGGATCGGTGTAAGACGGGAATAAGATAAATTAAAATGTAGAATTCAAATTTTCAATGATTATTCAATCGCTAAATCATGAAGATAATTTATTTTAAAATTTTTACTATTAATTTCTTTAAGGAGCCACAGACCCCTAATCGCCTGAACACCCTCCAAATTCTTCTGAACCCCTATCGCGCCCCCATCCTTAGAACTCTTCAGCACCCACTGAAAGTGGGGCAGTACCTCCCACTTTGGAAACGCTGATGTAAGCTAATGTAATATATCTATACATAAAATCTCAGCTAACGTAGAAATAAGAAGTTCACCTATTAACCGGATAGCAGGTATGACATATCAGGAAACATAACATATGAATTTGAGATATTTGTGGACACGGACAACAATATTACTGAAACAAACACCCGGCGATTATATCTTTGTATATAGATTGATGTATTGATTGATAGGACCATCATCATTGCACTTCGGTGAGTAACCATGTGTGCTCCAATCTCTTTCTTACATATGAAGATCTCAGCTGCAGTACACGAACTTCGTAGCACCGGCGATGGTACCGATGTAATTTTTAAGATGGTGAAGAATGTAAGAATTTTATTTGTAATCTTAATATTGTTAGAGCTGTTCAGTACTAGTAGTTACTTCTGTTACAATGTTCTAGTAGTTACTTCTGTTACCATGTTCTAGAATTTACTTTATTTTTCATAATAGTTTGACACAATTTGGTATTGAGTTAAAGCACTTGTACATTGTTTATTTGCTGATCATATTGAGATAAAGCAAAGAATATGAAATACTCGAAGATAAATCTAAGTTATGTGTTGTATTATAGTGTTCCCTCCCTGCTGTAGCATACAGTTACCAAAAAACCCAGGTCACGGGCAGTGTTTCACACAGCCTTGATCCCTTCACTTTCCATGCACACAAAAAGTCAACCAAGCGTGAAATAGCTACAGGCTTCACTTGAACAGACCCGCTGGTAGTTTTACCACAAGGTTGAGCAGTCACAATTTGAATTAGTGCTTTTCTGCCTGACATAACGAGATTTTCCGCCAATGCTTACTTAGCCACAAATTTCGACTTGTTTTCAGTGTTTGACACACCCCTTGTCACGGAGTTTTGAACATCTCTTGATTGCTTTCATTCTGTCGCTTGTTAAAAATATATACGCCTCCCTCTCGATGTGTCAGTAATTTGCCAATTATACAGCCTTTTGAATTCAACTATGACCATTCCTTCCACACATCAGAAGAAAACAACTGTACAATAAGACAGAAAACCAACTGTACAATAAGACAGAAAACAAACTGTACAGTAAGACAGAAAACAAACTGTACAGTAAGACAGAAGACAACAAACTGTACAGTAAGACAGAAAACAAACTGTACAGTAAGACAGAAGACAACAAACTGTTACAGTAAGACAGAAAACAAACTGTACAGTAAGACAGAAGACAACAAACTGTACAATAAGACAGAAGACAACAAACTGTACAGTAAGACAGAAGACAACAAACTGTACAATAAGACAGAAGACAACAAACTGTACAGTAAGACAGAAGACAACAAACTGTACAGTAAGACAGAAGACAACAAACTGTACAGTAAGACAAAAGACAACAAACTGTACAGTAAGACAGAAAACAAACTGTACAGTAAGACAGAAGAAAACAAACTGTACAGTAAGACAGAAGAAAACAAACTGTACAGTAAGACAGAAGACAACAAACTGTACAATAAGACAGAAGACAACAAACTGTACAGTAAGACAGAAGACAACAAACTGTACAATAAGACAGAAGACAACAAACTGTACAATAAGACAGAAGACAACAAACTGTACAGTAAGACAGAAGACAACAAACTGTACAGTAAGACAGAAGACAACAAACTGTACAGTAAGACAGAAGACAAAGGCTGTACCACAGCCATCATATCGACGTTAGGTCTAGCCCTCTGTGAGTGCGGGTTCAATTCCGCGGGCTGGCAGAAAAGCCACAGGTTCACCAGATTTACGGAGTTCGTGGCACCGAACCGAAGGGTTACGATGTCCATGGCACCGAGCCGAAGAGTTGAAAGCTCAAGTGCTTCTGGATTGGGAGAAGAGAAGATCGACGTTAGGTCTACTGATACAACTAATTAATGGCAGGAACAACGAGCAACTACTTTCATGATTTATAATTTCACGTTGTGCACATATTTCGGACACATAACGATACATGCAACATTGATTCAAAACCTTATTAGAAAGTAAAGTTGATGGACGACGAGAAAGACCGAGACGTAAGTGGGAAGGAAACATTAAGAAATTGACAAATTGCAGCCAGGCAGAGTGTAACATCAAGGCAAGAGACAGGGGAAGGGTGGTGTTCATCACAGCCAAACTTCGTTGCGTAGTGATGATAATATTTATTTTGGCAGTGTTTGTTTACAACTGAGCTGTACTAATGATCTGCTCAACGTGTTACGACGTAGTCAGTGGGTTGTTACTATGACTTCGGAACGTGTTACGACGTAGTCAGTGGGTTGTTACTATGACTTCGGTGGAGATTTTTCATAAAAAAAAATATACAATAAGATTCCGATAAAATTTTTACCAACTTCAGAATTATATCGTGGAACGTTGTCGGTGCTGCGGAGTTCGTGCACTGCCGCTAAACTGTTATTGTGTAAGAAAGATCTGCTCACACATGGTTATTCACCTTTAGGGTTTAAGTGCAGTGGTTAAAAGTCAGTCAATGAAAGGAGACCGGAAAGCTCCCAGTATAAGTGTGTATTCAAGACAACCCCACTGAAATATGTCACTGGCTCATGGAGTTAACCAGGAGAAAGTTATGGAAGAATCTAGTTGGCCTCGTCACCTCCAAATGTTAAGACCTAGTAGCACTGTGAGACCGTTAAGACACCACACTACCTGACGAATTGCTTGTGATGAGATTACCTAGGATTTATTTTAAGTAACAGAGAACAAGAAATCAGACATTAACTTTAGAATTGCTAATATTTCTACACAACAAAGTTGATATGTGCGGCGGCGCCTAGTATTCTAATATTTATCAGGAACTCCAAATCTTTGTTGACAATGTAATACAGAAATGCCAGTCGCGTTAGTCGTCCAGTTATCTATTTAGTTTTGCCCAGGCCAGTATCCGTCTTCTCCAAGTATAAACCACTGTCCCTGCAATTTTCTCAATGATTCATGTCATTTTCGGATACTTTAAACGCGGTCACTAGTCGGCTTGTCTCCAAACACGTTTAATTGTGTATATGTGTGTGTGGTCTATTATTAGTGTGGGTTTCTTTATCTCGTACTATCGGAGTAAACCATGCCAACAAAAATGTCCTTTTGTGTTTGTCATCCTGGATCCAACCCTTGTCACTTCACATCATTATCCTTGATTTCACTTGTGTATAGTTTTAGTGAACGGCTCTAGCTCAAGCGGTAGTGATTTCGATCACAAACCCAAGATAACCAGGTTCAAACCCCACGGTGGGCAAAATTGAAAGAAAATTCGTTTCCGTGGGATTTTTACAAAAGGTAAAACTAGACCTCACCGTTCAGAAAGTAATGAACGTATAAGTGGTGGCTAGAAAATGAACTAGTTTACTATGGTTGATGCCTACGTCCTATAAAGGATATGCCACGATTTTCATAGTTTTAGTTGTAGATTGATATTGATTTTAGTGACCTCTATCTACACCCAAGGCTAGAAGACATGCGATAAATTATTTTGTTATAGACATACAGTAATTTGATATTTTTGGTTTGAGCTTCTGTTTAATCTCTTTTGTTCGAATTATCAACATTTATTGGTAGCAAGTCTTTGTGTAGACAGTTCAGTGAAGACTAAAACAAAAACTGTCTTTGCTGTCTGTGTTACTGCTTTGTAGTAGAGCAGTGTAGGACAGAGTGGACATGAACCTGAGGGAATGTAATGGTCGCATGACTAGCGCAGTCACAGCGAAACTGTTCAGGTTTAGGATTATTTCGTTATGCCCCGACATAAAATAACTCATTGACCGTACTGGGAATTGAACCGTGTCTCCAGAATGGAAGCCCGCGCTCTAAAACCGCTTGTCATACTTTTAAAATATCATCATTCAAGGGCGGAACCCTGAACAGATAAAACAACTATGTAAATAGTCGCGCATGCTTGTTAGCATCAAATACGTGGTTTGCTTCTTGTGTAGATTACTTTACTGTCTCTTCGTTTGTGTTGTTGTTTCCCGAAGGAAAACCTATTGATCGATACGTTGATATTTTAAAATTGTGTCATTGCTTTACGGCATACAGAAATGGAAAATCTTATTAGTCGCATATACCGACATATATGGTATGACGATCACAACAACCGGAGTGTTGACGTCATGTATTTGTTCACTCGGATTCTTTGTGTTTGACGTCCACAGACCGCAGCATGATCGAGGAAGCAATCATTGTAGCAAACAGCGTCAATGTTTCTACAGATTAGCATATCATAGGTCAAGTCTATAGGATAGAACGATGAAGGATCACTTCATTGGACCAGGTTTGTCTCATATTACTCTGTTTATATCTCCGCAGAAATGACGCGCCACCTGTATGATAGATAGTATTGCAAAAATCATGAATTCTGTTTAGGGATCTTTGTAAAAACTGCAATTGTGAATAGAACAGCGCAATCTGGATTGATTTTGTTATCTGAATTATTTTGTTTTATGTACCCACTTTCTCTTTGAGGTTTTATTCCTTATTTATGTTTTTCAGTCACATATTTATGTTTGATGCATTTCAACGTTCTTTAAATTACAAGTACCTCTAAAGGTTCGCCTGAATGCCGAGGTACACTAGTGATAAGGAAAGAAACCGTAACGTAAAAATCCGTCGGAGAAGCATAGGGGGGAACACTAATAAGAAAAGCAGTCCTTCACGCAAGTCAGTTTAAAAAAGACTATAGAAGAAGACTTCTTCGAACGCTCCTTATCGACCACTTGCTAACCACTCGTGTGATTTGTATGTGATCTAAGCCTAGGAGCGATTGTACGTTGTGCCAGTTATTCTCCTACAAGTAGGCCAGAACATCCAATTTCTGCGATGCTTTTTATTTACTAGGGTAGCTTCCATAGGTCCTACATCAGTCGCCTCTTACGACATGCCTTGTAGGTCGCAGTGGTACTATTCCTTGCTTCCGTTGCGGGCCCCGGCACCACTCGGGCGATGTAGTCAATGAAATACCAAGTAGTCACTGAAGTACGCATTGTCGGGCGTAGAAGTAGACTATAGCAGACTAGCAAAACCAAAACATACCCTTCAACATATAACTTATGTCATATTTGTAAACAGTTTCGATAGTAATTCGATATCAAATCGTGCATGATGTTGACAATATGAAAACATGACTTTGATAAAGTATACCTGTTATTTGTTGATACAAATCTCTGCTACACAAATGTCAAGTGAAAGTTGACCTGGTGTCAACTATGTCCATATAATAACTATCCTTGTGATACCTAAACACAATTTGTGAATTAATGTTCCGGTTATCCCTGAGGAATCACAGCTCACTACAACGGCAGTGTGACAGTCCACCGACTTTGAAAGTATATCCCATGCAACTCAAGTCAACCCTACCTGTGACCGTGTCCAACACTACTAACCGTAAGAATGTTTGTTACCTCGAAATGTGAGACACATATACACACAGCAGCTACGCAGGTGCCCTCCTCTAAATACTATAACCGAGGCACACCACACCTTCTATCAGTCAGATCTGATCAGGCTTGAGTCAGCCTGTTCACTTCTCGCGGAATTTTCCTCCTAACCATCAAATCGCTGTCAGCCCTAGCCCTGCCCGCTAAGCGCATGTGGTACGTTCAATGGCTGGGGAACGCGAGGTTCCCGACCGTCGTTTGAAGCGTCCACGTGTGGGTGTGTTATCACCTCTGCGTCAGTTTGCAACTCACTCGTGTTGGATTGAAAGATAACTTTCCCCTGACCAGTGTCTGTCATTCATAGCTATCCGCTACTTAAACTTGTACATTGTTTAATCCATCGTTTATGAAAACCCTTTACTTAGAACAACTGCAAACATTAAATGAAGGGTTTGTAAAGCCGAAGGATGCCCGCCTGCCCAGCGTGTTTGTAGCGCGTTGGACGACGTGTGACAAGCCCTCTGTGAGTGCGGGTTCAATTCCGCGGGCGCTGGCAGAAAAGTTCCCCAGATTTACTGTGTTCGTGGCGCCGAACCGACGGGTTACGATGTCCATGGCACCGAGCCGAAGAGCTGAAAAGCCTAAGTGCTTCTGGATCGGGAAAAAAGCCAAAGGATTGACCCCATTGCACCGGGTTTTACCCCATATAGCTCGGTCTGTCTCCGCAGAAAATAGCACGCCACCTGCCGAGAGTATTGCACAACGCACGTACTCCGTAGCTCTGGCAACAATGCTAGGGATCTCTGGGGAAAAATACACTCGCGAACACAACGACACGATCTGGATTCGAACCTTCGACTCGCAAGGCCACAGCTTAACCACTTAGCCACAGAGCCCCATACAATAGATATAACACGTTAACGGACCCTTGGCAGTTCATAATCGAGAAGAGCAGGCTGGAAAGCCGCTGCCAAGACTCATTAGAATGATTTTAATAATAATATTCTTACAAAACATTTTCGCCCTCACCGGTGCTGCGTAGCTCGTGCACTGTCGCTGAGATCTTCATGTGTAAGAAATAGATTGGAGCACACGTAGTCAATGATAATGGTCCGGTCAATCAATCAATCAATCAAAAGCAAACGTGTCCAGTTAAAGAACTAACAAACTGATAACATGTACAATTTGGTCCGTGGATCATCATTAAAGTCTATGCAGGTTGATGTCGGAGATCGTAGATCACAACATACTTCAAATGTGATTAGTTACATATAATTCTATCAGATCAGATACCGTCTCACCCGTGTGGTGCCGGGGCCCGCAAGGGAAGCAGAGAATAGTACCACTGCGACCTACAATGCATGTCGTAAGAGGCGACGATGTAGGCCCTAGGGATGCTACCCTATTAAATAAAAAGCAGCGCAGAAATCGGATGTGCTGGCCTATTTTAGGCGCATAACTGGCACAATGTATAGTCGCTCTTAGGCTCAGATCACATACAAATAACACAAGAGTGGCTGACAAGTGGTCGATATGGAGCGTTCGAAGAAGAAGAAGAAGAAGCCGTCTTCTCATCGAAAGTTATCTGTAATGAATCTCATGTGGTGGCGAACTGGTTAACCAGTTTGTCTTGAGTTCTGATTATTGGGGGTTTGAATCTGGACCCGCCCGAGTGGTTACCGGAGCCCAAATTTGGGGTGTAAAGAATAGAACTACTGTTACATGCCACGCATGTCGTTAGAGGCGAATAAGGAGGTTTGGATGAAATCGGATGCATGTGTGCTAAACGTGTAGAAGTCTATGCGTTTAGGGGCCTACCAAACCAATGAGCAACGTATACACTTTTTTTTGGCAAAGATCAAACATATCACAAAGAGTATTAAAAAATTGATCGTAAAGAACAAACGCAAAGAAGAAGAATCTGGACTGCTTCGTTCGGTTCATGGTTGTATTTTTTTCTGGAGATAAATTAGGCTTGTTACCGGAGGTACGGAGTTCGGGCTTTACGCATTACATTAGGCAGGTGGTGGGCCATTTTTATGGAAAGAGAGACCGAACCATATGAGAAACACTGGTACTGTGTGTGATCTGTATGTCATACCTTCGCCTTTGGGCGCCTTTTTAGAACCTCCTAACGTGTTCTTTCTCTTAACCTAGTTGTATGCCCGGGACACTAGTACTTGTCCATCTCTTGATGTATCTTCCCCACTTAAGCCATTGTTTTCCTCTTGTCGCCGTTTTTTATTACTTCATTTACTGTGATATGGGTTTGGAAGAAGTGAAAGAAATGAATCACTGCTGGAACACAATACAGAGGACGACCAAGAATAAAAAAGAATGCTGTGCATTTGTTACAGCTCTAAGCGCCAGGGGCGTCACAGGCTAGAGATCTCAGATTGGTAATCCTAATTGGACATTAGATATGCACGCCCACTCGTCTGTTGATACACAGATCCTCGTAGCATATAGTAGGTTTCACATGTCACTAGAAGGTTCACCGTTCTTTCCCTTCTGACTAGTCTCTCCATTCAGTATCTCTGACAACCAGAAATCCGTTTGCAAATCTCTAATCACATCAACATGATCACCGTACAAAAATAGACCCGAAATTTGGATGTGCAGTGCATGTCCTACATGACGTAGGTTTGAGTTCAACATTTTTTTTTAAAATAACCAAAAAAACATTGTTGACATTATTCTCAAATTTCTTGTTAAAAATTAGGTTTTTATTTTAATTTTTTACATTTGTCACTGCAAGTAGTTTAGGGGGCAGTGCTGTAAGTTCAGAGTGAGAAACATTTTTTGTTTCGTTAGCTTTTTTTGGAAATTATAGTAAATTCGGCGAGGGAAAAATGAGGATTGGTGGCTGCGCATGTGACCTTATCTCTTCTTCAAGGGAGGTTCCAACTGAAAAAGTTGAGAACCGTTAATCTGGTTATTTTCATTTTTTAAGCGAACTTATATTGTTCTGGGTTTTTTTCTCAGAAACATACAAGGAAGTAAAAATATGTTGTTCTCTCTACTACTCTCTCTCTCTCTCTCTCTCTCTCCATATTCCTTCTTCCTCTGTGTTTTCTACACTCTCATAAAAACGCTTTAGAACAAACTGATCATTTGTAATGGTTCACGAGCGTATCATTTTTTGTAGGTGTCTCTGTGGCTAGTACAGTCGCCGCTTGACTGTTCATGTTATAATTTTTCTTCATGCCCCCGATAGAAAGAAAACCCGTTGGTCATACCGTGGATTGAACCAGGGTCTCTGGCATGGAAGCCGCGCTCTAAATCCATTCGACCATACGCTCCACATATAGTCCAAATCACTGCTAATCTGGGCCACCATTTGTGGTTTCAAGTCCCAGGATAAAGCACGTTCAGATGATCACTTAAACTAAGTGCGCTCACTTTAGTCAGCTTCAATTCCATAGCTCGCTACGCAGGGTCAGTGAAACTTTGTCTCAATCAGCATATCTGTTGGTCAATCCTGTTAATCAGACCTCCCGGCAGATATATGTCCCGTGTTCTCAATAACGCAAATCTTCTGTGGGCTGGCCATTCATCCGCATTGATCGTTCTTGAAAGAAAAGGATGTTTTATCAATTGCTTTTTGATGCCGGTATTAGTTTCAGAATGGAATGTTCAAGACACGGATAGTTTATAAAGATAATGAAGAAATACTTTAGAATGATTGCTTTTCTTGTTTCTACTTTCTTACATCAACTTCTTCTTCTTTGCGTTCGTTCCTTACGACCAATTTAATCACTATTTGTGATATGTTTGATCTTTGCCAAGAACGTGTATACGTTGCACATTGGTTTGTAGGCCCCTAAACGCATAGACTTCTACACGTTTAGGACATGTGCATCCGATTTCAGCCAAACCTTCTAAAGTCGCCTCTTACGACATACATGGCAGGTAACAGTGGTTCTATTCTTTACATCCCAAATTTGGTCCCCGGTAACCACTCAGGCGCTTACATTAACTCTATCCGGACATTTGTTTCTACTAATTCGTTTGCTTGTCTTTTCATCAACATAGTATTGTGTTCAGATAATATTTCATGTTAACATATCTCTCGTTCGAATTCTTCTTCTTCTTCTTGGACTTCGAACGCTCCATATATACTACATTTTAACCACTCTTTGTCATGTGTATGTGATCCGAGCCTAAGAGCGATTGTACGTTGTGCTAGTTAATGCGCCTACAAGTAGGCCAGCACATCCGATTTCTTGGGACGCTTTCTATTTATTAGGGTAGCTTCCTTATGCCCCTACCTTCGCAAGACGTCGAAGTCTGGATTCGAACGCAGGACTTTCAGAACGCAATGCAAGGGCTTGACCACTTAGTCTCAGATACCTCCGACTGAGTAAATAATGCAATAATATATTTCAAATGTTTATTAAATGTTTTTCTAGAGAAAATACTCGAAATGTTTCCACCACAATGTCTTACAGAAGAAGAACACAAAACAAACACTCACATCTATACACTCACTCAGTGGCGGCTCGTGCTCGTTTTTGTTGGTGTGGCCAGACACAGAATTTCGGGAAAATCATGACTTTGGGTTAGGTTATATTTTAATTTATTAAATAATAAATACACGTTACATATTATTTTTGGTGGGGCCTGGCCCCTCTGGCCCTTAATGACGAGCCGCCACTGCACTCACTAGACAAATGTTCTCAGTTTATTTTTAATCTCATCAATTCAAATACGTATAGTTCACACATACCAATTCTCTCGTCCACATTCTTGTCCCCATCGTTTGTCCACCATATATTCAGAAATGATGAATAACTAGAATGAAGCGGTGCACATGATCAATGCACATGGTCAGTGCACATGATCAGTGCACATGATCAGTGCAAACTCTTTCTGTAATCTCATTTATCTCATACAGACACTTCCTGCCAGTGCAAATAGTTATTAATTCTATGTCTGTGTGTTATATAGATAGTGATCACAACAGAGAAATGCTTTCTATAACTGGTACACATAACCACTGAATCAAGTGAGGGGTAAAAGAGAAGATAGAGAAAAACCTCAATATATCCTTACTCCCTGGTGAGAAAGTAAATAGAAACGGGATGAATGTACAGATATTGAACTCATGGAGTCATCCCATATTGAATTTAACCAGCGGGTATTGACGTACGCCACATTACGTCTGTTTTCTAGTGAAGTTAGATTGGGACCTGTTAGCGTCTGATGTCTGTCACCACTAATGGGCTGGGTGACTTTAGACTTATTTGACAGACAAGCGATAAGTCTGATTTTTTTCTCTTTCGATCCAGAAGCACTTAGGCTTTCAGCTCATTGGCTCGGTGCCATGGACATCGTAACCCTTCGGTTCGGTGCCACGAACACTGTAAATCTGGAGAACCTGTGGCTTTTCTGCCAGCCCGCGGAATTGAACCCTCACTCACAGAGGACTTGTCATCCGTCGTCCAACGCGCTACGAACACGCTGGGCAGGCGAGCCGATAAGTCTGATACGGTCAGTACTTTCCAGCGTCGTGTTGTCTCCTATTTGAGATCGTTGATGTGTTTGTTCTACTACTATTACTACTAATAATAAAAACAATACTTCTACCTCCACTACTAAGATGCGCATCATGCGAGAAACAGGTAATACTGATACAGACGTTCGATTTGAAAGAATCTCGTCGGTAGGTCCACTGTTTTATTTGAAGTTAAATTTAACTCTTTCCACGCCGAGTTATTTTCTCAATTTTTAAGCAGTTAATTCAAGAAAGGGAAAAAAACCCGATCCTAACTACTCGTCGATAAATAGATACCTATATATTATTATATACTAAATTGAAGAAAATTGGACAACCTATTAGAATAACAAGGTTAAAAAGTACTATAAGTAAAATAGTAGAAGTAAAACTAGAAAGACTTCTTATAAGGAAGCAACTCTATGGCGCAGTGTGCAGCTAAAGCATGGAAAGATTTAAGGTAACATCGGGGATTAAACACAGAAAAAGAGTTGTCATAGTATCAGAAACCGACCGTGTCGTGCCCGGGCCGGCAAGGGAAGCAAAGAATAGTACAACTGCGACCTACAAGGTATGTCATGACATAAGAGGCGAGTGATGTAGGACCTAGGAAGCCACCTAGTAAATCTTCTTCTTCTTCGCGTTCGTTCTTTACGACCAATTTTAATCACTCTTTGTGATATGTTTGATCTTTGCCAAGAACGTGTATACGTTGCACATTGGTTTGGCAGGCCCTAAACGCATAGACTTCTACACGTTTAGGGCATGTGCATCCGATTTCAACCAAACCTCCTTAGTCGCCTCTTACGACATGCATGGCAGGTAACAGTGGTTCTATTCTTTACACCCCAAATTTGGTCCCCTGTAACCACTCGGGCGACCCTAGTAAATAAAAAGCATCGCATAAATCGGATGTGCTGACCTACTTGTAGGCGCATAACTGACACAATATACAATCGCTCTTAGGCTGAGATCTCGCACAAATTACACAGAGTGGTTAACAAGTGCTCGATAAGGAGCGTAAGAAGTAGTATCAGAAACGGACTCACTAGGAATCAGCCTTACTCGGCAGAAACTGTAAGCGTTTCTCACTTTCAGTGACTTGAAGTTTATTATTTTGTGATTGTTCTGCTGTGTACTCCACAGTGGATATAGATATATAGCCTTAGATGTCAGCATATTTTTTCAATTACTGTTCGTTTAAATCGGCCAATACTTTTTTTGTTTTGTGGCCAATTTGGATGTCATCAAAACTATTTTCCTTTATGATGGCACAGCACATTTACTTGAATAATTACTTGGTTGGTAAGTGAGTGACTTTTGGTATTTGTGTAGACTACTTGAAATCTGAGTAGACTACTTGAAATGTGTGTAGACTATTTGAAATGTGTGTAGATTACTTGTAATTTAAGTAGACTACTTGATAATTCATTAACTACTTGATACCTCATTGACTACGTATACCTCATTGACTACGTATACTTAGTGACTACTTGATACGTGAACAATACAACTTGTCAGAAGAACTCCAAAGCACTATGTTGAGTCATATTTCACTACTGTGTGAACGACAATAGAGAAAACTAGATAAACAATAACACTATCTATATATCTTCTTTATTCCGTTTTCTTTTCTTTTTCTTCTCACCGTTAGAAATCAGTTTGACTGCAAATTTATCTCGTATAACAGAACGGGAAGCGATAAAGTGAATATATCTTTCAACGACTGTTCAGACAGTCATAAACATCGACAAATAAGGAAGAGAAATGTGCTGAGAAATCCTGACTAACCTTCGTTAGTCTCTCTGATGTATTGTACACAGACAGCCTGTAGTAGAACGTGGTAGTAATATAGAAATGTTTTAAACTAGTTATACCATGACTACATATTCTCATTTCCATTGTCTTTGCCCTGGCTGTATTTATCCTACTCGTTCATCACCTGGTACAACAAATAAATCTGTCGAAGCCGCGGTTGGAATGATGACAGACTCCGTATAAGCAACATTCTTGTCTGAATCGTTGAGGCTGAGCTGTTTCATGTGACATTCACATATACTCATTCTCAACACATGAAGTACATCACTGCTCACAAGTTTGGTTTGCTTTGTATAGAGATGTTGGCTCAATGCGTTCTGCAGCTTGGATCCCGCATCTAAGAGTGTTCACTCTTTCAGTTCAGCATGAATGCCACAATGTTCTAAGATATTACTTGCTTTTAGTTTAGTTTAGTCGTCGGATCACCATCACTGCACGTCGAACAAATTAGTCCATAAGTGCTCCGATCTCTCCCTCAGTATGTCCATCAGCGTGTGGCGACTAACGACACCGGTTCTTTGTTGGTTTACAATTCTTCTTTGTCTGCCAGCATAGCGTTCTTGTCGAGCTACACCACACTTAACTTTGAGTTCTTGCAGTCTGGTTAGTGTTGTGGATGCACCGCTATTACGTGAATCATGTACACGCCCTCTCTCCCTTAGGGAATTTATAATATCAGCCTGGTCCATTGCTCGTCCGCTTTGGACAGCAGCCATACCTGCAAGCCTATCCGCACGTTCATTCCCCTTACACCTGCATGCCCTGGTACAAAAATAAAACTGATCTTTGTCAGCTTAGACCTCCCCAGCGATTCTATCCAATGTCTCCTAGCCCATCCTGTTGCAATCTTCCTGAGCATACTCATTGAGTCACTGAGAAAACATGCATGGATAAAAGTCTGCGATTCTAGCCAAATCATCGCTTTGGTAACCGCCATGATTTCCATAGTGAGACTGCTTGTAGTCACTGCAAAACCACCACTGTCTTCCTTCACAACATCACCTCCGACCTGAGCAGTGAAAGCCCACGAGCTCCGCACATGTCGAATCACCGAACCATCCGTATAAATGATTACATCATGATCAGATGCGTTCTCAGAAATTAATGCCTGAACCTCTGCCTCCACAACAAGTGGGTTGTGTTGCCTGCATTCTTTATCAAGTTCGATGCATACAGAAAAGGATGTAGCGATTGCTCTTGGCACCGGTATCCATTCTTCACCGGGATCAATGTCTTCAAGTGTACACACCTGTTCAATACAGTCCTCGGCCTGACCCATCCAAGATTTTCCTCTTTTTAACCTATTTCCTTTTTGTCTCTTTATTTCCAAGTGCAGAGGATGTTGTGTGTCAGCATTGACTCGAAGGTATGCTCGTGCACGGCTCATCAGTATTCTATACTCCATAGTAGGATAGTCAAGGAGATAGCGCATCGCCCTGCACGACGTGTCTTTAGTGCAACCAAGTATAATGCGCATCGCCTCGTTCTGTATTCTTTCCAGTCGTTCTATCTGACTATGACTGAGAGTCAGGATCGCCAGCGCATACTCAAGCACAGAAAGGACCAGACCCTGGTATAAAATACAAAGATGGCGCTGTTCACAATCCGCCGCAGCCATTACCCTCATCGCCAGCAAACCTTTCCTCGCCTTCATTATCACATGAGCTATGTGTTCCGTAAAAGCTAGACTACTTGCTTGTCGACGACGATACAAACAACATATATCATTCTTCTTCTTCTTCTGCGATCGCCCGCTGTCAATTCCGACGTAAGCCATAACGCCTGATATTGCGCTTCTGACTGATTTTTGCGTGAGGCACGCTTACCACTTGACTGGTGTCTCTCCTTATTTCACTACTGTGGACTCTGGCGAGCCTTCGCTGGCTTCAGAGGTACTACTTGAAGATTAGATCCTTCAAGTGTGATCGTTACAGGAACCCTGTGGTCCGAACCACTTGCCATGAGTACTCGTACCCTCGGAACTTTTACGGCCAGTGCAAATTATTGAAGTGCGCCTTCTCTATTAGATTAGTTAAGTATATATCCCTCTCACCAGCTTGTATCATCTTATTTATATCATCTCAACAAATGTGAAAAGATATATTTTTCTTTTATCTGACTTTTCTGTTACGTTACATGACATCGAACTGCAGTAAACAAAAACTGAATACCAACCAACGGTGTATACACAAAGATGTAAGCAAGAATATTTGGTAAGTAAGCAAACTGGGGATATTTTGTAACGTAAAAGTGTGTTATTTATCCAGTTTACTTAGCTAGCTAGTTATATATGTATATTTTTTGTCTATCCTGTCTAACTTTACTAATGGTATTGTTGGTAACATAGTGCTGACTGCTACCTTTGTCTGAGATATTATCGAGGAAGTCTGTAAGCGAACCAAGACGATGACGGTATTTGGACTGAAATATCAGTTCTTCCTTCATGTTGACATATTCTTATATATAGTGACAATTCCCATTTATTGTTTGATCAATCATCATCTCGCCTGAGTGGTTACCGGGCCCAAATTTGGGGTGTAAAGAATAGAACCACTGTTACCTGCCACTCATGTCGTAAGAGGCGACTAAGGAGGTTTGGCTGAAATCGGATGCTTGTGTCCTAAACGTGTAGAAAAGTCTATGCGTTTAGGGGCCTACCAAACCAATGTGCAACGTATACACTCTCTTGGCAAAGATCAAACATATCACAAAGAGTGACTAAAATTGGTGGTAAAGAACGAACGCGAAGAAGAAGAATATCAATCATCATCTTCAAGTGCCGTAGACGAGCATATCTTTTCACAACTTTCTCTAGTGCAGATTATCATTTCTGACATCCATCTCTTGTCGAACAACGATGTCAAACCGTCTAACATTTTCTCCCTCTGTCTCCTCAGTATCTCCTACACTATAGTTTACTCGTAGTTACCAAATGGTAGATACCAAACCTTCTCATCCCATCATGTTTTCGAAGAACATTGATTTTTTAAAATACAAATAAATAATAGGTAGGGGGTGGGGTGTGTTCTCTGTGGCGAAGTAGTTAAACGTTTGTCTGATGTTCTGAAAGTTGTAGTTTCTCTAATCCGGACCGAGTCACGTGGTCAATTATTTCTTCTGTTGTTGATATGATTACATGATCGTCGGCAAAAGGAAATTCGTTTAAGAGTTCCCTAAGATTGTACCCTTCCTAAGCTTTGGGGAAACCTGACAGACCTGAAGCTGTCTGCCCAGTTTGTGGTCCACAGTAAATTAAGCGCATGACCAGAGATCGCTGAAGAAGAAGAAGAAGTACCCTTCACTGGTGTTAGCTATTTTACAGATTTGGTCGGTATATGTGAAGAACAACAGCGGCAATAGTACGCATTCTTGTCTTACTCCAGACACATCTTGGAACTTTTCTGATAGATCTATGTTTGTTGTAATCGTACACTGACTGTTGATATAAATGCTCTGGTATAGATTCATTAAGTGGTCATTAACTTTAGAATGACAATACTTTCCACAATGTGTTTCTATTTACGCGGTCAAACGCTTTTACCCTGATCCACGAACGCAACGTGTTTAAGTGTTTATCAGATTCGACAGTCCTTTCCACTAACTGCCTGAAAGTGAATATTGCTTCAGTCCAGCTTCTATTCTTACGTAATCCTATTTGTGAGTCGTTAAGCTGTGACTCGATGGTATGGCGCCATGAAGATTTCAGTTGCTTTTAGCTAACGATTATTGTTGTTCAAAGTTTGATCTTTAATTTCTGGTCTATCCTGTCTAACTTTACTAATGGTATTGGGGCATTGTGAATCAACAAACTTTTATCTATCCTACAAAGAATGTTGTAGATTATGAATGCGTCTGTCTTTGCAACTTTAGACGAAAACTAACACCTAGACACCTCAACGTTCTGTGACCAGATGTCTCGGCTGTTGAAATGAGTGATCGCCGGCCATCTCTTACGTCGTGCCCACAAATTTCCGGTTTCGTTTACCGAGCTACTGAGTTAGTGTTTGAGCAACGCTGTGAGCTATGACTGTTACATGGAATGCTTTTTGCTGTGTCAACCGTGCGTTTGTTGTGTGTATTCAGAAAATGGCGGACAGCGGTTATGACGAACAATCTCAATCTGCCGTATGCAGTTATATTGCGGGTGCAGAAAGCTGGATTTTGTCGTGATTGATGTTCCCTTCGACAAGAATTGCAATTCAAGTGCTGAACAGTTTTGTGTTGCTACATTAGCGACGGCCATATGCATTTTATGCGGTGCAGGTTGTTTTTGTGGCGGTACGCGGCTGTTTCATTCTGGAATTAGTTATGAGACATTTCACAGTTGTTAGCATTTCGTGTGATTTTCATTGGCACAGGAACGGAGCAATTATGGGGTAACCCGTTGCAGTGAAGTTGGAATCGTACTTATGAACTATTATTATTATTGTGCCCACAAATGCCAAACAAGCTTCAGTCGTTGGTAGTTCGAACAATTATAACTCTTCATCCACATCCGTTGTCATTTGTCATTGTTTTTGTCACATTGCGATTTAGTTTTTCACTTTTATTTTGAACTGTCATTATTAATTTCTCATTCTCCATTGTTGATGTCCCAGATAGTACCTAAAATCGCTCTCTCTCTCTCTCTCTCTTTCACTCTAGCATATAGCTTAGGTCAGCAACAAATGCAAGTCATTCTTCTCTGTTCTTGTCCCTCCTTCTTCAGTATTATGTTCCAGCTGTGATTCATGTCTTTTAGTTCCTGTTCTACTTCATGTAGTTTTGGATCTTCCGTGTTTTCTTGGTGTCCATCTCATTGCAGTTTTAATGACAGGGTTAATCTTCATGCTCGACTATCTCATTGCAGTTTTAATGACAGAGTGAATCTTCATGCTCGACCATCTCATTGCAGTTTTAATGACAGAGTGAATCTTCATGCTCGACCATCTCATTGCAGTTTTAATGACAGAGTTAATCTTCATGCTCGACCATCTCATTGCAGTTTTAATGACAGAGTTAATCTTCATGCTCGACCATCTCATTGCAGTTTTAATGACAGAGTTAATCTTCATGCTCGACACATCTCATTGCAGTTTTAATGACAGAGTTCATGCTCGACACATCTCATTGCAGTTTTAATGACAGAGTTCATGCTCGACACATCTCATTGCAGTTTTAATGACAGAGTTCATGCTCGACACATGTCATTGCAGTTTTAATGACAGAGTTCATGCTCGACACATGTCATTGCAGTTTTAATGACAGAGTTCATGCTCGACACATCTCATTGCAGTTTTAATGACAGAGTTAATCTTCATGCTCGACACATCTCATTGCAGTTTTAATGACAGAGTTAATCTTCATTCTCGACACATCTCATTGCAGTTTTAATGACAGAGTTAATCTTCATGCTCGACACATCTCATTGCAGTTTTAATGACAGAGTTAATCTTCATTCTCGACACATCTCATTGCAGTTTTAATGACAGAGTGAATCTTCATTCTCGACACATCTCATTGCAGTTTTAATGACAGAGTTCATTCTCGACACATCTCATTGCAGTTTTAATGACAGAGTTAATCTTCATTCTCGACACATCTCATTGCAGTTTTAATGACAGAGTTAATCTTCATGCTCGACACATCTCATTGCAGTTTTAATGACAGAGTTCATGCTCGACCATCTCATTGCAGTTTTGTAATCAATTTCTCGACCATCTCATTGCAGTTTTAATGACAGAGTGAATCTTCATGCTCGACACATCTCATTGCAGTTTTAATGACAGAGTGAATCTTCATGCTCGACCATCTCATTGCAGTTTTAATGACAGAGTGAATCTTCATGCTCGACACATCTCATTGCAGTTTTAATGACAGAGTGAATCTTCATGCTCGACACATCTCATTGCAGTTTTAATGACAGAGTGAATCTTCATGCTCGACACATCTCATTGCAGTTTTAATGACAGAGTGAATCTTCATGCTCGACACATCTCATTGCAGTTTTAATGACAGAGTTCATGCTCGACCATCTCATTGCAGTTTTAATGACAGAGTTAATCTTCATGCTCGACACATCTCATTGCAGTTTTAATGACAGAGTGAATCTTCATGCTCGACACATCTCATTGCAGTTTTAATGACAGAGTTCATGCTCGACCATCTCATTGCAGTTTTAATGACAGAGCTAATCTTCATGCTCGACACATGTCTGATCCATCTCCACCTTCCTTATGTGGGATGTGCTTGTTTTTATTATCTTGCTGGCACTGTGTATAAACATTTCTTGATTAGACAGAGATACGATCTTTCGCCGATAAGTTGTAAGTAAAGAAAACTGTTTTATACCACGTGGTATATAGGCTAATACAGTGTTAGGTCCGTATTTTTCATTGACCGTCGGCACATGATGTGTGGTGTGGTCAACATCCCACCGGCCGCCTTTACTTCCCTGTGCTTTTCCTGGTACCTAATTGAGGCTGGGTCGACCTGATAGCTGTTACTGTCGGGAACAAATGCAATCTTCTTGTGGAATTGAACCTGGACAACTAGTCTAAGAAGTGAGTTCACTAACAACTATACTACTGCCATTCTCTAGACAAGATGTATGGAAGGTGACAAGTTTAGATGTATCTTATTCTGTCATTCTCCAGCATTATGATATGTAAGATATATATATCATTGCTAATAAACAATTCTGTAAACAGTGAAGACAGTTTAAAACCCTCACAAAGAAACACACGCAAAGAAACCTTATCAAAAGAACAAGAATCAGACAATCAAGGTTTTTCTGGCATATAATGCGAAGAGGGTGTTTATAACATTTGGTGACAACAGGTAATATTCAGGGAAGGAGAAAACGTGGAAGGCAGAGGGAGAAGATGTTGAATGGTCTGACGCCGTGGTTCGACAAAGATCGACGTCAGAAATGATTAACTGCATAACTGCAACATGGAGAGAGAGAGTTGTGGAGAGACATGATCACCTACACCGACAGGCATGGCACTTGATTGATTGAAACAACAACTTTTATCTCTCCTAGAAAGAATGTTGAAGATTATGAATGCGTCTGTCTTTGCAACTTTAGACAAGAACTAACCAACACCTAGACACTTCAATGTTCTGTGACCATTGGTAGACCAGATGTCTCGGCTGTTGAAATGAGTGACAGTCGGCCATCTCTTACGTCGTGCCCACAAGTGCCAAACAAGCTTCAGTCGCTGGTTGTTCGGACAATTATAACTCTTCATCCACAGACCAAAGATTATAACGATTACATCTGGTTAATTAATTCATGGCTTGTCCTACCGTTCTAAAACGGCTGGCGTCTGATATTGTTACAACGTGCACCGCCACCGGAAAGTATCGGATGACGGGAACTGGTGACTCCTTGCAACCTCACTCCACAGCCTTCCACTATTGACACAATTTGAGAGCACTGAAACGACTTTTCATCAGATCCCACCTTTCGGATAACCTGTCAATATTTACCGACTATCCTTTACACTTTGACCGTCGGTCAGATGTGGGCTTTGAAACGTTCGTTAATGTTTGCTAAGAGGTACCCAATTCAGTGGTCTTCAACCCGCTAGTATTGTAGATGGATCAACATTTGGTTTGCCTTTCTTATTTGCTTGTTGGACAAGTAGCTAACACGACAATTTTAATGTGGCGATACTGTGACACCAGTCCATGATTCACTCCCAACAATTTATTGTTGTTTCATTTCTTGGGTTGAAGTATCTGTTATAGACATTTCAATTTTACCTTCAGTTGGAAGTGCTCGTATTGTTTCTCTTTTAGATGACAAATTCCTGAAGTATATGTTATAGACAGTGGCGACTCGCCATTAAGGGCTAGAGGGGCCGGACCTCACCAAAAATAATATGTAACGTGTATTTATTATCTAATAAATTAAAATATAACCTAACCTAAAGCCATGATTTTCCCGAAAATTTATGTCTGGCGCCACCAACAAAAACGATCACGAGCCGCCACTGGTTATAGACATTCTATTTTATTTTCAGTTGGAAGTGCTCGTATCGTTAATCTCTGCTTCTCTATTATATGACAAATTCCTGAAGTATATGTTGTATTCGCTACTTACTCTTAGTTTTATATATATATATATAGCCGCCCGAGTGGTTACCGGCACCCAAATTTTGGGTGTACAGAATAGAACCATTGTTACCTGCCACGCATGTCGTAAGAGGCGACCAGGGAGGTTTGGCTGAAATCGGATGCTTGTGTCCTAAACGTGTAGAAGTCTATCTATGCGTTTAGGGGCCTACAAACCAATGTGCAACGTATACACGTTCTTGGCAAAGATCAAACATATCACAAAGAGTGATTAAAATTGGTCGTAAAGAATGAACGCAAAAAGAAGAAGAAGAAGAAGGAGATATATATATATATATATAGCATTTCTTTTAAATGAAATAGAAATATTACTGCTTATTTTGATGTTATTTGTATTTGGATGAATAAAGAATGTAGGGCATAACGGGTTTGCACCGTACCCACCTTCTCGGCGCAAACCACACAGATCACAAAGAGTGGTTAACTTGTTTGATAAGAACGTAAGCAAACAGACATGTTGTGGGGTCTAACCAATTTTTCAAGGAACACACAAATAGCTTGTCATGTTTAACTCCCTCCTGTCAACATTTTGTTGTAGCCATTGAAACAAACATCTACTTTTCTAAGTCTTGAGTATATTCTTCTGCTAGTTTCTTTAAACGGGTTATTGCTTATTTTGTTATTGTTGCGAAAAGCAAATTACTTTTCACCTACATTATTAGTGTCTATTTTAGTTGTAATTCTCTCTATTCTTTCATTAATGCTTGTTATGTGCGTCTTAGACTCGTGGAACTGTTTATTATTTTACAATTCACTGCCTTTGATTTTTTGGACGCCTGATTGAAATAATGTTTAACCGTGGACAAGCGTGCGAGTGCTGTAGGTAGGGTAAATAGAGATGTCTCAAACAGAATCACTTGAGAACATTGCTCAAATTTCTGACTGAAATAAGCCAGTGCTTATTGATGCTGTTTGTTATTGCACTTAGATAGTTGCTGTCTATATTTAAGCTTTCTAACATGTTGATAACTGTGTTGTCTTTTATCTCGTAACATTTATTGGTGTCAGCTGTAAAGAACAAGTATAAATCTGCTTCTTCTTCTTCTTCTTCAGCGATCTCTGGTCATGCGCTTAATTTACTGTGTACCACAAACTGGGCAGTCAGCTTCAGGTCTGTCAGGTTTCCCCAAAGCTTAGTTTTCAGGTCGACTGGGTGTGGCCACATGTTGCTTCTCAGCTCACACAGGAAAGGACAGTCTTGCAGGATATGCTCTGGTGTCTGTAATCTGCTTCTAACTTGCTTGACTTTCAATCAGTGTTCAAAGCAGTGGCGGCTCGTGATCATTTTTTATTGGTGGGGCCAGACACAAATTATCGGAAAAATCATGGCATTGGGTTGTTATGTTTTAATTTATAAAATAATAAATAGACGTTACACTTTATTTTTGGTGGGGCCTGGCCCCAGTGGCCCTTAATGACGAGCCGCCACTGGTTCAAAGTATATAAGGCGTAGTTTGAGCACATTCCTTCAATTCACACTGAAAACGATTCGAGATTGGCAGTTCAGCCATGTGTACATGTGGACAGGAATATCAGACTGTAGAGCATATACTTCAAGACTGCCCAGAATATGATATACGGAGGCAAACCCACTGGCCTAACGAAACAATACTGGGCAGAAAACTACACGGACCTCTGTGTGAGCTACAAAGACAGTGAAGTTTATACAAGAGACCGCCCGAGTGGTTACCGGGGCCCAAATTTGGGATGTAAAGAATAGAACCACTGTTATCTGCCACGCATGTCGTAAGAGGCGATTAAGGAGGTTAGGCTGAAATCGAATGCACGTGTTCTAAACATATAGAAGTCTGCGTTTCGGGGCCTACCAAACCAATGTGCAACGTATACACGTTCTTGGCAAAGATCAAACATATCACAAAGAGTGATTAAAATTGGTTGTAAAGAACGAACTCAAAGAAGAAGAAGATACAAGAGCTAACATTGAATATATAGACAATATTTAAGCGAACGTGTAACGATTACGTTATCTGCTACTGGCAATAACTTTGGTCTTACTCTTTTGTTAGGAATGTCAATTGTATCCTTTCAGTTATATCTCGGAAACAATGTTGTCGTACGCAATACGTAAGTTGTTTGAAAAATGTGATCTTTCTTAAACTGATGAAAGTAATTACACAGCATAAAGTGTAAACTGTTGGAGACCTTACTATACTAGATCGTTTTATGTTGAAGTTCACTAGCTCTTTCATTGCAATCATTTGGAGGTAGTTGTTTAGTTTTTAATAAGGGTGTTGTATCGTGTTTCACCACTTATTGCTCGGTCAATCTCCGCAGAATTATCACACCACCTGCCGAGAGGATTGCACAAAGCACGAACTCTATAGCTCCGGCAACAGTAATAGGGATCTCTGAAAAAACTGCACTCGTGAACAGAACAATGCGGCCCAAATTCGAAACCACCCTTCGCTACGCGATTCAGCGCTAGCCACAGAGACGCGCCAAATCTTTAATCTCCAAAACAAACCCAAAAAAAGTATAATCGCGACTTTTCAACCTAAAAACGTCTTTTATTAGTTCTATCATGTCGTGTGTTTAACGGACTAGCGTTATGCGTAACATTTCGCCTATCGACTCGGGCACAAGTGGCTTGTGGGTTCAATCCCAAAACTCGACGTTATACAATAAGGAAAGAAATTACCCTCCGACCTCATGTACATTCATTAGCCTCTTTGTCTCAGGAGACAATAGGTCTTGCGTCACGTAGTATGTTCTACGCTGGAGTGGCAATCCTTGCCACAGTTGTTGCAGGTAAAACTGGAGCTGGTACATAGGATGTTCTCTCTGCGCTATGTGCTCTCCTTTGCCTCCACATGTGATGATGTTTTTCTTTTTTCTTTTGAGCCGCCCCTCACTGCCGCTCGCCATGCTTGCCTGTCTTTGACCAGTCGCTCCCAGTGTTTTTTGTCTATAGCGCATGAAGTTAGATCACGCTTGCAGGTGTCAATGAAGCGTAATAATGGGCGCCCATGCTGTGTAGCACCAGATGCGAGTTGACCATATAGAATGTTTTTGGGATTCTACCATCGCTCACACGGCACACGTGTCCCAGCCATCTCAGACCTCCTGCACACTAGGTTCTAGAAATGTGAAGTGACTTCATACCATACGGTCTGAAAAGGCTACGGGAACATATTTTCATCAGGACATGTAGACCAACAAACATAAACAAATGAATAATTAACTTTTTACAGATAATCCATTCTGTGTTAGGAAAGATGTCTACTTTATCTGTTACTGCACTTATATACAGCGCTGCCACTCGTCTTGTTTTCGTTTGCTCTTTGAAAATAAACTGTGAGATTTCCCTTTTAATTTCAACACCGCTTGAAACCTGTAATAGGCTTACACAGATCACCAAGTAACATGTATGTAACATTTGTGAGAGAAGTGTGAAGCTCTTATTGGAACATGAGATACTATTTGTAATATCTGTGTTGTCATGTAAATATTGGTCTATCAAGGAAGTCATGCTATATCTCGTCATGTGTAATTTTGCTTGTAGAAGGTAAATGTAAACAAAATGTAAACAAAATTGTGAGTAGAAAAGTATAACAGCAAATAACTATCTTTATTTGTGTTTGAATATCGCCCTATTTAGTGTTTCACTATAAGTATATTACATAATAACGGCATATTTGCACAACTTTGTCTGCCTTTTTTTGTTTGTTTAATCTTTACTTTATTTTGTTCCTGAATATTTTATTGTGTAACTCTTTCAGTGTGCTTACCTGGAAGAAATAGATCAAATTTAGTGAAATATTTATCCAAGTTGAGAGTCGTAATGGCTCAGTAGTTAGTGCGCTTACTTCTTAGACAACATGTTCAAGTTTCGACATTTCCGGTTAGTGTGGGATTGCTTTTCAGAAAGCAGCAACTTGCAGATCAACCTAGACTCGCTTGGGTAGAAGAGACATACTGGGAAGTAAAATCCCCCCTCTCCCTAGTGTGATGTTGACCATGGTGTGCTGTTAATCATAGAAAAATACAGATCTAACACTGTATTCCCACCTCTACCATGTGACGCCTCTGACGCTTAGGGCAGCAACAAATGCACACAATTCTTCTCTGTTCTTGGCCGTCCTCTTTATTGTGTCCTAACTGTGATTCATTTCTTTCAGTTCTTGTTCTACTGTTCTCCGTTCTCCTACAAATCGTTTTCGGTTTTCCACGTGTTTTTTCGTTTTCCCTCTGGTATCTATCTCAGTGCAGTTTTCGGGACATAGTTAGTCTCCATGCAAATCACATGTCCGATCCATTCCCAGCGCGTCTTTTGTATCATGGTGCATATATTCTCTTGTTGACACTGTGCAAGCAGTTTTGGTTTGGAGACAGATTTTGACCAGAAAACGCGTAAGATCTTTCGCAGCAAAGTTCTATGGAAGGTGATGGGGGAGTTTGGATATATCTTGTTCTGTCATTCTGCAGCACTGTGCCCTTATTGTAAAGAGGATAGCACATATCTGCGGTGTATACGGATCTTGGTTCTGATACTGTATTGGACTGAATTTGGGAACGTCTGAATGGTCCTAAGTGCACTTCGTGGCTTACTCAGTCTGCTTTTAATATCAGATCCAGCTCCTCCTTAGCCCTTTCGCTGCTACATACTCTCCGAAGGCTGAGCTAAAAATAGCTACTCTTTGTTTCTAGGTCACAAACGTGAATGTACGCCTATAGCAGTGACAGTAACAATGTATAACGTGTTAACGCGTCTTTAGCCCACAAAGGAGAGATAATAACAGACGTGTTAATGCGTCTTTAGCAGTGAATGGGAAAAACGTATATATACGTCCTTAGCAGCTAAAGGGTTAGGGACTGATAACACTTCCATGATATGTAAAAGCACAAAATATAACACAAAGTATGACAACAGGGTCTTTCACTTTGTTTTACTTGACTTGGCTGAGTTGGCTTGGTCGATAATGAGATAGCGTATATAATAACACACATACGAAATCAGAAGAAACAAACACACACTGACGCGAACACAATGAGGATTAAGTGGGTTGAACCAAGGGGAAAATCTCCCAAATATATTTATTTAACTCGTCACGACCAAACAAAGGAATGAATTAAGAAGGATGCGAGTCTAGTGCACTACAAAGCAAAGCAAATAGAATGGGACAACAATAACATGAAATCTCAGTGGCGTTCTGCTGTTTTATTTAACTTGCCGGTTCTGTTTACAGATGCTCAACATCTATTATACCTGAAATGATGGTTCGTCGGATCTCGTCCTGAAGTATGATCCCTGCATCTCCGCCCTTCTCGCTGTGTCGTTAAGACTGTGCATATCTTGTCACCCTCTGGTATAAGTATTAATCCTATACCAGCAGGTTCCGCACTTGTACTGCATTCAGTACAACTTTCCCGACTGGCACGAAATAATGGAAATTAGAATGAGATATTTGGTTTCGGACACATAAACATAGTAGTAGACTTAAGATATCGTTAGCGTATCGTGAAATAAGAACATGCTATATATATATATATCTTTTTCTTCTCACTCCTTGCATAGTTTTGTTTGAAATTGGTTTGTTCTGTTTTCGTTTGGTCTAGTACAGCGTTTCCCAAAGTGGGCGGTACCCCCTCCTCCCCAGTGAGCGCTGAAGTGTTCTAGGGGGACGATAGTGGGTTCAGAAGAATGTGGGGGTTCATGCGATTAGATGTCGATGGCTCCTTAAAAAAAATAAATATTTTAAAATAAATTATTTTTGGGATTGAATAATCATTTTAAATTTGAATTCTGCGTTTTAATTTTCATCTTATGCCCGTCTTACACGGTCCATTTTGTCATCAATTTTCTATTGCATGCATATAATCATTTGACCATTATGACAGAAATATATATCAATTTTCTATGTCAAATAGAAAATAGAACATGTATATATGTGGTAGGGGGGCGTTGGCAAACTGTTATAATGTGGAGGAGGCATTACAAAGCTTATGTTGTGCAAAGTGGGCGGTAAGCCGAACAAGTTTGGGAATCTTTACTCTAGTATAATCATAGTTATTGTCACGCTCAATGACACATAAGAAAGAGATAATGTAAAAATTGTACTCAGTTCGATCATGGGTTTTCTCTCACATCAAACATATTCTTATTTGTGGCAGTTCTCTCTACATCAAACCAGTGGCGGCTCGTCATTAAGGGCCAGTGGCGCCGTGCCCCACCAAAAATAATGCATAACGTGCATTTATTATTTATAAATTAAAATATAGCAACCAAAACCCATGATTTATCCGGGAAAAAATGTCTGGCCCCACCAACAAAAATAATCACGTACCGCCACTGCATCAAACATATTCATATTCGTGGCTTTTCTCTCTACTTCAAACATATTCTTATTCGTCCTTCATTCAGTATATCCCTCAGAGTGTGGCGACCACGACACCGGTTCTTTGTTGGTTTACTATTCTTCTTTGTGATTCAGTACAGAACAAACTACGTGATGCAAAACTTATTGTCTCCTGAGACAAAGTGGTCAGTGATGATGAATGACCTGATAATCATAGTACTCCGGGCATGATTATAACAACACATTGTGATAACAGAAACAATTGCCTGGAACATATATAGATGAGAATATAGAAAGAAAATACTGATTAGTCTAACATCATGGCACGAAAGAACGTCAATAACGGACTTGATCGCTAATGCTGATTATATAGTGTTGTGTGCATCCATGTTTGTCTGTATTAATGTTGTGTGCATCCATGTTTGTCTGTATTAATGTTGTGTGCATCCATGTTTGTCTGTATTAATGTTGTGGACATCCATGTTTGTCTGTATTAATGTTGTGGACATCCATATTTGTCTGTAGTAATGTTGTGGACATCCATGTTTGTCTGTAGTAATGTTATGGACATCCATATTGTGTCTGTATTAATGTTATGGACATCCATGTTTGTCTGTATTAATGTTGTGGACATCCATGTTTGTCTGTAGTAATGTTATGGACATCCATGTTTGTCTGTATTAATGTTATGGACATCCATATTTGTCTGTATTAATGTTGTGGACATCCATGTTTGTCTGTATTAATGTTGTGTGCATCCATATTTGTCTGTATTAATGTTGTGTGCATCCATGTTTGTCTGTATTAATGTTGTGTGCATCCATATTTGTCTGTATTAATGTTGTGTGCATCCATATTTGTCTGTATTAATGTTGTGTGCATCCATGTTTGTCTGTATTAATGTTGTGTGCATCCATATTTGTCTGTATTAATGTTGTGTGCATCCATGTTTGTCTGTTGTAATGTTGTGGACATCCATGTTTATCTGTATTAATGTTATGGACATCCATATTGTGTCTGTATTAATGTTATGGACATCCATGTTTGTCTGTATTAATGTTGTGGACATCCATGTTTGTCTGTATTAATGTTGTGTGCATCCATATTTGTCTGTATTAATGTTGTGTGCATCCATGTTTGTCTGTATTAATGTTGTGTGCATCCATATTTGTCTGTATTAATGTTGTGTGCATCCATATTTGTCTGTATTAATGTTGTGTGCATCCATGTTTGTCTGTATTAATGTTGTGTGCATCCATATTTGTCTGTATTAATGTTGTGTGCATCCATGTTTGTTGTAATGTTGTGGACATCCATGTTTATCTGTATTAATGTTATGGACATCCATATTGTGTCTGTATTAATGTTATGGACATCCATGTTTGTCTGTATTAATGTTGTGGACATCCATGTTTGTCTGTAGTAATGTTATGGACATCCATGTTTGTCTGTATTAATGTTGTGTGCATCCATGTTTGTCTGTATTAATGTTGTGTGCATCCATGTTTGTCTGTATTAATGTTATGGACATCCATTTTGTCTGTATTAATGTTGTGGACATCCATGTTTGTCTGTATTAATGTTGTGGACATCCATGTTTGTCTGTATTAATGTTGTGTGCATCCATATTTGTCTGTATTAATGTTGTGTGCATCCATGTTTGTCTGTATTAATGTTATGGACATCCATGTTTGTCTGTATTAATGTTGTGGACATCCATGTTTGTCTGTATTAACTAAGTCACAACACCTGAAGATGAGAATGATCATGCAGGATTTGTTCCCACGTTCAATGTGTTGTCATTAATGTTGGTCTCTTCCATCCGGACATGACTCTCATCGTTGTGACTTTCAACTTCCGACAATCATTGTCATCAATAAACGTTGCTGCTATCTCCACACGATTATTGCTCTCTTATTGCTTTCTCAACTTCTATAGAATCTAATGTGCAAATTACTCTAATAGTAAACAGACATCGCTTACTTTCTCCCGCCGTCCTGGTTATAGTTTGATTCTCACGAGACAAGCTGTGACTACGAGAGTTAATGACTTGAGGGAAATGAAATCTATCCCCCTCCTTGTCGTCACATTCATTAATGAAATCCCATTAATGTAAGTTGTCTCATGGTCAACTCTTCATTAATATATCATTCATTAACCTAGGTCATGATGATATGACCGCATTACTGATAAATCATGTCTACCTACTGTTCTTGTGTTTCTTCTTCTTTGTTCGGTCTCATAATCCCTCTGGTTATAGGAGGATGCAGTCCGCAGAACAGAATGCGTTGTGTCACAGTTTTTCAGCGTGTGCTGAGGTATCCGCACATTTCAGTCCGACACATCCGACTTCAGAAGTTTTTTTTTCTGGGTACCGAACTAGGTTCTTCTACTTCGATCTCCACAAACTTAGCCAGACGTCTTGGTAGTCGTATGTTTTCTGTAAAATGCTTGACCGTTCAGAGTTGCCAGACGTCTTGGTAGTCGTATGTTTTCTGTAAAATGCTTGACCGTTCAGAGTTGCGCGAGAAATAATCATTAATGACGAAAACAAGTCAAGTTAAAAATTAAAAAATATATGCAGAACGTTATGAAACAAAGTCCAAATTTACAACTATATTGCATCTATTAAGCTTGATTTGAAGAAACTTAAGTGCACCACAGCAAGCTCAATGATCTTGCTAACAATGTTTCAATCGTATGGTATCTTTTTTTTTTTTAAATGATTATTGCATGGACTAGTGATCTGTATTACGAATCTACTTTCTTCTTCTTCTTTACCTTTCAACTCCCAACGGAGCACAGGTTTTCAATAAACTTCTTCCAGCTCTTCCTCTCTCTTGCCATCTCTTCCAATTCTTTCAACTCCCAGCGGAGCACAGGTTTTCAATAAACTTCTTCCAGCTCTTCCTCTCTCTTGCCATCTCTTCCAATTCTTTCAACTCCCAGCGGAGCACAGGTTTTCAATAAACTTTTTCCAGCTCTTCCTCTCTCTTGCCATCTCTTCCAATTCTTTCAACTCCCAGCGGAGCACAGGTTTTCAACAAACTTCTTCCAGCTCTTCCTCTCTCTTGCCATCTCTTCCAATTCTTTCCATGTTTTACCTATCCTTTTAATATCAGTCTCTAGCTCTCTTCTCCAGGTCTTCTAGGCTTTCCCCTATTCCTCTTTCCCCGCGGGTTCTAAAACAGTGCCTGTCTTGCAATGCTTCTGGTCGGTCTTCTCAATGTATGTACTATCCATCGCCAGCGTCTCTTCCTGAGCTCTTTCTCCACTAGTATCTGCTTAGTTCTTTCTCTGTGAGTTCCTCGTTCGTCATCTTATCATACCATCTCCTTCCCTCTATTCTACGTAAACATCCATTTACGAATGTCTGCAGTTTTATTGTGGTTTCTTTTGTTGTCTTCCATGTTTCCGAGCCATAGAACAGAATTGACTTTGTGTGCTACGAAAATTTTACAATTTATGTCTGCTTTCTACTTTTAGTATAGTAATTTTCATTTTCCAACTTATTACTTCATTTCTACTTGAAGATTATTGACAATCACACCGATGCAAGCTTTCACGCAAAAATCAACCAGAAGCATCATACTGGACGCCATGACTACTCCTGAATTCATAGCGGGCGAAGGAGAAGAAGAAGAAGAATTGACAATCTTCTAACTCTAAAATTCTAGAGACAGTGCTCTTATACATAATAGATCACGTTGGAGAGTCACAGAGAGTCACATTTGAGTCCGTGCCACTGAGTATAATTATCGGCCAAATGGTTCTGGAAGAGTGGTTGAAGAAAAATATTGTTGAAACTCATCGCTAGCACTGGAACCAACAACGGAGTCTGAGATATCTTGATCAGTAGATAATGACAAAAGTGGAGGAACTATAGACAGTGAAAATGGGAGACTGGATGTTTAGCTATAATTATCAATAATGAAAAGTCGTTATTCTTTGGTACTATTGTCTGGAAGAAAATAGTGAGTTTACGAAAGTACTTTTTTTAGTTAGAAGATAATAACGAGTTTATGAAAGTACTTTTTTTAGTTAGAAGATAATAACGAGTTTATGAAAGTACTTTTTTTAGTTAGAAGATAATAACGAGTTTACGAAAGTACTTTTTTTAGTTAGAAGATAATGAGTTTATGAAAGTGCTTTTTTTTAGTTAGAAGATAATAACGAGTTTATGAAAGTACTTTTTTTAGTTAGAAGATAATAACGAGTTTATGAAAGTACTTTTTTTAGTTAGAAGATAATAACGAGTTTACGAAAGTACTTTTTTTAGTTTGAAGATAATAACGAGTTTATAAAAGTACCTTTTTTAAGTTAGAAGATAATAGTGAGTTTATGAAAGTACCTTTTTAGGTAAAAGATAATAGTGAGTTTATGAACGTACCTTTTTACGAGTAGGTAAAAGATAATAGTGAGTTTATTAAGTACCTTTTTAGGTAAATGATAATAATGAGTTTTTGAAGTACCTTTTTTAGTTATAAGAAAAGAGCTAGTTTACGAAAGTACATTTTTTAGTTAGAACAAAAATAGCGAGTTTAGGGAAGTACATTTTTGAGAACCAACCAACGATACAACAGACTCCAGAATTCAAATATCTCGGGAGTATATTCACAGCAGATGGAAAGATGGACAGAGAAATCGAGACTAGATGCCAGAAGGCAAATGCAGTGACATACCAACTGTCACCACTATTAAAACATCCAAGCATTAACATGGCAGTCAATCGACAACTGATAAACTGCATATTTATTCCAACTCTCTGCTATCAGTGCCAAACATGGCCCCTGACTAAGACACAAGAAAGAAAGATTACAACATGTGAAATGAGATGTCTACGAAAAGCTGTCAACGTTACAAGGCGAGATAGAGTGAGAAACGAGAATATCAGAAGCATCGTTGGTACTATACCATGCATACAGTACATCGAGAAGCAAAGATTCAAGTGGTTCGGCCATTTAATGAGAATGGAACCACATTTACTACCATCACGTGCCTATAATAATCGACACTCAGGGCGCAGAGCACGATGCAGGCCAAGAACAAGATGGATAGATAACATCTCAGAGTCCCTGCGAAAGCATGGACTGACAACGTCAAGCGCAAAACACCTGGCACAAGATAGGAAACTAACTCTCCCCACGACGCTTCACGCAAATGTGGTTAAGATAAGATAAAGATAAGATAACCAACGATAAACTTTATTTCACAAAGTGAAAGGTTTGATAAGAAAGTATTCTACCATTCAGACATAAATCAAATAGATTAAGACGTGTCGGGTAGGGGAGAGTCAGTTTCAGATTGAAATACAAGAGAGAAACACTGGTCACGATATATCCTCCTTGCCGTTATCGAAATCGATAAGAGTAAGGCTGCTGTTGTGAGTTTGTCCCTCTGGGAAGACTACGGAATGTCAGATCGGTGGAGGGAGAAGGCTCGGTTGTCTACGTAATAGCTGACCAGTATAAGAGAAAAATCGGTGAGTAAAAATAGGGTTTTTGCTGCTCTCAATGTAAATATAAAATCCCGGGGCACACGCTTGAGAATAGAACTCTTTTTGTCGAAATTTTGAACGAAATTTCATGTTTAGTTTTTTGTGACTGTTAGTTAGTGAATGAACATTTTACAATTTGGAGTTTTACCCTGTCTACAGTAGTGAGTAAGTAAGTAAGTAAAGAAACCCTTTCATACCTCGTGGTATATAGAGCAATACAGTGTTAGGCCTGTATTTTTCATTGACCGTCGGCACACGATGGGTGATGTGGTCAGCATCACGCCGGCCGCCTTTACTTTCCCAAAGCATGTCTAGTACCCAGTTGAGGCTGGATCGACCTGAGAGCCGTCGCGGTCGGGAAAAATTCCACGCGCACTGCGGTAGCGAGTTCACTAACAACTACGCTACCGCGGCTCTCCTACAGTAGTGAACTGAAGCCTATTTTCTTCTTTTGTCGTCACGATGCTACCGGGTTGTTTCGAATTGTCGTGGTTTTCTGTTTTTGTCTTGCGCTGTTCTGGTTGCTTTGGTGATTGTTATTTTTGCTCTTTGACAGGATTCTGCTATTCCAACTAACCAGCTTTTTCGTGGTCTTCCTCTCGCTTTCTTTCCTGATGTTCTGGTGTAGAAGACTGTATACTGTGGAGTTGCGATGAATTCTTATTAAGTGGTCAAACCGCTGACGCCTATTTTGATCCAATCTGTACATTCACCAGATTCGCCAGGCACATGTTCAACGAAATTGCAGCTCTTGAAATCGACCATAGCTACAGAAGTAATCGATCATGAAACTCCACAAACGTCTGTCACGAGTAATGTTTTTAATTCAGATGTTGACATTCTTCCGTCTCATGATGTTAGACTGTGTAAATATAGTACCCTCAACCCAGTGGCGGTTCGGGATCTTTTTTATTGGTGGGCCAGGCTAAATTTGTTGGAAAAATCATGGTGTGTGTTAGGTTAAATTTTAATTTCTAAAATAATAAATACAGGTTACACATTATTTTTGGTGGGGCCCGGCCCCACAGGCCCTAATGACGAGCCGCGACTGCTTCAAACGTTTTCACACATTGCGGCTCAACTGAGTGAAGGCTGCGGATGACGCATGACGATTACAAAGCTGTTAACAGCAATAATAACAACCTAATATTAATAACAATATTAAGAAAAATAATAGATAAAAACGTAATCCTAACTAAACATTTATTTTTTAAAATCATACTTATATAATTATTGTGAAATATGACGCGTCAGATTCGCTGCAAGTTGAGGAAATTCTGGTGTTCAGTGAAACTTAAGACTTCGTTGGACATTTACTATTAAAGTTTTTATGATTAGGAAAGAAATGTTGCTAATTAAAGTAGTAAGACGAGCGGTATGGAGAAATTGCTCGCATGCCTTATGTAAAGCATAACGGTACGAAATTTACTGTAATAGTAATATAGTACTATAATGTTACTACAGTCTTTCCTATTGTTGTTATTATTATCGCCTGAGTGGTTACGGGCCCAAATTTAGGTGTAAAGAATAGAA
This sequence comes from Arion vulgaris, assembly GCA_020796225.1. Classification (NCBI taxonomy): domain Eukaryota; kingdom Metazoa; phylum Mollusca; class Gastropoda; order Stylommatophora; family Arionidae; genus Arion; species Arion vulgaris. The sequence goes on from CM036757.1 coordinate 67,674,764, forward strand.
CCACTGTTACCTGCCACGCATGTCGTAAGAGCCGACTAAGGAGGTTTGGCTGAAATCGGATGCACATGTCCTAAGCGTGTAGAAGTCTATGCGTTTAGGGGCCTACAAACCAATGTGCAACGTATACACGTTCTTGGCAAAGATCAAACATATTACAAAGAGTGATTAAAATTGGTCATAAAGAACGAACGCAAAGAAGAAGAAATTATGTCAAATGTACACAGCCAATTTATGTAACATTTCGAAATGTATACTTTTAGTCATATAGCTCTCTCTCTCTCTCTCTCATTGTGTAAAAATGGATGAAGTATGAAGAGAAACATATGTTTTCTGGCAGATGTATAGACAAGCGTAAACTTAGAAGTTGTGTCCAGTAACACACTTGCCAGTTGACGAAAAAGGCCATATATATATGTATCCCAATATAATATTGTCCCCCCATAAAGGGTCCAAAGGCGATGGATTGACTTAATTGTACCGGGTTTTTCCATTTGGCTCCATCTCTGTCAGCAGAGATGGCATGCCATTTGCCGAGAGTATTGCACAGAGCACGAACTCCGCAGCTCCGGCAACAATCTTAGGGATCTCATGAAAAAAATTGCACATGGTTCGGTCGAATTCGAACCCACAACCTTCAGTACGAGCAGTACGACTTAACCACTTCGCCACTTAACCACTTCGCCACTTCGCCACTTAACCACTTCGCCACTTAACCACTTCGCCACTTAACCACTTCGCCACTTAACCACTTCGCCACTTAACCACTTCGCCACTTAACCACTTCGCCACTTAACCACTTCACCACTTAACCACTTCGCCACTTAACCACTTCGCCACTTAACCACTTCGCCACCTAACCACTTCGCCACTTAACCACTTAACCACTTGCCACTTAACCACTTCGCCACTTAACCACTTCGCCACTTAACCACTTCGCCACTTAACCACTTCGCCACTTAACCACTTCGCCACTTAACCACTTCGCCACTTAACCACTTCGCCACTTAACCACTTCGCCACTTAACCACTTCGCCACTTAACCACTTCGCCACTTAACCACTTCGCCACTTCGCCACTTAACCACTTCGCCACTTAACCACTTCGCCACTTAACCACTTAACCACTTCGCCACTTAACCACTTCGCCACTTAACCACTTCGCCACTTAACCACTTCGCCACTTAACCACTTCGCCACTTAACCACTTCGCCACTTAACCACTTCGCCACTTAACCACTTCGCCACTTAACCACTTCGCCACTTAACCACTTCGCCACTTAACCACTTTGCCACTTAACCACTTCGCCACTTAACCACTTCGCCACTTAACCACTTCGCCACTTAACCACTTAACCACTTCGCCACTTAACCACTTCGCCACTTAACCACTTCGCCACTTAACCACTTCGCCACTTAACCACTTCGCCACTTAACCACTTCGCCACTTAACCACTTCGCCACTTAACCACTTAGCCACTTAACCACTTAGCCACTTAACCACTTAGCCACTTAACCACTTCGCCACTTAACCACTTCGCCACTTAACCACTTCGCCACTTAACCACTTAACCACTTCGCCACTTAACCACTTCGCCATTGAGACCCCAATGTATGTAATTGTGTGAGCAATAAAATGATACTTGTGTGATTAATAGACTAATTTGACGAAGAAATTGTGGAACATTCGCGAGAACCTCTTGTTGGCGTCTGTATTCTTGAAGACAATTCATCTCGCTGTTTAGATCTTTGAACGTGTAGGACACTGGTCGCAGAAGAAGAATCTGGTAAGTAACGAAACATCCGTCTCCCAGCTGAAAATAGTTTAGTCTCATCGTTATATTTTTTTATGAGATGAAAATCAAGTCAACGGGTCTAGTGAATGACGTTTACTAGCACGCCACACAATTAAGTCTCCTGTCACTCCCAGCTACTGGGGCGTGCCTGTGGTGTGGTTCAAATGATATTGCAATATTTCCCCGTCAAAATGGACATCTTGTGCAAAAAAAAAAGAAACCAGTTGTAACGTAGTACACGAATATGGATGTTTTTAGTAGAGAGTTTATGCGATCTGTAGAGGTTGTAGAACAGCGAATGAGAATACAGCTGAATATATAATCATGGTATAAGTACATACAAATATAGTATACATACATACATCATTAAGTGCAATTGTTCTTTTACTACTACTACTACATACATCATTAAGTGCAATTGTTCTTTTACTACTACTACTACATACATCATTAAGTGCAATTGTTCTTTTACTACTACTACTACTACATACATCATTAAGTGCAATTGTTCTTTTACTACTACTACTACATACATCATTAAGTCTCACTGTTCTTATACTACTACTACATACATCATTAAGTGCAACTGTTCTTTTACTACTACTACTACATACATCATTAAGTGCAACTGTTCTTATACTACTACTACTACATACATCATTAAGTGCAACTGTTCTTTTACTACTACTACTACATACATCATTAAGTGCAACTGTTCTTTTACTACTACTACTACATACATCATTAAGTGCAATTGTTCTTTTACTACTACTACATACATCATTAAGTGCAATTGTTCTTTTACTACTACTACATACATCATTAAGTGCAATTGTTCTTTTACTACTACTACATACATCATTAAGTGCAATTGTTCTTTTACTACTACTACATACATAATTAAGTCTCACGGTTCTTATACTACTACTTTCTTTCTTTCTGGAATCCTGTTTGCCTCACAGCGTCAGGTCTATACTACTACATACATACATCCTCAAGTGTAACTGTTCTTATACTACTACAGACATCCTTATGTTTCACTGTTTTTATACTGCTACATCATAAGTCCATCTTCTACGTGGTCTTCCACTTCTCTTTGTATTGTTACCTCCTTCCACAATGTTCTAGTTCTTATTTGTAGGATCAGCCAGTTTTCTTTGATTGTGAGTTCTTTCTGGATATATCAATTTTTTCTCTTCCCTGTCCTTGATATAATACGCATTACTTTTTCTGTAATACTTATATTCAAAAGCACAGATATGTTTTTCCACTGCTTTGCTAAATGTCCATGCTTCACACACATATATTGATTACCACTGAGAATATACAAGCTCTCAGTATTCAGATTTTGTTGTTGCTATCAGTTCCATTCAAGACTGTTTTTACTTGTTTAATTTGTTGTTAATGCCATGTTTATTTTTCTTTTAATTTCCTTGATCACATTTCCATCTCTTGTTAGCAGTGAACGGAAATATTCAAAACTGTTTACATTGTTCATTTTCTCTCCATTGTTAAAAAATCTTTGTCATTCTTGTTTTATCCGATGTCATTATTGTTTTCACATTGAGGTACAGATTTTGTTTTTCGCTTTTCCCTTGCAATTTCAATAATTGACTAATCTTGTTTTGCCATGTAGACAGACATAAGAAAATACTACATACACCATTCAGTTTGTGTGTTCTTTATTTGTACTACATACATCTTTAAGTGCCATTGCTCTTGTATTACTACATGCATCCTTAAGTAGTTCTGCTCTCATACTGCTTGCTACCTGCATCTTCAAGTGCCATTGCTCTTGTATTACTACATGCATCCTTAAGTGGTTCTGCTCTCATACTGCTTGCTACCTGCATCTTTAAGTGCCATTGCTCTTGTATTACTACATGCATCCTTAAGTGGTTCTGCTCTCATACTGCTTGCTACCTGCATCTTCAAGTGCCATTGCTCTTGTATTACTACATGCATCCTTAAGTGGTTCTGCTCTTTAAGTGCCACTGCTCCCATAAGAGGTACATACGCAAATCTGGCTGCTGGCAATCTAACCTCAAATATAAAAGTATCAACAGGGCCCATCACTGTAGGTGGTGGGGACGCTCTGAATGCATAACGTCGTTTCTATTCAGTGTTCTAGTTGTCTCTACGATTACATGGGGTTTCACAAAGGGATCAACGCACAGAAATTTACCAGTAGAACTCTTTTCTACAAAACGCTTCACAAAGAGTGTTCCTGACACTCTCATTAATGTGTTACTTTGAAATGGAGAAAGAGAGGGACCACATTTTTTTTTACTGTTAAAGTTCATTTGCATCGTCTGCGAATCGGTTAAAGGGCGTATCTCAGATCAGTTTCACAACCATTTTTTTTTTTTTTTAATAATTTGTTTTTTAATCTCCAGACTTCACAGTGGAATGATGTTTTCCCTTTCTATTTTTGCAAGCATATTTTCCCAGCGCTAAATGTATTTTTTTCAAGTATTTCTGTATTGTAAATTGAGTTTTTTGTCAAGGATTTACACATTAAAGAAATATTGAATTCACTTTTTAGGGTGTTCTCGCTCAAGATAGTAGACGGGGCCATGCTTTGTCGCGCATTGGACGAGCTTGTCTTCTCAATAGCTCTCAAGATTTTCACCCTGGTTGGAGAAGAGCTTTGAATCTGATGTCTTTTGTAGTTTGTGGGACACCAAACCATAGAATCACACGGCCTGGTGCTCGCCAATAAATCAGATTTCTGTGATCACTGTAGTGCAATTTGGTTGCTTTTAAGGTTGTCTTTCTTCCATTTATTGTTATCGTTATTGGTTGGGGTATTCAATGTTCAGTTTGTTGGCATACACTGGAAAAGCGTATCCATCTGCTTTGTTTGTGCACTTGTTCATACGATCGTATATTTTGTATGTTTGCTTTAGTCATCTGTATTATATTCATAAATATTTATACAGGGTGTTCAAGATAATTGCAGCCCCATTGACAATTCGAAAGTTGCCAGGTACACATTGAGTTGTGTTTATTTACTATTTCAACCGGTTCTGACTAGCTCGTCCTACGTCACATTTGTTCATCGCCCCATCCCGCACTACAATTACACACCGTCACACAACCTTGACCTATACTACGTCATAACTGAACCTTCTCATTTCCATACATATATGCCAGGTTAGCTCCATTCACGGGCTGCTTTTAAGTTGAATACCCTGTATATATAATATTCTTTCTCTGTGGGTGACGACACTAAAGTTGACATTGAATTAATCCAACGATTTAGTGAGTTTGGAATTACTTGTTGTACAAGTAGATCTGAATGTTTGAGGGCCACAGAAAGTGTGTTTAACCAGCCAGCCACATGGAAAGGATACCTACACCCGTGTTACAACCTCCGTGGGACGTATGAGGCGAAGCTCTTGAGATGCAGTAACCATGGAAAGTTTGTGTCAGTTTCAGTCTTCTTTTTCTTCTTCACCTTTCAACTCCAAACGGAGCACAGGTCTTCAACAAACTTCTTCCAGCTCTTCTTCTCTGTCTCTTGCCATCCCTTCCAATTCTTTCCATGTTTTACCTATCCTTTTCATCTCCAGCTAATCTAGGAAATAATATTGATACAATGGACGTTTGTTATGAAATTGTTGACTGCTCATCACCATCTGAAAGTCACCATTATTAGGTGTCATGCCGACTGGTGTAGGCGTTTATGAATCTCCATAAACGTCTGTCCTTGATACCGACTATAAGTTTGGATGGTAACACTCCGTGCCATGAAGCTATGTTGTCCAGAGTTTGATCTCTCTGTCGTCATATTCTTTGTCTCTAATTGATTTAGCCGGTTGTGATCATGTTCCCTAAACCTCCCTTTCTAATCACATACAGATTCCTCTTGTAGCGTTACACGTTATATATAGCGTTTAAGCAATATCTCCATACCACTCTATCCTGGACAACTCGTTTACTCTCCAATGGAATTGAGTCCCATATTACTTGCTTTTTACAGCAAAGTTCTTTTTGTTTTCTTACGGCGTCCTTTGGTTCTTGATTTCTCTGCCTCCAACTTCAATGTCTGCTTTGTGATTCTTTGGTAATTTCTTCTCAGAGTATGCCCAACATATCTCCATCTTCACCTTCTCAGAGTATGCCCAACATATCTCCATCTCAGTCTTATTTATTACTTATTTATTATTTATTAATGAACATTTATTATTAGGGGCTGACCAGACATTTCTTTAATCTCATCACTTCTAATGAATTCGTCACATTTTTTTTCTCATTATTTTTCACAGACATCTATTTTCAAATGCATTAAACTTACTTGCTATATCCTTAGTCATTGTTCAACTCTCACTGGCATATCTTAGAAATTATACAACATTGAAATTGAAAACTTATAATTTAGTTGTTATCATTTGAAGTTTCATTTTTATTTACTCTTCAAAGTTGATGTTCTCTCTCTCTCTCTTTGCCTTTTACCCGGGTTGGGGCATAGGCCCTCAACCAACTCATGCCAAGTCTTCCTATCTCTAGCTATCTCCTGTAGCTCCTCCAGCTCTTCTTTATATTGTTGATCTCTGCCTCCAAATCTCGTCTCCATGTATTTCTCAGCGTCCCCTTCTTTCACTGTCCCTGTGGGTTCCAGGAAAGGGCCCTTCTTGTTATATTCCCCTCAGGTTTTCGCAAAGTGTGTCTTATCCAGCGCCAGCGTCTTTTGTTAACCCCTTGGTTCCCCGAAATCTGTCTTGTTCTCTCCATAAGTTCCTCATTTGTGACCCTATCATACCATCTTAGTCCCCCTATTCTGCGTAGACACCAGTTGATGAATGTTTGCAATTTATGCGCTATTGTTTTAGCTGTTCTCCATGTTTCTTACCCATACAGTAGAACTGCTTTAACATTAGAGTTAAATATCCGAATTTTGGTTCTAGATTTGATTTCTTTAGACTTCCATATGTTTCCCAGTGCAATGAAAACTCATCTTGCCTTCTGTATTCTTATTTTGACATCTCTATCTGTTCCACCCTCTTTGTCTTCATTGCTGCCGAAATATGTGTATGATTCTACCTCTTGGAGTGGTGATTTCACCTATGGAATACTGCTTTGTTATTTTTATCAGTTTGGATTCCAACGAGTATCTGCATTATATGTCATGTGTCTTTATGTTAATTACGTGTCCAAAAAATGGTTGCATTTTTCTTATATTGATAATGCGTTTTCACTGTACCTTGGTCTCGTTCAGCACATCACCATAAGTCATTTAGCAGTCCATGTGATTCTTAGCATTCTTCTGTAGAACTACATCTCAGTGTCCTCCAGAGATTTTGCTATCTGTTAATTTATTGTCCATGACTCGCATCGATTTTGCAGTTCTCATTCTATGTAGCACTGAATAACTCTCTTGATTTCAGTTTACTGTCTTGTTGCATAACAGACTTTTACAATTTGTCTCACTGCAAAATGTTTGTAAGGGAGTGAGTTTGAAATATATAGCTGTATTCATTATCACAATCAATCATTCATTCCGGCTTTTCTACTTCTCATATCAAACAAATTAGTGCTGTTGTTTGTTTGTTTGTCTGCCAGTTGTAATATAGTGGGCGTCTGTAACTTAAGCGATAGTGAGCTTGATTACATCCCAAGAGTATCAGGTTCAAACTCCGCGGTGGGCAAGTTTGGAAGCAAATTCGTTTTTATAAAATTTTTACGAAAGGTAAAAATAGACCTCACCGTTCATAAAGCAATGACAAACTACTGAACGTATAAGTGGTGCCCAGAAAATCAACGACTCGTTTACCGTGGCTGATGACTACGTCCTGTAAAGGATATGCCACGATTTTCATTCCAATATAGACAGTTTTGTTTGCCAGTCGTAATATATCAACATGCCAGTGGGGGCATTGGCTATGACAGCTCTCAGATGGACATCGGATGGGAAGAGAAGGCCTGGGCGTACAAAGGAAACGTGGGGAAGAACGGTGGAGAGCGAGTTGAAGGAGTGTGGCCTGACGGGGGAGACGGTTGGTAGAAAGGCAGCAGAACGGCAACAGTGGAAGTCTCTTGTGGAAGTCTTATGTGTCAATCGGGACAGGAAGAGGATATAGATAAAATATATCAACATATTACTGGCGCACACTTGTTCGACACGGCTCTTCGGCCTGCGAGGCAGGTAGAACAGCACGAATAGAACAAAAACATCAAAATAGAACAGCGGTAAAACTCCCCACAATGCAAGTATACCTTGCCCACGCTGTACAAGAACATTTCAAGTCCGCATCGGGCTCACTAGTCATCTGCGATTATCGAAAAAGGGGGAGACTGCAGTAAAACGTATTAAAGTATCTAAACACGTAAAAACAAAGTACTTTAGTTTTACAAAATACAGAAACAGTGACAATACACAGCAACGTTTCGACCAAAAGGCCTTTATCACGCAAACGATACAACAGGAGTGATGAATTTCAAAGAACACTACATATGGATGACTACATACGGAGTTTTACTGCCGTTCTATTTTGACGTTTATGTTCCAACCGTGTCGAAGAAGTGTGCGCCAGTAATACTAGTCATCTACGTACGCACAGACAAACATAACGCAACTACATTCCCTTGAATGAAAATTGTGTGGTCATCATCACCCGTGATAAACGAGCATCATCATCATCAACATAATATACAATAGTTCGGTAGAAATGAGTCCTTAAGTATACAATCTTCAGACGCTTACAAGCTGAACATTGAATGATAACCACACACTTTCTTAATTTAACCCCTTCGCTCATCTGAGCCAATACACTGGCTTGCGTTAGTTTTTGAGATGACGCAAAGCCAGTATACCAACCTGTGTATATATTAAGTATACATTGCAAAATATGTGTGTTTGGAAGTAAAAAAAAAAATTCGTAGAGCGAAAGGGTTAAACAGAATGAATGCAATATTAATAATAATCATAAATATAAATGGTTTACCAAAGGTTTTACAACTTTGGATAATTTTTTTCTCACATGTATGTATATGAGCATATTAGTCACGTGCACTTTACACGTTTTTCAAGATTCATAAGTTGACCTTCGAGGGAAACCCAGACGTGAGACAGCTCAGTAATCTCTCTCATGTTCTGTGCTGTAAATACCTTGATGTAAATGTAAATAGTTGCTGAGCTGGTAAACCGATTGATCGATCATCCGACGTAAATATGATTTTGGAAAGACACGTCTTATTTCTTCTACCTTACGTTGTATTCTTTCATAACCTCTTCTGTGACGTCGTTTGTTTTCATGCTCAGGAGCTTGCACGTTTCCCAACGTCAACATTTTAAAAGCTAATTAGCGCAAGTTATCTGTCCCGCTTCATTCCACACTTGCTTACTCTCTCAATCTGATATTGTGATCAGAATTGCTAAAGAACATCATGCATTCTATCCATACCTAACCAAATTACTTGACTGATGAAGTTTTCAAACCAGGTTCCGTTTCTAAGTGAACATCTCTAGACAAACTTGTATTTTATACAAGGAAAGGTAAGAGAAACGTCTAATATGTCGTGTACATATTTATAGAAGGCTGACGAGTGTGATGCTTGCATCAGCGTCGTCCTAGATTCTTCAGCAATCATCACTCATTTTAGAATGGGATTCCAGACTCGTTGATATATGCTGCTATATGTTTGAAGATTTTAGTTACACTATACTGATTCTCTACGAAGATGGAAAGTGGGGGTCATATTATTTTCCTCAGATCTGCCTGTTTTAAAGAGCATGTTCTGTCGTTATCTGTCAATTCACAGTAATAGCTGCTAGAGATCTTGAACTTGGCGTACAAGTGGTGTCTTATTTTGTTGATGCCTGTTCGGAGGCGAAGAACAACAGTTTGTAATATCCATCCTCTGTATTGACTTTGGGGTTTTGGTTTGTTCTAATCTGCATTATATTGTCATATATTGATGGTAGTTGTATCATTTTATGAGCGTCTGTTTTGTAACTCTTTGTTTTACAAGTTCTTGATTGTGTAACTCGTTGTTGCTTCGTCTAGCTCTATCAACTTAAATTTAACATCAGCTGTTCTTCTGTTACCACATCATGCCCCTTAATTTGTTCTTTTATGGCCGTCTTGATATTTAGCTTGTTTACGTGGCTAACTATTTTATATCTTAGCTGCCTCTCCTCCCTCCCCTTTTTGTACTTCCATGATATGGTCTAGTGTTACTGGTGTTCTGCTGATGTGTTCGTTATTCGAAGCCTTCACAAGGGACCAGAGTTCGTTTATCATCTATGTTGAGATTGTGATAACTGCAGCATGAGCCTCAAAGGCTCGAAAATCTGAAGAAGAAGAAGAAAAAGAAGTCAAACACTTTTACTTGTATCTGTTTTCAAATGGCATGATAATTTCAATCTAATGAAGATTAGAGATAATCTCATATCTATCAATCTAATGAAGATTAGAGATAATCTCATATCTATCAATCTAATGAAGATTAGAGATAATCTCATATCTATCAATCTAACACACGCATATCAGATAGTTTGATCTGAGAAGAACTTTGCCATCCTAACATCCCTTCGAAATTTCTCTCTCTCTCCCTCTCTCTCTCCCTCTCTCTCTCTCTCTCTCTCTCTCTCGTATGCCAGATGTTCCCGTTTCTGCAGCCGTCATGCTAAAATCATGTTATATTTTGAATCCCATCTTCTCCACAATATTCCTCTTCGCCTGATGTCTCCTTCTATAATGGTCTTAATCAACCTTTCTCATTTTTTGTATGTCCAAAATAGTTCAGTTTTCTTATTTGTAACATCAACTATTAAGTAGTAGCATGTCCCTTGAGGAACGTTGTTTTCATCACAGACCGCAAGCAAGTTCTCCCGCCTCTTCCAGTTCAAGGTTTCTTTGATGTCCTGCTGCCACCTTCATCATGAGAGTCCCCTGCCTCGTACTCCATAACCATGCTTTCTATTACCGTTCTCTCCAAACCACTGTGAAGTTTAACGTGGTCAAAATATTTATTTGAAACATTAATAATAGTAATAATAATTTCATGCACCAAATACATCGAAAGACAACAAATGCAGTGGTTTGGACATTTAATGAGAATGAAATACAACCAACCACCAATAACAGCATACAATAAAAGGATATCGGGTACTAGAGCTAAGGGAAGACCAAGAAAAAGATGGATAGACAATATCAAGATCAAACTACATAAACACGGATATAACACAACAAGGGCGACTCATCTAGCCCTTGAACGCAAATTAAAGCTCCCATCCCTACGCATAAACGGCAAAAGTGGACAGCCAACTACATCTCCCACCTGAGAATAGACAATAGAATAATTCCTCTCGTACCGTTATACGTTACATAGGGCCTGCAAGCAATTTCTCCATACCACTTTTTCCTGGGCAACTCGCTCAATCTCCTCCATAGAACTGAGACCGATAGTTCTTGCCTCTCTCAGCAAAGTTCGTTTCAGGGTCTCCCTAGGTAGTCCTCTCTTTCTTGAACCCTTTGCATCCTAGTTCAATGCCTGCTTTGATATTCGTTGATCATTTCTCCTCAAGGTGTGCCCAACATATCTCCATCTTCTCTTTCTTATAACAGTTGTCACTAGTAGTTGACCAGACATGTCTCTGATTTCATCACTTCTCCTGAATTCGTTCCATTTTATATTCATTATTTTTAGCAGACATCTATTTTCAAATGCATTCAACTTGCTTTCTATATCTTTAGTCATTTTCCAACTCTCGCTGGCATATGTTAGGATTGATACAACATTTGAATTGAAAATTCGTAATTTGTAACATTGGCTAGTTTTATTTCATTTTGGGTTATTTCTAGATAGATCTAATTTTTTCCTCTTCTCTGTCCGAGATATACGGATGACTCTTCTGTAACACTTATATTCAAAAACACATATATGTTTTGTCCACTGGCTTGATCAAATTATCAAGCTAAACTCATAGATTTAATCTAATATCCATCATTCTAAAGCGGTCTGGTAAAACTAAACAAATATGAGAAATATACCAGGGTATATACTGGACAGCTTTAGTGAAGCAAAAGACACAAGATAAATATTTTTTTTACACATTCGTATCGACAAAAACACCTTCATCTTGCCAAACTACACACTCGTACACCGCCACACACAAGCAGGAACACACACACACACGCATAAACACATTGTGTGTTGTCTGACCCCAATCTTGTTCATCGTAAGAAGCAATGTTGAAACACGTTCCTGTTTATCTGCATCTTTGATCAGGGACTTGTCAGAAATGGATTTCTAAACGATGACTGATGTTCACGTCTTAATCTTAGCTAGATTGTGTCTTTAATCTGCAGTTGAATCATAGGTTGACGTTCCGGGTATGAAGTATGTAGTGTACCAGGAAGATATAAAATGAGATAACAAACGCTGGCGTTTAAGTTGATGAATGTTACAGTCCCTAACGAAAAGGTCTCTTTGGTGTAGAGGTTAGGTGCCCCTCTCTCGTGCCAAAGGTGCCAGGTTCGCTTCCTCGTTGAGCCATCTGGATATTTTGTCCAGAGATCCCTGATCTCAGTGTAAGTGAGATCGAGTTCCTAGTCCTATTGTAGACGGACGATAAAACAGTTCCCGTTTTCAATTTGAGCACGGAAGAGAACTCTTGGCAGTTCAAAATCGAGAAGAGCAGACTGGAAAACCGCAGCCCGGACAAATTTCGTTAGAAAAGATTACAAATAAAACTCCTACAAAATATCTTCTCCATCTTCTAAATTACATCGGGACCTCGCTGGTGCTACGGAGTTCGTGCACTGCAGCTGAGATCTTCTTGTGTACGTGTAAGAAAGAGATCGGATTGCACATGGTTACTCACCGAAGTGCAATGATGATGGTCAAATCAATCAACAGTCCCTACCAGTATTCACATACTTCCTCTTAGCTCTTATGAACGGACATGTTTTATTTGTTAACGTACTTATGTCCGTGAGTTAACATAGATGCTGGTTGCGATTTAGCATTACAAATTTGAATCTAGCATCTAGCAGGAAATCTAGCATTTCAAAAAAATTGTTAGCATTTTTAGCATTTCTTTTAGTTTGGTCCATGAATAAAAAAGCGACAAAAAACAAGACGAAAAACACAGAAAATTTACAACAGCGGGATCCGGTAAAGAATTTCTAGTGTGTGACGTACTTGTATACTCTCTCTCTCTCTCTCTCTCTCTCGCTGAGGTCCACGTGCGTGTGACTTAGATATAGCTGTAGCTGTAATTATGTAACTAAAAATTACCCATCTTTTTTCTGTCCAAGCAAAATGAATAATAATTTTTTTTAAATTAAAATATCCCTATACCATTTTTCATCCTCTTCTAAACTACATTGCTGACCGTTGTTGGTGCTACGGAGTCCGTGCACTACCGCTAAGATCTTCCTGCGTAAGAAAGATATCCGTTAACATATGTTTATTTATAGAAATGCCGACCGTTTGGTGCCGGGGCCCGCAAGGAAGCAAAGAATAGTACCACTGCAACCTACAATGCATGTCGTAAGAGGCGACTAATGTAGGCCGTAAGGATGCTACCCTAGTAAATAAAAAGCAGCACATAGATGGGATGTGCTGACCTACTTGTAGGCGCATAACTACGTACAATCGCTCTTATGCTCAGATCACATACAAATCACACAGAGTGGTTGACAAGTGGTCGATATGGAGCGTTCGAAGAAGATTTATAGAAATGCAATGATGATAGATCAATCAATCAATCAATCAATCAAGCAATCAAGCAATCAAGCATTGTACCTATCTGAAGATAACATCAATTTGATAACAAGAAGAGATGGTGAAGATTAGATGTTACCGGAGCTCAAATTTGGGGTGTCAAGAATATAACCACTGTTACCTGCCATGCATGTCGTAAGAGACGACTAAGAAGGTTTAGCTGAAATCGGATGCACATGTCCTAAACGTGTAGAAGTCTTATGCGTTTAGGAGCCTACCAAACCAATGTGCAACGTATACATGTTCTTGACAAAGATCAAATATATCACAAAAAGTGATTAAAATTGGTTGTAAAGAACGAACACAAAGAAGAAGAAGAAGATTAAGACAATAAGAAACCTGTTATTGACAGAAAAGTGATATAGTATATAGTCTCATGTTGTTCATGAAGACGGGAAGAAAAGTGATATAGTATATAGTCTCATGTTGTTCATGAAGACGGGAAGAAAAGTGATATAGTAATTAGTCTCATGTTGTTCATGAAGACGGGAAGAAAAGTGATATAGTATATGGTCTCATGTTGTTCATGAAGACGGGAAGAAAAGTGATATAGTAAATAGTCTCATGTTGTTCATGAAGACGGGAAGAAAAGTGATATAGTATATAGTCTCATGTTGTTCATGAAGACGGGAAGAAAAGTGATATAGTATATAGTCTCATGTTGTTCATGAAGACGGGAAGAAAAGTGATATAGTAAATAGTCTCATGTTGTTCATGAAGACGGGAAGAAAAGTGATATAGTAATTAGTCTCATGTTGTTCATGAAGACGGGAAGAAAAGTGATATAGTATATAGTCTCATGTTGTTCATGAAGACGGGAGACTTTTTATATAAAGGTGTCTTGTTTGTTTTTACTTTCTTTTTTTTCCTGTTTTCTACTGTAACTCACGGAATGGGACTATAGAAGTTTTTGGGACATGATATTATTCAGTTTGTTTTGTCAGACCAAAAGTCTCTGAAAATGTCTAGTAATAACAGCTGTTTCTAGTAGGACTGAGATTTCTACTAGTGATAAAGATTGCTAGTAAGAAACATATTTCTTGTAAGATAAAGATTTCTATTATTGGTAGATGATTTCTTAGACGATAGATATTTCTATTAGTATTTTCCGTACAGCAGAGAATTCTATTAGTATTTCTTGTACGACAGAGATTTCTAGTAATATGTCCTGTACATCCAAGAGTTCTAGTAAGGATAGCGTTAACCGAACCAAGTGCTAATGCATCCCCACACCTGGATAAATATACCTGTACACAGAAAATGCTAACTCTCTCTTGCCTTGTCTGCAGTGAGCAGGTTTCGGTGAGTAATACATTATCAAATCACCCGTAACATTGCACGTACATTTTTTACTTGACCAGCTCTGTTGTCCTCTTTCCATTCCTCGTCTTGTCCACAACTGAACACTTGTGTACTTCTCTGACTTTGAAGCTTATTTATTCAATAAATCAGCGAAACTATTGTTTATGAATAGCATTGAGGTTTTTCCGTTCATATTCGAAGCTGGAAACTGTACAGGTATTTTAACTATTTTACAGTTTTCTCATCCATCACCTTCGGCGGCTGCTTTTAAGGTAACTTAACACTGAAATACTTCAAATATTGAATATCAAGTTACCAGCTTTTGGGAATATGACGTTCTGTATAGACCTGTCTTTGACATCTTAGTTTCAATCTAGCGTATGCAACCCAACCGGTTGTTAGGTAAACAAACGAATATTGAGGTGAGCCATGGTGTATACTAGTATGTATGTGTGCTAGCTCAAGACTTAGAAATTGTTGTGTATCAGTTCTATCAACGCTGTTTCATCTAGTTCACATTAGCAATCCGTTAATGACATTAATGGCACATGTTTTTTGTTTTTTTCATTGATCAGTACAGTTTGATTTTTTTTTGCCCTGATCCAGAAGCACTTGAGCTGAGAGCTCTTCGGCTCGCTGCCATGAACATCGTAACCCTTCGGTTCGATGCCACAACACCGTAAATCTGGAGAACCTGTGGCTTTTCTGCCAGCCCGCGGAATTGATCCCGCGCTCACAGGGAGCTTGTCACCCGTCGTCCAACGTGCTTCGAACACGCTGGGGAGACGGGCTCTGTAAAATTAATACCCTCATATAGTATACGTGAACTTCAATATAAATGTATACGCCGCAATGGCAGAGGGCAGGCAAATACTATTACAGAAGACAGTGAGATATTGGATAATTTGGAATACTACTATTACTCTCTACCTTGGATATGAAGGTGCTTGCTCGCCTGATCT
The DNA here is from genome assembly GCA_020796225.1 of Arion vulgaris. NCBI lineage: Eukaryota > Metazoa > Mollusca > Gastropoda > Stylommatophora > Arionidae > Arion > Arion vulgaris. Next base: position 67,690,556 of record CM036757.1, read on the forward strand.
GATTTGTCATGAGCGCTATTGATTTTTCATTTGAGTTATGTTTATTCTCTGGTGACCATTGTTTCTTTCCGAGAGCAATAAACGATCCTTATTGACACTAGACTGATTGGTTGAATCTAACAAGAGGGGCAACCATCACGTGAGAAAGATATGGCTGCACACCACGATCTTGTGTTTAGCTGAGAAATATCTTGGCCAAGGCATCACGTTGCGCAAACGGTTGCTGTTTTATAAGACTGGACAAAGTCAACATCCCTGTTAAATTCTACTCAATCACAGGCTTCCACATTTGTTTCTAGCCTTGGTAAATCAACTTTAGGCTGCCTACTTGTGTGCTCAAACTAAAGTCATTGTTTTATGCATCTTTTGTTGTTAGAATATGGCGGGCTTTTCTCCCATGAGAATTTGGAATTTATGAGTATCAAGCAGACATTCCTTTTTGTGATAAATTGAGATTTGAATGTTACAATTATCAATATGAAAGTCTCTTAAGCTTGTTAGAAGATAATACGCAATATTTAATCACATCTTTATCGCTATCTTCTGATTGATGTATGTAAGTGTGAAGACATATTTGGTTGGACAACATTTTAGGTTGAGTGAAGACATCTTAAGTTGGGTGAAGACATCTTAAGTTGGGTGAAGACATCTTAAGTTGGGTGAAGACATCTTAAGTTGGGTGAAGACATCTTAAGTTGGGTGAAGACATCTTAAGTTGGGTGAAGACATCTTAAGTTGGGTGAAGACATCTTAAGTTGGGTGAAGACATCTTAAGTTGGGTGAAGACATCTTAAGTTGGGTGAAGACATCTTAAGTTGGGTGAAGACATCTTGCAAGATAGGACAAACTTCTTCTTCTTCTCATTCGCTTATGTTCAATGTCTACACAATGAGTCCTGTTCTCTGGATGTATGTTGTTGTATTTGCTAGTTCATCAAAGCTTCTAAACAGCTTTGTGTTGATCTCTGTCTCTGTTGGCCAGTGTTCTTTCCACAGTCGATTCATCAGGTGACAATCTTGCAGGATGGGACAAACTTCTGATCCAGAAGCGCTGCAAAATGTCCATTCCTTTTTATTATATATCTTTTTTTTTTTTTTTTTTAAATATCCGCTATGTGTATATACAGGGAATGAAATGAAAATCGTGGCATATCCTAAAGGACGTAGCCATCAACCATAGTAAACGAGTCGTTGATTTTTTCTAGGCACCACATATACGTTCAGTAGTTTGCCATTGCTTTCTGAACAGTGAGGTCTATTTTACCTTTTGTAAAAATCCCACGGAAACAAATTTGCTTCCAAACTTGCCCACCGTGGGGTTTGAACCAGGTACGCTTGTTCAGGATCGAGCTCGCTACAGACGCTCACGGTGACAATTCACGGTATACAGTGAATAGTAATAGAAAATATGACAAATTATTTGTGACTGTTCCGAACATCATCATCATCATCAGGTGCCGTCTCCACATCGAAGGTTGGCTGCAATGAATCTCCAGCATCCTCTGTCTTTCGCCTTGTGTTGCACTCTGCCAGACTGTAACCTGTCCATTTCTTAAAGTTTCCTCCCACTTATCTCTCGGTCTTCCTCTTGCTCTTCTCCTCAACTTTCCCCTCTAGTAAATGTTTTATCATGGTGTCATGCCTTTTTATATGCCCAAAATACTTTACTTGTCTGAATTTTATTTCTCTTAATAATTGTTTCTTCATGCCTAGTTTTCCTAAAACTTGTTTATTTGTCTGTTTTTCTGTCCATGAAACTCTGCTTATTCTTCTATATATCCACATCTCAAATGCATCAATTCTGTCTTCTAACTGCTTGTTCATTGTCCATGTTTCGAGCCATACATTAATATAGGATGTTTCCAGAAAGATTAAGACATCAGTAAATAAGACCGCGTTGAGGTCATGATTTCTATTGGTTGTCTACTGCCGTAAATGGCGACAACTTGGTGGCGACATCAAGTTTTTATCTATCTCTAAATCCCCGCATTTATCACTTGAGAATGATAAACATAGTTCACTGACCTTTTCGTTTTTACACACCTGAACTGGAGGTCTTCTGTGGTCAAGTCGTTTGACCTACGTTCAAGAGATCGGGTATTTGAATTCGGACTGCGTAATTCGGTTCACGGGTGCATTTTTTCTGGAGGTCGCTAGTTTGTTGACGAAGCTACGGAGTTTGTGCTTTGTGCAATACTCTCGGCATGTAGACTGTCTTTTTCCGGAGAGGAACCGTGCCATCTGGGGAAACCCAGTGCAATGAAGTCATTCTTTCACCAAAAACATGAGTACGCTGCACGTCCTTTAAGCACATACGACGGAGGACATGTAGGATAAGCACATGCAAATTTCGACCAAAGTGTATACATATTATCCAACGGTACATACATGTGTACAGCCTGGTAGGGTAACTTTACGATTTTACCAACAGAGAAAGCCCAGTTTTAAAGGGTCAGTCAGATCATTCTGACGTTCCTACTCTGTAGCATGGTGATCATAGTAAGACTGTCAGAGCTGACTCCGATTTTCCCAAAACTTTAAACTGCGACGTTCTCACTGACTAGCATAGTGATGCATGACGTCAAGACTTCGTTTGTCAAGAGCTGACTCTGTACCACATCTGACGTTCTACTGTAGCATGGTGGTCATAGTAAGACCGTCAGAGCTGACTCGTACCACATAAAGTACATTTAGTTATCCGTGTTTACTTCAATTTTCATTCGCATTATGTCCTTACTATTATTTACATCGTCTTTGTCCACTTTTGATGTGTAAAAATTCTTAATATATTTTCCTAAAACTACGTAGTCACCACTCATATATCCTTTTAATTGGTATATTCTTTATATTGTTGTTAGTTTCATAGATGATTACATTCACTTTATGCTGGAGAAACGTCCTAGTATCATATATGTTAATAATGCATACAAAAAGTTGCAATACAAATGTTGAAGAGTTATTTGTACATTGTTTATTCTTAGAAGATTCAAACCTCATGAGACACTTGAACCTAACAGCAAGCCTTGTTGTGGTTATATTAGTGCATATTACTAAGAGGGACACAAATAAGAATTAACATTTTATTGAAACTTCAGTTTGTTATTATTTTCTTTTTATTATGAAGCGCTTATATACTGTTTGTTTGTTTGTTAATTGGGAGTTAAAAACCACTAGAAACCTAGCGCACTCTTTCAACTTAAAAACATGTATTTTTCTATCACTGATTGTGGGCCAGTACACATCAAACATAAACAAATACAGAATTAATTCCGTAAGGAGAATCATGTAGTTTAAAAAAATACATGAATTGTCTGCTTCTATTTGACACTACCATTGACACCGTCCCAGCAGACATTGCTAGAAAGAGATTCATAATACTGGTTACAGACAAATTGGTTCAATGCTTGGCCATAAATAGATAAACCGGAACGTGTTTGACGACTGTTGCAATTTATTTCCTCCGGCCAACGGCAACCTTTTCGTTCCGTGTCCGAGAGAGCGCCCATAAACTGGCTTTGTCATCTTGTTCACAGTCCGGGATACAGCCGGCGGTCACAACAAGCTGTCAGAGGTTACGGGATTAGGACATGGACTTGTCACTGAAAGCTGACTAGATCTAGTTACAGGGTCAGAGGTTACAGAATGGACATGACTGAAAGGGTACCGAACCGAGATATTGTTTAAGGGTCAGAGGTTGCGAGAATAAAACATGGGTTGTGACTGAAAGTGGGAGGGAAGATTTATGAAAACCTTGTTTGCTGTTCATGGCACACACCATTACTGTGTTTTATTGTTTGTCATAGACCGGTCACGTTGCACAGATGTCAGATACGCCTATCCCAATACATCTGATGTATGGTAAATTGGATGAAAGCAAACGACCATTTGGATGGCAGAAAAAGCACGTAGTATATCTAAAATGTTTCGATAACGATACCAGTGCTATAAATACTTGATGCAAGATTGCCGTATGGGGACCTGCAACGCCTAAAGAGGACCTCACATTGCTGAGAATTGTCGTACTGTCGAGACGCAGAGAAAACTGCGCGAAAAGGCATAACACACAACGCCACAAATCCAACCTGATCTTGTATGTTCTACCATTGGCAGGAAGTGTTTTGAAGGATTGAACTCAACAGCACACGTCTGAGACCATTGTCATCATCTCTATCGATATACGGCAATCATAAGATTGTCATGTTCATGGCTACTTTATACTATCCAGTTTTATGCAATGTACACGAGTCACCATATTACTGAAATGTAAACAAGCGGACAATATTTAGGAATGTTTTTGCATTTGTTCACATCTGTTTTTAATATCAACTTTGTATCTTCATCATTTATTTTACAAGAATCAATTCAAAGACATCTAGGTCTTTTGTAGAACTTGTTCAAGCTTTGTCTTCAAAATGCATCAAATAATTGATTGTCAGAATCACATTCCTAATTCGGTAATGTCTTAGATGTCATTATGTTTGATCTTGGGTGACTTCGGCGTGAACAAGTAAATTACAGTATTACATCAGAAAGGAAATATGAAATATAAACAATGACAACACTCGACGTTTCGACCAAATGCCTTTATCAAGAAAACACATACACGCCCGAGTGGTTACCGGGGCCCACATTTGGGGTGTAAAGAATATAACCACTGTTACCTGCCACACATGTCGTAATAGGCGACTAAAGAGGTTTGGCTGAAATCGGATGCACATGTCCTAAACGTGTAGAAGTCTATGCGTTTAGAGGCCTACCAGACCAATGTGCAACGTATACACGTTCTTGGCAAAGATCAAACATATCACAAAGAGGATTAAAATTGGTCGTAAAGAACGAACGCAAAGAAGAAGAAACAAATACAAACACCGCATAATAAATAAACTAAAACATGGTTCTAAATAAGAATGACGACAACCCCATGGTTTTCTCCAGATCTGATCTGATCCGGTCTGACCACCTCTGTAGGTTTCCGTACATCGCCTCATGTTTGATCTCCATCTCCGTTGCACACGCATATAATCTATCTGATGTTTTGTTTTTCCATTAGATGATGTCCAAGTGAAAAGTCTTCGTGTGCATTGTGTTTGTTATCACTAAGTCATTTTCTTCTGAGTACACATTAATTAACCTTCCACCTGCTTCATTTCTAGTTCCCAGACTATGTGCACCAACTAAATTTCTTTCATTCACACCAACTTTGGCATTAACATCTCCCCATTGTTATTCTAATGTCTCTGTGGTTTATTTCGTCAAGTTTGCAGACTTATAAAAATCGTCAGTTTCTTCCATCGACTGCTTCTGTTGTTGATGCGTATATTTAAATGAGCGGGGTGTTTTGTAGTTTTTCATTGTAGCCTTGTCCTTAATTTTTTCTTTACTCGCAGACAAGATTATAGCACAGAAGTGTTTGAGATGTTAAATTGAACAGACGAAAGGTCACTCCACCTTGACCTGATCTGTCTTTAGCAGAATAAATAACAAGTTTCGTTTTCAGTTTGAAAGTGATCTTGTCTTGTCCAGCCCATCTCTATACTCACAAATATCCCACATTTATATTTAGTCTTTCCATTTCATTCAAGATTATGTGAGATATGTTATCAAGAAGATTTCTAATATCACATGTTTCTAATTCCGTTTATTATTCTTCAAACCTTCCATATAGATCATGTATTAACCACTCTGTGTGATCTGTATGTGATCTGAGTAAACTAGTACTCCCTTTTGACCAAGGGTGTCCCATAGGCTAGCTATAGAAATATCACCTTATATGCTTCTCATGTTACTGGGGCCCTCAAGGAAAGCAATTAGTAATAACACCGTGACTTACAAGGCATGTCGTGAGAGGCAACAAAGGTAGAGGCCTAGGAAAAATGACCTAGTAAATAAAAAGCGTTGCAGAAATCGAATGTGCTGGCCTACTTGTAAGCGCATAACTGGCACAACGTACACTCGCTTTTAGGCTCAGATCACATAGAAATCACAGCGAGTGGTTAACAAGTGGGCGATATGGAGCGTTTGAAGAAGATGAGAAGATATACTTCACATTTGATATAGGGTACTTTTACCGGTCAACAAATACTACATAAAGAGAATCTCTGTGGTTGAGTGGCTAAGCCCTTTGCCTTGTGAGTCGAAGGTCGTGGGTTCGAACCCGGACCGCGCCGTTCTGTTCACGAGCGCATTTGTTCAGAGACCCTAGGATTGTTGCTGGAACTACGGAGTTCGTGATTTGTGCAATACTCTCGGCAGGTGGCGTGCCATTTCTGAGGAGAGGGACCGAGCCATATGAGGTAAAACCCGGTGCAATGAAGTCAATCCGTCGGCTTAAAAACCCTTTAAATACAACATAGACAAAACAGACCACAAGTCCACATTTGTTGTCAATCTTTTGTTGGATTTCACTATTTATAATCTCAATAATCTATGTATGATATCATTCCAAGAAATAGTCAACTATCATTCTGATAGCCAGAAATTATACATCAGCTTGACTCCAATTGGCACATTGATGTTTGTGTAATTTCTTGAGAAACTCAATGTTGGCACGGCATTTTGGCACCTTGTATTTATTACGTCTTTATGTTTGCGATCCTGTGCCTATAACCATAAAAATGTAAATGAGAGTCGCCGAGCACTGTAACGATACTGTGATTTGTGTCCTTGTATGACAGCAGAAATAAGAGCACTTTCTTACACGAGGTTGCTACATGAGCGTAGAATAAAACATTGTTTAAAAGTACCAGGCTAGTCTTGTTAGATCCTTACAGAAGGTTGCCAGACAGAGGTAAAACATTTGTAAAACGTACTTAAGCGTGTAATCAAGCCATGTTAATATTGTATTAATGGAGTTGTAAGATGACCTAGAATAAAATACGCTAGATAAGTCATGCTATGTAGTCTCTGACAGTAAGTTGACTAATGAACGTACCAGTGGCGGCTCGTCATTAAGGGCCAGTGGGGCCGGGCCCACCAAAAATAATGTATAACGTGTATTTATTATTTTATCAATTAAAATATAGCTACCCAAAACCATGATTATCCGGAAAAATGTGTCTGGCCCCACCAACAAATATGATCACGAGCCGCCACTGGAACGTATTAAAAAAAAACCAAATAGAATAGGTAATATTCTTCTCATTCTTCGAACGCTCCATATCTACCACTTGTTAACCACTCTTTGTGGTTTGTATGTGATCTGAGACTAAGAGCGAGTACTACTGGTCTTATACCGCATTTCCCAATATACCTCATGGTATGAAAACAAATGTCATCACTTTTAAAATTTGAAATAGAGTTATAAATTACTGAATCATCCTGATACCACTCAAGCCAAAAATGTTGAGTTTCCCACAAGAAGAATTGAAGGATATACTTGCTAATGATACCTTTGGCTCATCCTCTTCTCTTAACCCTTCACGCCTAAGGATGCATAGTTCTTGAACCAAGGCCTTGCAAGCTCCCATACCCTTGGTTGTGGTGTTTTTTTTAGCTGATGTTTTTACAGTATGTGGTAGCTAATCCCACGCCAAACTTATGCATTCGACGCTTTCGGCATTTGGCAGGTAACAGTGGTTCTATTCTTTGCCCCAAATTCGGGCCCCGGTAACTACACCGGCGACAGATTTGTGTTGTCTTATCTATCGACTTTACTCTTTATCGGACAGGAGAGACGTATAGTCGCATTCACTGAGATTCTCACCGTCTATATTTGACTCACTAGTTGAACATATCTTTCATTCTGCCCAGTCATGCTGCTACAGTGTGGGATTCCAAATTCTCTAAAGCACTATATAGATTCTTCATCAACAGCCATGTCCATCACTCATCCAATCCAGTCCAAAATTCTATTTAGCCATCTTCTCATCACCAAAAAAGGACGATATGTGTTTTTTGTTTGTTGCAAATCTGTCGTTCTCGTGTGTCACCAAAATGCATACATTTTAAAATAATTGTTATGTCCTAATATATATATTTTAAAACTAAAATGCTTGTATTTTCCAACAGCTACTAACAATGCTAAACTGTACAAAATAATTTCTTGCATCAATTCACTTTTAAATCACATGTTATCTAGTTGTCTTTGTGTAAAAATATATGTGCGGGGAAAATGTGAGTGATTTGCAAGTGAGTCAGAGATAGGTGGAGGGGGAAGAGAAAAAAGAATATGATGGTGCTTTGCGAATAACACATGTGTTTGACAAAGACGGAACAATGTCTTTATCTGCTCCTAATCTCAATCCAGACAAAGCTGCGTGTTATAATAATATTCTTGTGTATTTTATCGGCAACTCCACATCCGTCTGTACCCATGTTAGCCTCTTCCAGTTCTATTAACTTCTACTGTCCGCTCTTCACAATCTCAGATAGGGTCGTGCTAATATTGATATAATATTGTTTGGTATAATATGTTATGATAATACAGTTGTGTTGCAGTGATGTGACAGCGCTATTGTCAACAAATCCTTCCCTGGAACTTGAGCAGTCTCTTATGACACTTGCTTTTTTTTTCTCATTGTCGTGAATGTTACAGAAACAGTTCACAATTCACTTGCTAGGGTCAAACAGCTGTCTAGATTGTTGGGGAACTGTTCTGACAAGCCACATGCCAGCAAATCATACACCGTGTTAGCCCATCGGGTGGTCGTCCCACTAGGGATACGCTCGACTATCATTTCACTTCAGTCTTCAATGGTTATCGAATTGTTTCCTTCCAGCCATCTTAATGGAGACGACACTTATTCCCACCACTAGATGCCCCAACTGTCTCATCCTCTAGTAACACTGGGCTTTAAAGATGCCACTCAAAGATACTCACAGAATAAATAAGAAGGCCCGTAGTTTCTTTGAGGCTATCGCCTGGTGGAAATAAAGCCTTTGGAGATAAACATCAGGAACATTCTTTGATGAAACGGCATAGAATGTCATTCAGGAAAATCGTGTATCACCATAATCTTCAACGGGAAACTGTGTCAAGTCTTATTAATATCATCTGTGCGTGCTTGTGTGTAAACGATACACTTTCTTTTCTATGAATCTCATCACGAACTACTCATACAAATCAACATTCATCCATTTTCCATTTCTTCTCAAGCCCTATTCTTTTCTATTTTCCATATACTCCAACTATTTTGGTCCTTTGTGTGCTCTTGCAATAAACTCTCGGCGCGTTTCTCTTGCACCGAGACAGCATAGAAAACGTATATTTGTACAGTAAATATCGGAATGTCTCAACGGGAGACTTGAGTATGCCGTAGTTTCATGTGGATGTTGGATCAGTCATTGTTACATGACAGCGTGGCACTGACGTTCTCATCAAAATGCTGCATAATGGCCTAGAGGGACGTCTCATATAACAGACGTCTGATCTTTAATATATACTTTTTTCACCCCTTTTTTTTTTAAATATATATTTTCCCCGTACCTTTGAACTGCGATTTTTACTATGAGAGATGTTTATATATGTTTTGTGAATTATCATATGTGTCGGTAGATAGAAATATATTTGTGAAATTGAGAGATTTGATTATTTGAGTATATTTTTGGTTGATTAAAGAATAATACTTTAAAAATTAAACTTGCTTAAACTGATCAATATTCATGCAACAAGATGACCCCCAAGCATTAAAGCGTACAGTGTAGAAATATCATCCGTTTGAAGATTTGAGGGATTCTTAGCGAACGAGTTTTAAGAGAAACTTTGGGTAGATAGATTTTAGGTATGAGTTTGTAAGAACTTTGGGGTAGATTTGAGGATTCTAACTGATTTGACTGATTTAAACTTTAGATTGAGAATCCTCAATTTGTAAGAGAACTTGGTAGATTGAATCCTAGGACAGTAAGAAAACTTTGTAGATTTGAGGATCCTTACCGGACGAGTTTGTAAGAGAAACTTTGGGGTAGATTTGAGAACCTACACGACTGATTCTGGAAGGTAGTTTGAGGAAGTAGGAGAATATCATGTTGTGATGGTTAAGTATTTGGGTTATTTTTTTTATTGCATGCCCCGATTTGAACGATTTTGAACGGATGTTCAAGTCAAAACATAGTGGACTCCGCAGTCACTTGTATATAAAATTCAGCCATGTGTACATGTGGACAGGCGCCCCAGACTGCATAGAACATACTTTAAGGCTGCCTCAGATATGATATACAGAGACAAACTCGCTGGACAAGTAAAACAACACTATAAAGAAAACTATAAGAACCGTTGTATGATCTACAAAAGACAGTGATGTTTATACAAGCGACAACTTATTAGATATCGACAATATTTCTATGCCTTGATAATGTTCCATAACAGATGGTAGCCATCAATGCCTTGATAATGTTTCATAAACAGATGGTAGACATCAATGCCTTGATAATGTTTCATAAACAGATGGTAGCCATCAATGCCTTGATAATGTTTCATAAACAGATGGTAGCCATCAATGCCTTGATAATGTTTCATAACAGATGGTAGCCATCAATGCCTTGATAATGTTTCATAACAGATGGTAGCCATCAATGCCTTGATAATGTTTCATAAACAGATGGTAGCCATCAATGCCTTGATAATGTTTCATAACAGATGGTAGCCATCAATGCCTTGATAATGATCCATAAACAGATGGTAGCCATCAATGCCTTGATAATGTTTCATAAACAGATGGTAGCCATCAATGCCTTGTTTGTTTCATAAACAGATGGTAGACATCAATGCCTTGATAATGTTTCATAAACAGATGGTAGCCATCAATGCCTTGATAATGTTTCATAAACAGATGGTAGACGTCAATGCCTTGATAATGTTTCATAAACAGATGGTAGCCATCAATGCGTAGATAATGTTTCATAAACAGATGGTAGACATAATTGCCTAGATAATGTTCAAGGTCCAGAACCATGTTATCGCACGCCTTATATGAAGCTATTCCCATTATTGTAGAAAATCCGAACGTATAACATGATACTGCTGACTACGAGTATAATAAAAACACGGAGACTATTGCAATCTCACCACAAATTGTTGGCACCTAATGTCTATCTCAGGTATTTCACTTGTCCAATTAATGAGTCTCTACAGATTATCTCTGGTTGTAGTTGTTATCCTGTTGGCTACAGTTGTATGTCTGGGACAGAATTGCATGATATTACCATCAATGATAATCTAATCACTAGTGTACTGGAATGCTTGTATCTGTCAGCTGGTGTTCATCTCATATATTCTTATAGTTAATTTCATAGTCACATTATGGCCATCTTCACGTCGAATGATGATTAATAGATGTTCAATATTTTCTGTCATTTGCCATGATGATGTTGTATTATGATGTTGTGGCGTCTGTGACTTAGGGGATAGTGACTCGGTCTGTTAACCCCGACGTTCCGAGTTCTGAAATCACGCCTGCTAGAAAAATCGCAAACAGCGTTAAAAAGCTGGGGTTGACTCGCAAAGTCCTGTAAAGGATTTTCAATTAACTTAATTATGATGTTGCATGATGATGTATTATTATTTATCCGTCTTATGAAATTTTATTCTCACTTTTGAAGTTGTATAATTTTGTACCCTACACTTATTTTCAAAAGATGTTTATGGGGCACAATTTTGGTATCAATTTCTGTGTTCATCTTGGCATTCCTAACTTTTTAGAGCATATTTTATTATTTGTTTTATGAGTTCCCGTATTATTCTTCACAGCTCATGAGTTTCGTCCTCTTCTTCTTCATTTTTTATAATTTGGTCATTGATTCCTAACTTTTTAGGCATATTTTATTATTTGCTTTTTATGAGTTCCGTATTATTCTTCACAGCTCATGAGTTTCGTCCTCTTCTTCTTCATTTTTGATATAATTTGTGCATCTTGGCATGCCTAACTCTTTAGACAATCATTATTTGTTTGTATGAGTTCCGTATTATTCTTCAAGCTCATGAGTTTCGTCCTCTTCTTCATTTGATATCAATTTCGTGTTCATCTGCATTCTAACTTTACATATTTATTATTTGTTTATGGAGTTCCGATTATTCTTCACAGCTCATAGTTTCGTCCTCTCTTCTTCATTTTGATATCAATTCTGTGTTCATCTGGCATTCCTAACTTTAGCATATTTTTATTTGTTTTGGGTTCATTATTCTTCCAGCTATGAGTTTCGTCCCTTCTTCTTCATTTTCTGATAATGGTGAGACGAGTAGACCAGACTATATGAAGGCTGTGTTGCAGTGCCTGTTCTCCGTCCCACCGCTAAAGTTTCGGTTTATTCTGAGGTGCAGGGTAGCCATGTTTGACTTATCTTCTAATTGATTGTTAATTTCCTATCTTTCTGCAACATCTTTAACAACCATTATTTATATGGTATTAGTCAGAACAACACCTGCTATTAGATTCATTGACAAACGGAGACTCGAATGGTTTGGCCACTTGGTGAGAAGGAACCCGAATACAGCAGCTGCAAGAGCATACAACCTGAAAATGGAATCATCAAGAGGTAGGGGAAAACCAAGAAAGAGATGCATTTACGGAGTTTTTTCGATCCAGAAGCACTTGAGCTTTCAGCTCTTCGGCTCGGTGTCATGGACATCGTACCTCTTCGGTTCGGTGCCACGAACACCGTAAATCTGGGGAATCTGTGGCTTTTCTGCCATCGCGAATCGAACCCGCACACAAGAGGATACACCGGTAGTCAAGCGTACGAACACGCTGGGCAGACCGGCATTTACGGAGTTATAGACATCTTAAAACTCCACAATACCACAGTATATCACGTGACACAGCATATCACGTGACACAGTATATCAAGCGACTGAGCGTGCACTATCTCGCAAACCGATCATCAGTTAAACCTGCTACCCCTAACGGCAAAAAAAGAGAAGGACAAAGAAAAACAAATCAAGAAGTTAGATATTTCTTTGTTCTTATTTTTCTCTTGTTATTGGGTGTTGGTTATTGGTTACTGAACACATTACATCACGCCGGGCAGACCCATAGGTGCACAGTCTTCCCTAACAGGTATCGAAGGTTATACATACCGATGGTTTCTATTGCTCTCTGGTTAAACACACTCCTCTCTCAGCCCGTCAAGCCTCCAGCTATACTCGTACAACGTGTTATTCCAAACTCCATAAATCGCTGGATTGATTTAGCGTCAATTTTAGTGTCCTCATCCACAGCCAACTCTAGATAACTAGGCCAGACAACTGAATGGGGGTTCACTGACCTAGATCAGAAAAGGGGGCCGGAAAATATAGATGTTTGATAGAACACTGCAAGCTTTTTGCAATTTTACTCAATTCTGTGAGTCTATGGTTATTTATTGGTGAAAAATATTCATAATATTGATATTCCTTATTGTTAAACTTAACTTGTTGCATAATATAACTTCGATTTAGCATTTTGTGTTGATTTTAAAATGAATTCGTCTATATAGACCAATACTGGAATGCGAGGTCACGTGGTGTAGTTGGGGTCTGATTTCCCATAATTCTTACCTGAGTCCGAGGGCCCATAAGTTTATAGTTGGCTCTGCCTCATCCAACAGTAGGTCGCCAAGAGAAAGAAGAACATCTCCCTTATCCATTATAAACTCCCCAACAATGAATGTATCCCTATTTCCCTTTTGTTGCCGCAAAATCTGCATGTACAGGACTGTAGATCCATGCGAGTCCCTGAAGGTTGGAAACCTCTAAAGACGACATCCACCCATACCACAACCTGCCATACCTGATCTTCCAGAGTGTTATTGAGTGTATTGTTGGTAATCGCTTTCAAAGCGATTCAAAGATACACTCAAGAACTCGATGAAATCTTTTGGCATAGATGTCAACAACTGGGAGAATGTTGCTCAAGACATATCATCCTGGCGCACACTTCTTCGACACGGTTCCTCGGCCTGCGAAGCGGCTAGAACAGCACGGATGGAGCAAAAACGTCAAAACAGAAAGGCAGTAAAACTTCCCACAAGGGCAAGTATACCTTGCCTACACTGTACAAGAACATTTCAAGCCCGTATCGGGCTCACTAGTCATCTACGCACACACAGACAAACATAGCGCAACTACATTCCCTTGAATGAAAATTTGTGTGGTCATCATCACCAGTGATGGACGAGCATTATTGTTGGTAATTCACATTCAACTTCATTTCTTTCCAGTTCTTCCATCATCTTTTCCCATCCCCGTCCCTCATTTGTTCCCCACACACTGACAAAATTATTACCTGAAAATTCTTGTTTGTCCTTCCCATCGTAATATTTGTTCTGACTGTAAGTGATTGTTGGCAGATGTTGTTGTTTATCTGTAACATTTCCTAGAACATTGAGACTGAATAGTTCAGAGGGTTATAAATATCAAATGTGTTGACGTGACTACGTGTGAAAAATGCTGACATGTCTGAAGTGTGTTCACACTCGTATATTTTGTTGTATTTATTGTTTCTACATTGCAAAATTGTATTTAACATGACGTGCACAATAGAATGCTAGAATATAAACATGTAGACCTACTGTTTGATGATGTTTTCATCAGAATTTTTGTGTGTAAATCCGTATTAAAAACAACTGAATCTATCCAGAAAGAACTCACAATTAAAGAAAACTGGATGATGCTACAAATAAGAGAAAAGAGAGTGTTTTAAACATATAAAAAGACACGAAAGGCTGGAGAAGACCATCATGGAAGGAATCATAACAGCAAAAGAAGAAGAAGAAGACCAAGAAGAAGATGGATTCAGGATTTAATTGATGGTTTGAACATGATGGCTGTAGAGGTGGGACATCTGGCCTTTGAGAGAGAAATTCCGGAGGACTGTTGGGGTGACAAAGTTCTGTTCAGGACAAGCTGATAATGGTAATGATGCATTGGTAATGAGCATTTAATATAATGGTGATTAGAAGTAAGTAGGTTTTGTAAGGAAAACTTTCTTCAACGAAATAAAACTACTACTGCTACTACCACTTATTCCTTTCCGCTCCCCGTGGAGCATATAGTCGCAACAGTTGTCCTCTACTTGTTCCGTTCTCTTGTCATTTTCTTTTTGTATTTCCAAGAGAGTCTAGCATCCTTTAGTTCCTCGATAAGACTCATTCTCCAAGTCTGTTTAGGACATCCTCTTTTACGCTTAACAAAAACTATGTTAACACTTTGTGGAGAATTTGTTTATATTACTTCTTGTGAACCTGTCTCCCACACACTCTCTCTCTCTCTTCCTGTCTCCCACTCTCTCTCTCTCTCTCTACCTGTCTCCCACACTATATATATCATCATCAGGTGCCGTGCCGGCTGGCGTAGGTGATCTCCACAAATCTCTGTCATTGGTGTTTGCTATCAACTCAGATGTTGACGCTCTACCGTGCCATGATATATATATATATATTATATATATTATGTCCGAAATGAGTTAATTCTTATATTTTATATTTGTAAACCTTTACCGCCATGATAAAACAAAAAAAGACTCGTTTTTATGTTGAATAGAGCATATTTCGGCTTAAAGAAGCTTAAATCAGGGACATAACACAGAAACAAACAAATAACCCGCTGTCTGTGATATTTCAATTTAATGTCTAGTAAACAGATCCTATAAACATACCCCTCCCATCTCTTTGTTCAATATGCTTCCATTTCTTGTCTGTCTCACCTCAAACTTACTCAGTTCCACCTCTGGTTTTCTGTTCAAAACGTGATACTCTCAATTATCAAAACCAATACGTCGTCTCATGGTGATTTGAAAAAGCATTTGCTAGCAACCAGCGAGTGCAGAGAACAATTTCAAGCAAGTTATAGCCAACAAATCCTCCCTCGGGACGGTTAATTTCCCTTTCCACAAGCCACTTGCCAAATGACCGGACACGGTGATCAATGAGGTCCAGGAAAAAAGCTGACATACGGCCGATCTTTTTAGCTTTGCTTTTATGTGAGATCTTGTGGTTTTTTATTTACAACTAACTTTTACACAAGCAACAAGATTATGATGAGAGCAAAGTAGATTGAATTAATAAGTTAACTTTTGTACAACATTTCTGCACCCCCTCTCATCCCTACCATCCTTCTTCTTCTTCTTCAAACGCTCCATATCGACCAATTGTTAACCATGCTTTGTGACTTATATGTGATCCGAGTCTAAGAGCGATTTCACTTTGTGCCAGTTATGCGCCTACAAGTAGGCCAGCACATCCGATTTCTGTGACGCTTTTTTTGCTAGGGTAGCTTCCCTAGGCCCCGCCTCAGTCGCCTCTTTTTCGATCCAGAAGCACTTGAGCTTTTCAGCTCTTCGGTTCGGTGCCATGGACATCGTAACCCTTCAGTTCGGTGCCACAAACACCGTAAATCTGGGAATCTGTGGCTTTTTCTGCCATCCCGCGGAATTGAACCCGCACACACAGGGATAGTCACCCGTAGTCCAACGCGCTACGAACACGCTGGGCAAACGGGCCAGTCGCCTCTTAAGACATGCCTTGTAGGTCTCAGTGTTACTATTATTTGCTCCCATTGAGGACACGGCAACACTCGGACGAAACAAGCAACATTCGAACGAAACAAGCAACACTCGGACGAAACAAGCAACACTCGGACGAAACAAGCAACATTCGGACGAAACAAGCAACATTCGGACGAAACAAGCAACACTCGGACGAAACAAGCAACATTCGGACGAAACAAGCAACATTCGGACGAAACAAGCAACACTCGGACGAAACAAGCAACATTCGGACGAAACAAGCAACGCTCGGACGAAACAAGCAACACTCGGACGAAACAAGCAACGCTCGGACGAAACAAGCAACACTCGGACGAAACAAGCAACACTCGGACGAAACAAGCAACACTCGGACGAAACAAGCAACACTCGGACGAAACAAGCAACATTCGGACGAAACAAGCAACATTCGGACGAAACAAGCAACACTCGGACAAACGAAGCAGACATTGGACATACAAGCACATTGACGAAACAGCAACATTCGGACGAAACAAGCAACATTCGGACGAAACAAGCAACATCGACGAAACAAGCAACAAGATGAGAAGAGAACAAAGTAGATTAAGTTCAGAAGTAATGTTTTGTACAACATTTCTGCACCCCCTCTCATCCCATAACGTTAACAAAGAATATAACAAACCCACTGAAGGATATATATAGTTTAAACATAAAAAGAGGGGAGGGAGGAGTGAGAGAATGTTTTAGAGACGACATGAAGAAGTACAGGAGAAATCGACCCGTAGGTTACTGATGCAGACGTAAGTCCTGGTTACTTGAAATGAAAAGATAACAAATAGTCTACTGTATAGAATATTTGAGTGATCCTAATATAAGACGCTGCTTGAGCAGACGGACGATGAGGTTGTGACTGAGAGAAACCCAAGTGCAGTCTACTCATGTATCACTGACAAGCTATTATTATCTACTTGAAGTTAATGCGACAGGGGACTATTTCGTCTTGACCTAGACCTTTGCATACAGAAACTAGAATGGCTCATTGGTTGTGTACGTAATGACGCTCGTATTGCTAGGCTAGGCGATTGGTGTCGTAAGGACTAGGGTAAGTGGTTCGAGTCCCGTGTTTGTCTACTTGTTTTTTCGGAAGCTCTTAATACCTGTATCTGTTCATTTGTTGATCATACAGAAACATATAATGTTTAGTATAATTGCTGGTACTTTTTTGTCTCTCGTACTTACACTCAACTTTTAACTTTGTTAGTCTTCTTTTCGAAATGGTTTGTTGACTGCGGTGTTCTCTTTTCTGTGGTGTTTTCTTTTACTGAGATGGTACATTCCCTTAGTAAAGTAGACTGCTCATACGGCTAACGCTTCTTCTTCTTCTTCTTCAGCCACTGTGTGATCTGTGTGTGATCCGAGTCTAAGAGCGATTGTAAGTTGTGCCAGTTATGAACCTACAAGTAGGCCAGCTCATCCGATTTATGTGACGTTTTTTATTTACTAGGGTAGCTTCCCTAGGCGTCTACCTCAGTCGCCTCTTACGACATGCGTTGTATGTCGTAGTGTTACTATTCTTTGCTCCTTGCGAACCCCTGCAACATAGCAGTACTAACATTCTAAATGTACTCAGTTCGTTCCCCGTGTTTACCAGTCGGGCTATTTTCTAGTGGACTCTGGATATCAATGTAGATGAGATCAAGTTCCTATTCCTTTTGTATACGGACGATAGGTTAGAAGTTCCGCGTACACGTTAATCTTTTAAGAGAACATTTCGCAGTTAGCAATCTATGAGTAGGCTGGAAAGCTGCCGCCCGGTTAAAAATCGTTAATATCAATTTAAGAAACAAATTCCTAATAATTTTCACTATCCTCATAATTGCATCAGGGACCTTGCTGATGCTACGGCGTTCTTACACTGTTGCTGGTATCTTCCTATATAAGAAAGGGATTGTAATACGCATGGTTATTCACAGAAGTGTAGTGATCATTGACTTATCAATCAGTCCATATGATTGTTACCATTCTCCTATATTTTTTAAACTGATCCAGAAGCACTTGAGCTTTCAGCTCTTCGGCTCGGTGCCACGGACATTGTAACCCTTCGGCTCGGTGCCATGGACATCGTAACCTTTCGGTTCGGTGCCATGAACACCGTGAATCTGATGAACCTATGACTTTTCTGCCAGCCCGCGGAATTGAACCCGCACTCACAGGGAGCTTGTCACCCGTAGTATAACGCGCTACGAACACGCTGGACAGTCGGGCTACCATTCTCCTATAAAACCACATCTCTGTAGCCTCCAGAGATTTTACTATTAATTTATTTTCCATGACTTGCATTCATATGTCAGTCTATCTATTGTCTATTCCCAGGTGGCTGTCCACTCTTGCCGTTAAGCGTAGGGATGGGAGCTTTAATTTCTAGGGCCAGATGATTCGTTCTTGTTGTGTTATATCCGTGTTTATGTAGTGTGGTCTTGATATTGTCTATCCATCTTTTTCAAGGTCTTCCCTTAGCTCTAGTACCCGATCTCATTTTATTGTATGCTGTTATTGGTGGTTGGTTGTATTTCATTCTCATTAAATGTCCAAACCACCGTATTTGTTGTATTTCGATGTATTCGATGCATATGTCAGTGTTGGCTTCTAATCATTGTTAGTAACCGGTTTTCTTTAGATATAGTCTCCAGGTTCTATGTTTGTATGTTAGGTCATGAGAAACCACACACACTGTATATAGACATTATTTCAAGCAAACTATCAAAGCGAGCGTGGGACAACACAAAACTAACATTGCAGACGAAGATTCAAAAATATCGAGCCTGTGTAATTAGTTCTTTACTATATGGCTTAGAAACATGGACAGCCTACTCAAGACAAGAGATGAGACTTAACATCTTTCACCTTCGATGTCTCCGCAAGATTATGAACATCTGGTGGTACGACAAGATAACCAACTCTGAAGTACTGCAACGTGCAAATCTGCCTTCCATCATGGGAATGCTCAGCAGTAGACGACTAAGATGATTGGGGCATGTGAGAAGAATGGAAACTTGTCGCATACCAAAACAAATGTTGTTCTGTGAACTTTCGGAGGAAGAGGCACCAGGGCAGACCACTGCTCAAATATAAAGACGTCTGCAAAGCCTCTATGAAAAACTTTTCTATAGATCCCAGCACATGGGAAAGACTAGCTGATGACATAGTTGTGTGGAAAGCCATATTGCGCAAGGGCGCAGAGTCTTTTGAGAAGAGACTAATGTATGAGCTGAACAACAAGAGAGAAAAGCGAAAACTCAGAAGTTGTCACAGTAAAACACTTCAATTTGACCGTCTGTAAAGACGAGAAAGTCCATATATATTTCAAGCCAAATTAAGAAAGAAATGAAGGATGGTGGATATTAATGTTTAATGATGTGTCATTGATGTTTATAACCTTCTGAATCAGAACAGTCATCAGCAAACGTTTCAACAAACTAAAGATAGCTAGAATGTCTCTGTGGTCATGTGGTTAGACCGTTATACCTTACTGTGTGAAGGTTGTGTGTTCAAATCTGGACCTCGCCGCTCTGTTCAGGGGTTCATCTTTTCCAGATATCTCTAGGATTTGCATGCTATTTCTGAGAAGTGGTAGTGATGAAACCAAGCCTTATGGGATGAAACCCGGTGCACTAAAGTCAATCCTTCGTCTTTAGACCTTTTTAACTTCGTCTTTAGACCTTTTTAACTTCGTCTTTAGAACTTTTTAAGTTATAAACTTCTGATGTCTATGTCACTGTTTTCTGCATTTTATAAACTTCTGCTGTCTGTGTCACTGTTTTCTGCATTTTATAAACTTCTGATGTCTATGTCACTGTTTTCTGCATTTTATTTGTTTCACTTGTTGAAAAGTTCTCGTTTAAAATCTTTAGTCTTTCACTATTTTTTTTCTTTCTTTTCTTGTTAAATTGTAATGTCATTTCAATGCATGCACTTATTTACAGTTGGTAAACAGCATCCAAATCAAACCAATTCCAAATATATTTGTCATGCATTTCACTGCTCATCATTTTCGCACCGCCAAATAGCAACTCTTTAGATTTCTAGAGGAAAGAAAGAATCCAATTGAAGTTGAAAGAAATATTTCTCAAAGTTGATGAAGCATTTTATATAGCTCTCATCAGCTGTATGTTTCTTTATGCTTATTCTTGGCAGTAGTTTCTAACATTTTGTACTTTCTTTTTCTTTATCTCCATTTGTATCATTTTTATATATATTTATATATATAAACTTTGTTGTAAGTCTTTGTTGTTACACCCGAGTGGTTACCGGGGCCCACATTTGGAGTGTAAAGAATAGAACCAGTTAACTGCCACGCATGTCGTAAGAGGCCACTAAGGAGGTTTGGCTGAAATCGGATGCACGTGTCCTAAACATGTAGAAGTCTATATGCTATGCGTTTAGGGTCCTACCAAACCAATGTGTAACGTATACACGTTCTTGGCAAAGATCAAACATATCACAAAGAGTGATTAAAATTGGTCGTAAAGGACGAACGCAAAGAAGAAGAAGAGAGTTTGTTGTTAGATCCTTTGACAAGACTTGTCTGCTACCTGTTGTTGGTTGTCTGCAGTTTCGTTGTGATTCTCTTAGTTGCATGATTGTAAGAACCATGTCCAGACTTCTGTTAAAAACGTGTTGTCTTTCTATTGTGTAGCTTTCATGAAACTATATGCAGGCATCCTTCTTTTTTAAGCTTTTTCTTTTGTTCGTTACAGGTACTCATGTTTTCTTGTCTGTTTTTTTAAATTTTAAACTCGCTATATTCTCTTCCTGTTAAATCATTGATATCACGCAACTTAATCATGTCTGAACTGTCAGTTTATGTGTTCTACTTAATAAACAGTAACAATAAAAGTATTGGTATTGAAGTTCAATTGAATTACTTGTGTACTTCCATTGTGGGTTGTCGTTGTGTGGTTGTGTGCTACTAATACCTTGTAGCGTGGCTGTCGTAGCGCAGCTGTGTGCTACTTGTAACTTGTCGTTGTGTATCTGTGCGCTGCTTATACCTTGTAGCGTGCTTATCGTGCGTAGCTGTGTGCTACTAATACCTTGTCGTAGTGTAGCTGTGTGCTACTTATACCTTGTCGTAGTGTAGCTGTGTGCTACTTATACCTTGTAGCGTGACTGTCGTTGTGTAGCTGTGTGCTACTTGTACCTTGTAGCGTGGCTGTCTTGTAGCTGTGTGCTACTTATACCTTGTCGTAGTGTAGCTGTGTGTCTATCCCTTTTACTACCTTAGTTGCCAAGTGGCTGTCGTTGTGTAGCTGTGTGCTACTTATACCTTTTGTAGCGTGGCTGTCGTTGTGTGTAGCTGTGTTTCTACCTTGTATACCTTATCGTAGCGTGTTAGTAGGTACATATTTTCTTATAGTCACTTCATGTATCACAGAACATGCGCACCGCACGAGTTTAGCCTCCCATAAAGCGATCTTGCAAAATTTAATTTTCCCTGTTTCTCGAGGCTACTATCTGTTTCTTTCGTAAACAACAAAATTGTACCGTAACTGGAATAAATTTATTTAGATCGGTCTGCAGTTTATTGACATGCAATTTCGTTTGACATTTCTTTCAGCCGTCAGTCAGAGCGACCCAGGTTCTTGTGGGTTCTCTGAAGTGTAGCTGTCACTCTCGTGAACGGCTCATCTTATTTGTCTAAGTGGTGTTGACGCCTTACAACTGCCACTCAAGAAATGTCTATATGTAGTTCATGCAGTTTTACCAGACTCAATGGGTTTGTGCATGTCTACAAATCGAATTTTACTGTGATTTCCATTACACATATTACATTTGCGTTATATTCGTTCTATTCTTTGAGTAGTATAGACTTTTGTGTTACATTCCTTTATCGCATTCTTTGAGTGCATGACTTTGCCTGTGCTACAGAGCTCTTACACTGCCGCTGGTATCTTCCTGTGTAAGAAAGGGATTGAAACACACATGGTTATTCACAGAAGTGCAGAGATCATTGTCTTATCAACCAATCACTCCAATATTCAGCACATCAAATTTAGCCATTTTAGCAGTCCATATGATTCTGTTGTTGCCAGTACATGCTCACCTTCTTTAGATTAATTGATTGGACCATGATCATTTCACTTCGGTAAGTAACCATGTGTGCTACGATCTATTTCTTACACAGGAAGATCTAAGCGGCAGTGCAGAACTCCGTAGCACCGGCGAAGGTCCCCGGTGTCATTTTGAAGATGGTGAATTACCTTCGTTACATTTTATTATCTCAATGTAAATAATCAGCAAGTTTTTAACAAGATCTTATCTTCTTTGTTCACAGAAGAGATGTGGTCCATGTGTCTTCAAAGTCATCTAGCCATTCTGCACCTACGAGAGATCAAGGACTCTGAATGGGTATGAAAATATAGCAGTAGTGTGTCCAGTTAAATAATTTATTATCGTTTAGCCAGTTCTTTACCTCCGATAACATATGTTACCAGGGGCCACGACCTGACACCGTCTTAGTCAGCTTAGTTACAAAACTACCAGCCAGGAAATGTCAGTCTTTTTAGTACTTCGAGTCTTTATGGACATGGTGACCGTCTGCCCAGCGTGTTCGTAGCGCGTTGAACTATGGGTGACTATCCCTCTGTGTGCGGGTTCAATTCCGCGGGATGGCAGAAAAAGCCACAGATTCCCCACATTTACGGTGTTCGTGGCACCGAACCGAAGGGTTACGATGTCCATGGCACGGAGTCGAAGAGCTGAAAAAGCTCAAGTGCTTCTGGATCGGGGAAAAAAATGGACATGGTCATCCATTCTATTGTAAGCGATTGAGTCACTCATTTTATTGTATGAGACTGCGTCATCCGCTTTATTGGTTGAGTCTGCGTTAACTATATTAATGTAATAGGTATTGTCGTACATATTTCTGATAAAGATTTCTTTATCCACTTTCATGTAAAAGTAGGTATCCTTCACTTTCTAGGAGACGACTTCGACTTAGTTGTTTTGAGATTTTCTTACTTAGTTAGTTTTTGGAGATTTCTTACTTATAGTTTGAGATTTCTTTACTTAGTTAGTTTTTGGAGATTTCCTTTCTTAGTTTTTGAGATTTTTCTTTAGTTAGTTTTTGGAGATTTCTTCTTTACTTAGTTAGTTGGATTTCTTACTTAGTTAGTTTGAGATTTCTCTTTACTTAGTTTTTGGAGATTTCTTCTTTACTTAGTTAGTTTTTGGAGATTTCCTCTTTACTTATAGTTTGGAATTTCTTTACTTAGTTAGTTTGGAGATTTCTTTATTAGTTTTGGAGATTTTCTTACTTAGTTAGTTTGAGATTTCTTCTAGTTAGTTTTTGGAGATTTTCTTTACTTAGTTAGTTTTGAATTCACTTAGTTAGTTTTGGAGATTTCTTCTTTACTTAGTTTTGGAGATTTCTTCTTTACTTAGTTAGTTTTTGGAGATCACTTCTTCACTTAGTTAATTTTTGGAGATTTCTTCTTTACTTAGTTAGTTTTTGGAGATTTCTTCTTTACTTAGTTAGTTTTTGTAGATCACTTCTTCACTTAGTTAGTTTTTGGAGATTTCCTCTTTACTTAGTTAGTTTTTGGAGATTTCTTCTTTACTTAGTTAGTTTTTGGAGATTTCTTCTTTACTTAGTTTTTGGAGATTTCTTCTTTACTTAGTTAGTTTTTGGAGATCACTTCTTCACTTAGTTAATTTTTGGAGATTTCTTCTTTACTTAGTTAGTTTTGGAGATTTCTCTTTACTTATAGTTTTTGGAGATTTCTTCTTTACTTAGTTAGTTTTTGGAGATTTCTTCTTTACTTAGTTAGTTTTTGGAGATTTCTTCTTTACTTAGTTAGTTTTTGGAGATTTCTTCTTTACTTAGTTAGTTTTTGGAGATTTCTTCTTCACTTAGTTAGTTTTTGGAGATCACTTCTTCACTTAGTCAGTTTTTGGAGATTTCTCTTTTCTTAGTTAGTTTTTGGAGATTTTCTTTACTTAGTTAGTTTTTGGAGATTTCTTCTTTACTTAGTTAGTTTTTGGAGATTTCTTCTTTACTTAGTTAGTTTTGGAGATTTTTCTTATGACTTTACTTAGTTAGTTTTGGAGATTTCTTCTTTACTTAGTTAGTTTTTGGAGATTTCTTCTTTACTTAGTTAGTTTTTGGAGATTTCACTTAGTTAGTTTGAGATCTCTTTACTTAGTTAGTTTTGGAGATTTCTTCTTCACTTAGTTAGTTTTTGGAGATTTCTTCTTTACTTAGTTTGGAGATTTATAGTTTTTGGAGATTTCTTCTTTACTTAGTTAGTTTTTGGAGATTTCTTCTTTACTTAGTTAGTTTTTGGAGATTTCTTACTTAGTTAGTTTTGAGATTTCTTCTTTACTTAGTTAGTTTTGGAGATTTCTTCTTACTTAGTTAGTTTTTGGAGATTTCTTCTTACTTAGTTAGTTTTGGAGATTTCTTCTTCTTTGTTAGTTTTGGAGATTTCTTCTTTACTTAGTTAGTTTTGGAGATTTCTTCTTTACTTAGTTAGTTTTTGGAGATTTCTTCTTTACTTAGTTAGTTTTTGGAGATTTCTTCTTACTTAGTAGTTTTGGAGATTTCTTCTTATTAGTTTTGGAGATTTCTTCTTACTTAGTTTTTGGAGATTTCTTCTTTACTTAGTTAGTTTTTGGAGATTTCTTCTTTACTTAGTTAGTTTTTGGAGATTTCTTCTTTACTTAGTTAGTTTTTGGAGATTTCTTCTTAGTTAGTTTTTGGAGATTTCCTTTACTTGGTTTTTGAATTTCTTCTTACTTAGTTGTTTGGAGATTTCTTTACTTAGTTATTTTGGAGATTTCTTCTTTCGTTAGTTTTTGAGATTTCTTCTTTAGTTAGTTTTTGGAGATCTTCTTCACTTAGTCAGTTTTAAAAGACTTTTTCTTTATTGTTGTTTTTGCAGACTCTTACTAGTTTTGGAGATTTCTTCTTTGTTAGTTTTTTTGTATCACTTACTTAGTTTCTTCTTGAGTCACTTTTCACTAGTCAGAAAAGACTCTTTTGTCTCATTTAGTTTTTGTATCTAATCCCCAACCATCGTTTAAATGGGTTTTTCGTTTTTGTCTGTTGTGCTGCAGCTTTCTTAAATACAATTCTAATTCCAGTTTTCCTATCTGTTCGAACTACTATCAAAAACCTTTCTTCTGTTATTGATTCTTTCATCCTCCAGAGCTAAATTCAAATACGCTATTGTTTCTCTTTCTTGCAGCACTTAATAAGTATCAGCCTCTGTGTCTCATTTATTGTTCCTGGATCTTTCAATTCAAACAGACTATGCTCTGCATTATTAAGTTTCTTAAAAATCTCACCCTGTTTTTAAGCTCTCGTTCACTATGTGTTTGCTTGGGAGGTTTTTTCTTCTTCCTCTTGAGCTTCTCATTAGTAACCTTGTTATACCATGTTGAACCCTTCTGTTCTGCGCAAGTAGTAAGATATCAAAAACGTGTATCGTTAGTGTAGAACCCGTTGTCATCATATCGTTGGTACATTAGTTGTACGTAAGTACTGACGTAGTATTTGTTGTCATCATATCGTTGGTACATTAGTTGTACGTAAGTACTGACGTGGTATTTGTTGTCATCATATCGTTAGTACATTAGTTGTACGTAAGTACTGACGTAGTATTTGTTGTCATCATATCGTTGGTACATTAGTTGTACGTAAGTACTGACGTGGTATTTGTTGTCATCATATCGTTAGTACATTAGTTGTACGTAAGTACTGACGTGGTATTTGTTGTCATCATATCGTTAGTACATTAGTTGTACGTAAGTACTGACGTGGTATTTGTTGTCATCATATCGTTGGTACATTAGTTGTACTTAAGTACTGACGTAGTATTTGTTGTCATCATATCGTTGGTACATTAGTTGTACGTAAGTACTGACGTGGTATTTGTTGTCATCATATCGTTAGTACATTAGTTGTACGTAAGTACTGACGTAGTATTTGTTGTCATCATATCGTTGGTACATTAGTTGTACGTAAGTACTGACGTGGGATTTGCTGTCATCATATCGTTAGTACATTAGTTGTACTTAAGTACTGACGTGGTATTTGTTGTCATCATATCGTTAGTACATTAGTTGTAGGTAAGTACTGACGTATGTGTTGTCATCATATCGTTAGTACATTAGTTGTACGTAAGTACTGACGTGGTATTTGTTGTCATCATATCGTTAGTACATTAGTTGTACGTAAGTACTGACGTGGTATTTGTTGTCATCATATCGTTAGTACATTAGTTGTACGTAAGTACTGACGTGGTATTTGTTGTCATCATATCGTTCGTACATTAGTTGTACGTAAGTACTGACGTATGTATTTGTTGTCATCATATCGTTAGTACATTAGTTGTACGTAAGTACTGACGTGGTATTTGTATTAAATGTCTTTAGTTTTATATACTAGGGCATGGTCTTGTCCATACATATCATATTTTTCATTGTTTTAATTATACTATTCTTTTCTTTATATATAATACAATTTATTTTCTTTTATATAACAATCTTTTATTTAAATATATATATATATATATATATATCATATTAATCTTTTCTGTATATATAGTTCTGGTCTTTTCTGTATGTATAATACAAGTCTTTTGTTTGTATATAATACTACCCTACATATGACTTGAATATGTTATCTTATGCGATCGACGTCATGGCACATTGGTTACTCCCATGCATACTACGTCATCCGTTGCAGCAGCCATCACAAAGTCCACCTGCTCACCATACTCATGAGAAGTTGATTATGATTTCTCTCTCTCTCTCTCTCCTCTCTCTCTCTCTCTCTCTCTCTCTCTCTCTCTCTACAACGAAGATGATACTTTTGTCAGTGCTTTAACATTGATATAAACCCAACTTTCTCCCTCCTGTCTCGTGTGACAATCGTTTGTTGAGCTGTCTCTGCTCTCATAGAGAACAATTGAAACATTACATACACTGTGTAGTTAGATTCGTTGTCATCAGCCACACGTCATCGATGCGCCTGCTCAATCAATGTCCAACGTTAGAGACTTATATTGTCATATTATAGGGCCTAAATGTGTAACTTTAAATTCTTACTGCATACCGGACAGAAACATGTCGCGGGCCGGAACTCTCCCTCGTACCGATGGTTACATTCCCGCTTCACTTCACAGAGAAGAGCATAATCTCTCTAGTTCTCATTGTAATCTACATTTGAAACACAATGAATTGTAAAGAACACTATGGAATCCTGCAGCTGTCAGTAACATTGAAATATCGCGTTTCTCAATGTAACCTTGTTTTCAGTTTGTGTACCTGCAGTTCAGTTTGCAGACAGTGACAAGTTCATTTGCTTTAACATTTTCCAAATATCCCATCTAATAATGGGGTGTGCATGAAGTTCAGCTTGTCATTGCTAATAAGGGACAGAAGTTGACAAAATACTAGACAATTTAACCTCATGGTAACTGAAGAAAGTCAACAATATAATTAGTTTTTAAAAAGCGCTAGGGTTAGAACGTTATGAAGATTCATGATCGCCTACACCAGTTATCATAACAAACGATTATTCGTATTTGATTGAAATGAAGGGCTTTGTTGTGATCTTAGCAGAACAGATACATATGTCTTTGTTCGTATTATATGTTTTTACATACACAATGTACGCTTGCAACGATTTGCAAGTCTACATATATGAAGAGACAGAGAGACGAAGAAAATAGCAGGAATGCATAGCAAGTAGTATTTGAGAAAAAAGCAGAAGCCTGAGGGTAGATCGAGAAAGTCAGATTTGGAAGTGCAATTTGCGTTGATTGCCAGCAGCTGAGATCGACCGAGGGCTATTGGCTTGGATTTTTCCGTCTGGTTGCCCTTGTCAGTTTCGTGGAATAGGTACAACATTACCAGAACATGTCTGTGGCTCAGGGGCAGTGGAGTGTGTGGTGGTGGTGGTGGGGGAAAAGAAGATAGCTACTACTGTCGTTCTAACCACATAGATGACAATACTTTAACCCAGAGTAGGATATTGAAGCCAGAGTGACGAAAGCAGGAAAAGATGGTTGGTAAAATATCTTCTTCTTCTTTGCGTTCGTTCTTTATGACCAATTTTAATCACTCTTTGTGATATGTTTGATCTTTGCCAAGAACGTGTGTACGTTGCACATTGGTTTGGTAGGCCCCTAAACGCATAGACTTCTACATGTTTAGGACACGTGCATCCGATTTCAGCCAAATCTCCTTAGTCGTCTCTTACGACATGCATGGCAGGTAACAGTGGTTCTATTCTTTACACCCCAAATTTGGGCCCAGGTAACCACTCGGGCGTAAGTTGGTACAATATGAGTGCAGACATTGTACTAGATACCTTCTTTTTATTCTTCGACGTTCCATATCGACCACTTGTTAACCACTCTGTGTGATTTGTATGTGATCTGAGCCTAATGGCGATTGTACGTTGTGCCAGCTATGCGCTACAAGTAGCACATTCGATTTCTGCAATGCGTTTTATTTACTAGAGTAGCTTCTTTAGGTCCTACAACAGTCGTCTCTTACGACATGCCTTGTAGGTTGCAGTGGTACTATTCTTTGCTTCCTTGCTTGCCCCGGCATCACACGGGCGCGTACTAGATATAACATTGTTTATCTTTCGTTAGTCTTGGCTTTTCTACTATTAACATTTGTTCCTACTGTTTGAAATTTTACAAGGGGATGTAATTGTGACGAAGTGACTAAGAAGTTTGTTCCCTTCTGAAGGTCTTTGGTTCATGAATGCATTATGTGTTCTCAGAGAACCCTCAAGATTTAGGTTTCTATATGGCGGAGTGGCTAAGACGTTTGCCTCTTATTTGTAAGGTTGTGTGTTCGAATCTGGACTGAGACACAATCTAGAGGTTCTTAGCAAAAATATTATGCTAGAAGAAAGTATTATCAATATAACTAGAGTAAGGGACTGAGACACAATCTAGAGGTTCTAGCAAAATATTATGCTGAAGAAAGTATTATCAATATAACTAGAGTAAGAATTACAGAGGTAAATCAAGAAAAATAAGAAAAATTGTCTTCTGCGTCCAACGCCATTTCCGAGACTCGATGACTTCATTCTTCCAAAAGTCCGAATTGTGTATATGCATTCAGTTTATTAACAAGACGAAAGTCACTGGGTAGTTCCTACAAGATTGTCACCTGATGAATCAAGTGCGGAAAGAACTCTGGTCAACAGAGACAGACATCCCCACAAAGCTGTTTGGAAGCCTTGTTGAACTAACAAAAATACAACATACATCTAGAGAGCTGGAGTCGTTATGTAGACATTGAACATCAACGAAGAAGAAGAAGAAGACTGTAGTATAGATCTCGAAACAAAAATGATTGAACACGTAGGATCACACGAAACGGACAGAATCATAGACATCTCCAATAAGGCATGAACACGCGGAGTTTCTCCGACCAAAATTGAAAAAAGGGATCACAAATCATATAAATTGGAAATAAATAGAAATAAAATAAAATTGTTCCACCAGCTTGCTAAACTTTCTAGATAAAGAAATGAACTGGGTATTTAGTAACAGTCTTGGAAACTACTCTATTCATTAACATAACGTAACACTGGAGCGATTGCGAGAATTATAGTTACTTTTTTGGACAGACCAGATGATGTCGTCTTCATGGTAGAGAGAGTACTAATCAACTTCTCATGGGTACGGTGAGCAAGTGGACTTTGTGGTGGCTGTTGCGGTGGAGGATGGAGCACGCATAGGAATGCCCAATGTGCCATGACGTCGATCGAATAACATACCATAACCCTGTTCAATAACAAGAAAATATCACTCCAGTGGATGCTTGTTCATTGTGGTCTTTCGTGAAATGGGACGGCTGAGAGACTGAGACAAACAGACACTGAAAGGAAAATCAATGTCACCACAGCTTTACTGAAGAAATCAGAAACACTTGTCAATGAATAATACAGAATATGCATGATATACATATGTTAGTAATTACTCTGGACACCCAATCCTAAAGCTAGACTGAAATCATCAAACCACTATCGTTAGATTCGACACTAGGCAAAGTAGACTAAAAATCGATTTCTACAAAATGAAGTTTTCCAAAACTGATAAGCTTACATGCACAACCAGTACCCGGACACATGATCACATACTGCAAATGTGCCATCTGCTTGTTGACTTGAGGACTCTAAATCTTGCCATAGAAGATAAGTGTGTAAGAAAAGATGCGGAACACCCTCCTGAGAACGTCCAGTAAACTAATCTTGCCGCAGGAGATGAGTGTGGAATAAATGTTGTGGAACACCCTCCTAAGAACTCCCTGTTTACAATTAGATTCAAGAATGCATATAACCTTTTTTGTACACACTGAGTATGAGAAACATCGAACGCCCGAGTGGTTACCGGGGCCCAAATTTGGGGTGTAAAGAATAGAACCAATGTTACCTGCCACGCATGTCGTAAGAGGCGACTAAGGGGGTTTGGCTGAAATCGGATGCACGTGTCCTAAATGTGTAGAAGTCTATGCGCTTAGGGGCCTACCAAACCAATGTGCAACGTATACACGTTCTTGGCAAAGATCAAACATATCAGAAAGAGTGATTAAAATTGGTCGTAAAGAACGAACGCACAGAAGAAGAGAAGAATTATACATGTATTCTGTAGGATAAGTTTCATTCAAAAGTCCAGGTTTTCGCAGTAAGGTATGGATTTATCCACAGCCAGCTCTAGATAACTAGGCCAGACAACTGGCTGGGGTTCCTGACCTAGATCAGAGAAGGGGCCGGAAAATATAGATGTTTGATAGAACACTGCAAGCTTTTTGCAATTTTATTCAATTCTGTGAGTCTATGGTTATTTATTGGTGAAAAATATTTATAATATTGATATTCCTTATTGTTAAACTTAATTTATTGCATAATATAACTTCGATATAGCATTTTGTGTTGATTTTAAAAAGAATTCGTCTATGTACACCAATACTGGAATGCGAGTTCACCTGGTGTAGTTGGGGTCTGATTTCCCATAATTCTTACCTGAGTTCGAAGGCCCATAAGTTTATAGTTGGCTCTGATTTATCTCACCAGAATACCCGGTTGAGTTCAGGTTTTCTCAGTAAGGTATGGATTTATCTCACTAGAATACCCGGTTGAGTTCATGTTTTCTCAGTAAGGTATGGATTTATCTCACCAGAATACCATGTTGAGTCCAGGTTTTCTCAGTAAGGATGTGTTCACTAGAATACCTGACTATTCTTCTCCATTGGCCTTGATATGATTGATGAACCCGAGTCCCGTGCAACTGAGACCGTGACCATAGTTTGTGGGCGACCAATGACAAGCAAAGCGTGACATTGACACCATATTAATACCTTCTTTAGATAGTCAAGTGTTAATTTCCTAGCACCGTTAAATCTGACTTAAAGTACGTGTCATGCCATGTTCTACTGAAACGTCCACCAGAAATGGGTCACTTCAGTGGTCATGCAAATTTCGTCCTTATCTCTCAGGTCTTTGAGCAGACAATAGTTTCTAGGACAAACTATCTTCATTGAGATCTTTTCATGGGTCGATTTTCGACGGCAGATTTCATCAGAACAGGAAGGGGCTTCCTAAAACTTTGCCGTTGTGCTTTGTACCCGTGGTCAGATTTGAATGCTTACAAATCTAAATAGAACCAACTTTATGAACGCAAATAATAAAAAATGGGAAAGATTGCTACTTCATCACAGCCAGTCTTTGTTGACATCGACAGCTGAGAGAGTTTCACCGTTCATCTCGTATCATTTTAGTAGAGTCATCAGCCGATTTATCCGAGTTCCGGTTCCTTAGTGAGGTCATAGTTGGTTTTTCTTTCAGTTGAGAACTAGATCTTAATTCTCATCAGATCAGGTAAGGAAACGAACACTTGAAATATTGATATGAGTATCTTTGTCATGGGTCCTTTTGGTGTCCGATCTGTGAAGACTTGAGCCAAGCAATGAAGCAGATGGTGGAGATTGAAGGACATATGGTGTGAAGTGGACAGATCATTTACAGAAGTTAGTGGGAATCTTTCATTTTTACGTGACTCCTTAGACTGGCAAGAGCTGGAGAAAGAACTATCGTTATTCACAATTATTCTCTATAGAATGAGCCCCGTGCTAAATATAATGGTTTAGTGACATTTCCGGATATTTGCTTCTTAGCAACTATCAGATAGAAAACCTGATCTTGGAAAATCTCCAACCTATTGTCAAACACGTGGTGATTTGGGGCTGGAATAAATCAGAGACGTTCTGGTTTATAACAACTTGGAGAGCTGCCATAAAACTGACAATAAACAAGTTAAATACACAATCAACAAGTTAGTTAAAATAAATATATTTGAAACGTCAACAACAAACTTACACCAGGTTCATCATCAGGTGCCGTGCCGGCTGGCGTAGGCGATCATGGATCTCCACAAATCTCTGTCGTTGGTGTTTGCTATCAACTCAGATGTTGACGCTCTATCGTGCCATGAAGTCAGGCCATCCAACATTTTCTCTCTCTGTCTTCCCTGTCTCGTCTAGGTTACCATAGAACAATAGCACATATTTTTCTATTCCTGTTATGTTGTTAAGTTATTGTTTTAGCTTTGTTTTGGGGATGGAGGGTGTGATTTGCGTTTGGCATGTTCGTCAGTGTTTTGATTTTGTTAATGTGTAATATGTATTTTCTAAAACTTTATATTGCATTTGTTGTATATGACTTTCTCGCCTTTACAGAGAGTGGCTATTTGACAAGTGTGTTTATCTGTGATGAGGTATTCGCTTGTTTCTCTTGCCTTCAAGCTCATCCCCAAGTTTCTCCTCGGAATATTCTGCACTTTTGCGTAATGTTTTTCACACAACTCGATCATCAGCAAATTTTTTCTCATTTGTTGGGATCGAAATAAAAGTTCTTCATTGAAGCCTGCAATATATCCTTATATCTGAGCAGCAAGCTGCATTGGAGCCACTGTGGATATATGTGGATATTATCCATCTTCTCACATGTTTCAGCCATCTTATTCTTCTGCTGTTGATCATTCTCTCATGATGGAACGCAAGTTTGCATGTTGCAGTACTTCATAGTTGGTTATCTTGTCCTGATGTTCATAATCTTCCTGAGACATCGAAGGGATCTCCTCTCATGCCCCCATGTTTCTGAACCATAAAGAGCTCGTTACACAAGCCCGAGTGATATTAACCTGTGTCTACAGTGTAAAGTTTGTGTTCTTCCACACTCTCTTTGATAGTTTACCGAGTATAATTTCCGCATTACCTATTCGTGCTTTGATTTCTTCATCAAGAATATGTTGTAGTTATCTTATCTCATTATAAACGCTGCTGGACTTGTTGAGGCATAGATCAGAGCAAGCACATATTGACATGTCGGGAGTGCTATGATGATAGTCCTCATATAACTAACTGATAACTGATTTCATTATCAAACATTTTACCCTGTCACTTGTGTATTTTATTTGTCTATTTCTTTGTATGTATGTTTGTTCAATTTCTGAAATATGATTAGTTCTAAAATGATATATAGAGCTCTCTGTGGCTGAGTGGTTAAACCCTTTGCCTTGTAAGTCGAAGGTCGTGGGTTCGAATCCGGACCGTTCTATTCACAAGTGCAGTTTTTCCAGAGACCCCTAGGATTGTTACTGGAGCTACGGAGTTCGTGCTTTGTGCAATACTCTCGGCAGGTGGCGTGCCATTTCTGCGGAGAGGACAGAGCCATATGGGGTAAAACCCGGTGCAATGAAGTCAATCCTTAGGCTTTAAAACCTTTAAACATAGTTAGATATATCTAACTAACTAATATATATCTATATAGTTATATCTATATATAAACTTGTTATCCAGATATATCGTGTATATTGGAATCATTCTTGATAATTTGATAATCAAGTGATACCATTTGATTTATTTCACAAACTGTCCAACACTGTACACAAAAACTTCCATCTCTTATTTCATTTAATCCCCCACCGAGACTTCTAGTCTCGACCCTATGGATTCTTGTGGGTCTTTCATTCATTCCCCGCCGAGTGTAACTAAACCGGGACTAGTAAAATGTCCAGAATAAAATATTATCAGCATCGTGTAAAGCATTCGGACAAGTAAATATCAGGAGAACACTGACTACTGTTTGCTTACGTACTTGGTTACCAGCCCCTCGCTGTTTCAGAAAAACATCACACGTTTCTTTTTAGTCTATTGAAATGTTTCTACCTGTAGCGGCTGAGCAATCTCATGCTAAACAAATCAGGGGTTTTGATTTTAAATATGATACTTAATACAATCAAGCGTTTTGAAATTGTCATTTTGTAAGGTTAAATGTTTTGGGAAGTTGGTTATAGCAGTGACAGGAAGCTTGAATTGATCACAGACATATGGTAGTCAATTCCCGGGGCAGTCTATTACCTGTTCTACTCAAATAAAAATGGGTAACTAGGCATTCTGATTTAGGGGGAAAGTGACAATGTTGACGAAATTATCGTTTACGTGCTCTGTCACTGACATGTTAGTTAACTAAAAGGAGCTCGGCACCTATGGGAGGGGCTTCAGTGTGTTTACATTACAATAGTAGCGTACTATTTTATACATCATTCTACTTTGTTATAAATATCCACTTTCATTCTATTCTATTTCTATCATCTAATCCTAATTTGCATTTCGGCGTCAGGTCGAAAAAAGAAAAACGGAGCAAGCCTCCTTCTTCTTCTTCTTCTTCTTCTTTGCGTTCGTTCTCTTTACGACCAATTTTAATCACTCTTTGTGATATGTTTGATCTTTGCCAAGAACGTGTATACGTTGCACATTGGTTTGGTAGGCCCCTAAACGCATAGACTTCTACAGTTTAGGACATGTGCATCCGATTTCAGCCAAACCTCCTTAGTCCCCTCTTACGACATGCGTGGCAGGTAACAGTGGTTCTATTCTTTACACCCCAAATTTGGGCCTCGGTAACCACTCGGGCGGAGCAAGCTTCCTTATGCACTTTACACAAGGTGGAATTTAATGCCTCGAATATTCGGTCGATTCATTGTTTACGTGGCCATCCCCTTGGTTTGTTGCCGTTGTATCTAGTGCTCTTCACTGTATTTCTCACACAAATTCACACTCATTTCACGCTGTGATGCATTCTATGCTTCCATTTTCTTGTGGTCATCTTTGTGGGTATTCCTTACACTTTACACTATCGTTTTTCCTATCACAAAACTGTTTGCTATTAACTGTCCAACTGTACAATTATATCATTCACAACTCCTTAATTGCAAGTACTGGAATGGAACTGTCATATTTGCCCAAATTGCTTCATGTCTAAAGATTTAGTCCTAAACATTGTTATCTTATTATACATATATAGTTTAATTGTGTACGTCTTGTTATCCTGATGAAGATATATTTCTAGTTGGTTTCGTTTCTATTCTGATGTCCTGTTCTCAGAGATATATATATAATCACTATTTATCTATTTTTATTTAGTTTTACCCCGCAATTTCTCTGCTATTTAGAGATTAGACTGTCAGTTGTTTCAGGTCTTAAAAAATTACATCCTTCAGCTCCCCGTGAAACACATGTCCTTAGTGGACTCTGAGTTGTTGAGATGTGAGGTGTATAGTGGACTCTGTGTCGTGAGGTGTATAGTGAACTCTGTGTTGTTGAGGATGTTTTTAGGTGCATAGTGAACTCTGTGTTGTTGGAGGTGTATAGTGAACTCTGTGTCGTGAGTGATAGTGACCTGTGTTGTTGAGTGTATAGTGAACTCTGTGTTGTTGAGGTGTGAGGTGTATAGTGGACTCTGTGTTGTTGAGGGTGTGAGTGTATAGTGGACTCTGTAGTGTTAGTGAGGTGTGAGGTGTATAGTGAACTCTGTGTTGTTGAGTGTGAGGTGTATAGTGGACTCTGTGTTGTTGAGGTGTGAGGTGTATAGTGAACTCTGTGTTGTTGAGTGGGTGTAAGGACGTGTGAGGTATAGTGAACTCTGTGTTGTTGAGTGTGAGGTGTATAGTGGACTTGTGTTGGTTGAGGTGTGATGGGGGGTATAGTGGACTCTGTGTTGTTGAGGTGTGAGGTGTATAGTGAACTCTGTGTTGTTGAGGTGTGATGTGTATAGTGAACTCTGTGTTGTTGAGATGTGAGGTGTATAGTGGACTCTGTGTTGTTGAGATGTGAGGTGTATAGTGACTCTGTGTTGTAGGTGTGTTGCTCACTTCACCATTCAAAGTACTCGGTTCGCGTTCATGAGCTTTGCCTTTTCCCCAGTGATCCCTACCTTATTATCGAGTGCCCAGTTCTATATGAAACGTACAATAAAGCGTAGGTACAGTACTCAAGCTAATCTTTAAAAAGATCACTGAACAGTTCAAAATCGATAAGAGTGGGCTGGAAAACCGCTGCCCGGGCCAAATTCTTTAAATAATTAAGATAACATGTCTACACATTATTCACTATCTTCAAAATGACATCGTGAACTCCCCACCGGTGCTACTGAGTTCGTGTACTGTAACTGAGATCTACATGGGTTTGCATAAAACAAAATAGATCGAAACACTCATGGTTATTCACCAAAGTGCGATGATGGTGGTCGGTGATGGTAGTCATATAAATCAGTCAATCATGCATGATTTTTTTGGGGGGTTGTAAGTTGATCCAGTATTTAAAAAAAAAGTGTTTCACTTTATGTTCAAGATTTTTCCAATAATATTTCAATTATAATTAAACTGAATTGTTATTTTTATTTTGGTGTATTTGTGATAACGGAAATGAAATAGATGCGTTCTGAATTGCAAACTTGTGCTGGTCTCCATATCTCAAAGCTATATACATTTCTGCTGAGACTAGCCGACAACCGCTACAGACAGATAGCATTTCCAATCCAACTATTGATCGTTTGCAAGTATCTAATCCCATCCAGACTTTAATTTGAATACGTATCAAACACGCCATCACGTGATACGTTGCTTTCATTTGCGGATTATTTTTCCCCCTCAAGCGATGTCTGTCATCGTTTACAGTGGTCGGTTCCCACACGAAGTGCAGAAAACTGGTCCCACGAAATAACGAATTGGTCCTCTCATCTCAAAGTAGTCATTATAGTCCTTAGGTTGTTTAATCCTTCTCTTCCCCCTATCACAACCCTTTCAGATCTTCAGAATGTTCTGCTAATTTAACAATTTTTGAGTATTTCTTATAATGCTCGCGGCATAGACTGGGTTCAGGTCTGTATGCAAGATTCGTGCGAGTACTTGGTGTGTTCTGTGTAAGCAGCTTTGCGCATGAGATGGTGAGTAATCTTCTCAGTTATTCCATTTTATGAACGCTTCTGATAGTTCGATTCATACTGTGCGATTGAAAATAAAATAATAGCTCTTCGATTATCCCTGGATGTTTGCCGACTCCGATAGGGGAAAAATGAGGCAGAATATGATAGAGTTGATTTATTTTACTATAGAAAAAAGAAAAGGCTTACAATTTCGAAATTCTTGTGAAATTAACAGCAGTTTTCTGTAATCTTTTATGTCCATTCTGTCTGTCTGTCTGTTTATATCAGTCTGTATTTATGTCTGTCTGTCGCTCTGTCGTTCTTTCTATTTTTCGACCATATTGTAGGTATCTGTCACACATATTTCACTCTTTGCAGTATAGAGGACTTAGTTGCTTCTTCTTCTCTACAGTCTGTGTTTAAGTTATCGTACTTAGTTGCTTCATCTTCTTCTCTACAGTCTGTGTTTAAGTTATCGTACTTAGTTGCTTCATCTTCTCTACAGTCAGTGTTTAGATTATCGTACTTAGTTGCTTCATCTTCTTCTCTACAGTCTGTGTTTAGATTATCGTACTTAGTTGCTTCATCTTCTTCTCTACAGTCTGTGTTTAGATTATCGTACTTAGTTGCTTCTTCTTCTCTACAGTCTGTGTTTAGGTTATCGTACTTAGTTGCTTCATCTTCTCTACAGTCTGTGTTTAGATTATCGTACTTAGTTGCTTCTTCTTCTCTACAGTCTGTGTTTAGATTATCGTACTTAGTTGCTTCTTCTTCTCTACAGTCTGTGTTTAGATTATCGTACTTAGTTGCTTCATCTTCTCTACAGTCTGTGTTTAGATTATCGTACTTAGTTGCTTCATCTTCTCTACAGTCAGTGTTTAGATTATCGTACTTAGTTGCTTCATCTTCTTCTCTACAGTCTGTGTTTAGGTTATCGTACTTAGTTGCTTCATCTTCTCTACAGTCTGTGTTTAGGTTATCGTACTTAGTTGCTTCATCTTCTCTACAGTCAGTGTTTAGATTATCGTACTTAGTTGCTTCATCTTCTTCTCTACAGTCAGTGTTTAGATTATCGTACTTAGTTGCTTCATCTTCTTCTCTACAGTCAGTGTTTAGATTATCGTACTTAGTTGCTTCTTCTTCTCTACAGTCTGTGTTTAGATTATCGTACTTAGTTGCTTCATCTTCTCTACAGTCTGTGTTTAGGTTATCGTACTTAGTTGCTTCATCTTCTCTACAGTCTGTGTTTAGATTATCGTACTTAGTTGCTTCATCTTCTCTACAGTCTGTGTTTAGGTTATCGTACTTAGTTGCTTCATCTTCTCTACAGTCTGTGTTTAGATTATCGTACTTAGTTGCTTCATCTTCTTCTCTACAGTCAGTGTTTAGATTATCGTACTTAGTTGCTTCATCTTCTTCTCTACAGTCAGTGTTTAGATTATCGTACTTAGTTGCTTCATCTTCTTCTCTACAGTCAGTGTTTAGATTATCGTACTTAGTTGCTTCATCTTCTTCTCTACAGTCTGTGTTTAGATTATCGTACTTAGTTGCTTCATCTTCTCTACAGTCTGTGTTTAGATTATCGTACTTAGTTGCTTCTTCTTCTCTACAGTCTGTGTTTAGATTATCGTACTTAGTTGCTTCTTCTTCTCTACAGTCTGTGTTTAGGTTATCGTACTTAGTTGCTTCATCTTCTCTACAGTCTGTGTTTAGATTATCGTACTTAGTTGCTTCATCTTCTTCTCTACAGTCAGTGTTTAGATTATCGTACTTAGTTGCTTCATCTTCTTCTCTACAGTCAGTGTTTAGATTATCGTACTTAGTTGCTTCTTCTTCTCTACAGTCTGTGTTTAGATTATCGTACTTAGTTGCTTCATCTTCTCTACAGTCTGTGTTTAGGTTATCGTACTTAGTTGCTTCATCTTCTCTACAGTCTGTGTTTAGATTATCGTACTTAGTTGCTTCATCTTCTCTACAGTCTGTGTTTAGGTTATCGTACTTAGTTGCTTCATCTTCTCTACAGTCTGTGTTTAGATTATCGTACTTAGTTGCTTCATCTTCTTCTCTACAGTCAGTGTTTAGATTATCGTACTTAGTTGCTTCATCTTCTTCTCTACAGTCAGTGTTTAGATTATCGTACTTAGTTGCTTCATCTTCTTCTCTACAGTCAGTGTTTAGATTATCGTACTTAGTTGCTTCTTCTTCTCTACAGTCTGTGTTTAGATTATCGTACTTAGTTGCTTCATCTTCTCTACAGTCTGTGTTTAGATTATCGTACTTAGTTGCTTCTTCTTCTCTACAGTCTGTGTTTAGATTATCGTACTTAGTTGCTTCTTCTTCTCTACAGTCTGTGTTTAGATTATCGTACTTAGTTGCTTCATCTTCTCTACAGTCTGTGTTTAGATTATCGTACTTAGTTGCTTCATCTTCTCTACAGTCAGTGTTTAGATTATCGTACTTAGTTGCTTCATCTTCTTCTCTACAGTCTGTGTTTAGGTTATCGTACTTAGTTGCTTCATCTTCTCTACAGTCTGTGTTTAGGTTATCGTACTTAGTTGCTTCATCTTCTCTACAGTCTGTGTTTAGATTATCGTACTTAGTTGCTTCATCTTCTTCTACAGTCAGTGTTTAGATTATCGTACTTAGTTGCTTCATCTTCTTCTCTACAGTCAGTGTTTAGATTATCGTACTTAGTTGCTTCATCTTCTCTACAGTCAGTGTTTAGGTTATCGTACTTAGTTGCTTCATCTTCTTCTCTACAGTCAGTGTTTAGATTATCGTACTTAGTTGCTTCTTCATCATCTTCTCTACAGTCTGTGTTTAGGTTATCGTACTTAGTTGCTTCTTCATCATCTTCTCTACAGTCTGTGTTTAGGTTATCGTACTTAGTTGCTTCATCTTCTCTACAGTCAGTGTTTAGGTTATCGTACTTAGTTGCTTCTTCATCATCTTCTCTACAGTCTGTGTTTAGGTTATCGTACTTAGTTGCTTCATCTTCTCTACAGTCTGTGTTTAGGTTATCGTACTTAGTTGCTTCATCTTCTCTACAGTCAGTGTTTTTGCCCGCGTGCCCAGCGTGTTCGTAGCGCGTTGGACTGTGGGTGACTAGCCCTCTGTGTGTACGGGTTCAATTCTGTGGGCAGGCAGAAAAGCCACAGATTCCCCAAATTCACGGTGTTCGTGGCACCGAACCGAAGGGTTACGATGTCCATGGCACCGAGCCGAAGAGCTGAAAAAGCTCAAGTGCTTCTGGATCGGAAAAAACAACAACAAAAACAGTCAGTGTTTAGATTATCGTACTTAGTTGCTTCTTCATCTTCTTCTCTACAGTCGGTGTTTAGGTTATCGTACTTAGTTGCTTCTTCATCTTCTTCTCTACAGTCGGTGTTTAGGTTACCGTTAGAAGAAACTGAAAATGAAAATCGTGACAAATCCTTTACATGACTTCGCCACCAACCACAGTAAACGAGTCGTCGATTTTCTAGGCATCACTTATACGTTCAATAGTTTGCAATTTCTTTCTGAACGGTGGGGTCTGTTTTTACCGTTCATAAAATTTACTTCCAAACTGCCCGCCGTGGAGTTTGAACCATGTACACTTGGGTTGTGATTGAATTCACTACCGCTAAAGCTACAGACGCCCACGTGAATGTAGAAGACAATAGACAATTATAAAAGCTGTTCTACATTTTTTTTTTTTGCTCCATCCAAATTCTGATTCTTAAATGTCCTTGCTTTGCCAACAATGTTATAAGACACAAAGTCGCTCAAGTAAAAGCTTATCTGAGAGTATCTAAAGACACAAATCATCTTCTGCACGATGCCATAAATGAAGACAAGGACACGCGTTTCGAGAGAAGCCGATTCTGGATGGCCGAGGCAGAGAGTGTTATTAAACATGTCTGTACACTAGACGAGCTGAAGCATGTGGAAGAACGGATACATGTATCATAGGATATGATTGATTACACCAGGGTTGTCAGTACACTTCGGCACTCTGTATGGAATGGGCCACTGGCGTCGCCAATGCGGGGATTCTTGCACTTGTGGGTCATCTCTACATCCAGATGATATCGCCATTTACACTGACGGCTCTGTCAGACGCAAAACCAGATCATCGTGAGCATATTCAGCACAA
Source organism: Arion vulgaris (assembly GCA_020796225.1). Taxonomy (NCBI): domain Eukaryota; kingdom Metazoa; phylum Mollusca; class Gastropoda; order Stylommatophora; family Arionidae; genus Arion; species Arion vulgaris. The sequence goes on from CM036757.1 coordinate 67,732,403, forward strand.
TGAAATTGTAGCACGATGTATGAGGACTGCGATTATTTTGAGACAACCACATCCAGCATGACTATGGAGATCACCGCTGCCTCCAAGACTGTCTCGTGGGTGGCTGAGCAACAAGCCACCCATACGATTATCACATCAGACTCGATGAATATGCTTCTAGATAGAATCTGAAAGTCTGCATGAATGGGTGGACAGCATTCGGAGATCACATCTCAAGAAAATGACTTGGCTGTACACACCTGCACATGCTGGAGTGCAGGGTAACAACCGTGCTGACTTTCTTGCAAACAATGCCCCGACTCTTTTGTCGAAGTATGGACAGAGCGGATGTCATCAATGCGGTATGCTCTCATTTATGTGAAATGGCTGAGTCTCAGCCACTGGAGCGAGTGCGATAACTAGGGGCTAAGTTTGCACAGGCCAGACAGTGTCGTCTTCGTGGTAGAGAGAGAAGATATACTCATCAACTTCCCATGGGTACAGTAAGCAAGTGGGTTTTTGGATGGCTGCTGCAGCGGAGGACAGAGCACGCATGGGAATGCCCAATGTGCCATGACATCGATCGCATAACATAACATAACTTCCTTGTAGCGGGTCTCGGATATACGTGGATCTGGCTAACGAAGCAAAGGGGTGCCGTTAGCGAAGTCATAACACGCTTTGCTAGTAACCACCTGCCACGCTAACTCCGGGGTTCGACACCAACTTGGGCCCCAAAAAATGTCGGTTTGTACATGGTACGCCGTTTGACTACAGGTTTCCTGATCCTTTATTTGGGGATATAAATTACAAGTACCTACATTATCAAAGAAATAGGGGGAAGACTGCAGTAAAACTTGGTGGTCGAAACGTTGCTGTTTATCGTCACTGTTTATGTATTTTGTAAAACTATAGTACTTTGTTTGTACGTGTTTACCTACATTATCAAAGTAATGCTCACCTAATTGGCATGGGACACTGATGATAGAAAAGCAAGCCTCCACGTACAAATCTGTCGGATGTGTCATATTAGCCTCCCTGACTACATCAGAATATATAGCGGTTGGACGAACGAAATAAAAAAAATAACTCTCCGCTATGATAAATCCTGCAGGAGATCCATATCTGGATGCTGGAATAGAATCATTACCGTTGCACTTCTACATGACTTCAAAGCTTGTAAGATAGTTACAACAATGTCCAACATAGAGTAGAAGATTATATAACTTGTAGCATTGATATTCTTAGCCACATCTAGTCCAGAATTTCAACTGGGATTTGAAAGAGCCACATCTAGTCAATAATTTCAACTGGGATTTGACAGATAAACTCTGAAGTACTACCCTGAACTAATATGTCGCCGCCAGGAAACATCAATTTCATTATGAAAATTATCGCCAGGAAACGTCCATTTCATTATGAAAATTATTTGTGATAACTTAAAAAAAAATTAGCGCAAGATCATACTCCCGCTGAAAACGCAATAAATCACTCAATCAATCAAGAAATCAATCAATCAATTAATTAATCAATAAATCAATCAATTAATACAAGAAAAATGTAACATAGTTAATATTAATAAACGTATGTGTTTCAACGACTTGGTTATTGAAGGGTCCCGTCTTGTTACACAGAGATGGGAATAAAGTAACAAAGTGCTCACCAGATGGACATCTAGAGAAAGCATATTGATCTCTCAAAATGGACATAAAATGCAGTAAAATATACAATCATATCCACATACAGTGGTGGTTCATCATGTGGGCCAGACCCACCAAAAATAATGTGTAACGTGTATTTATTAGTTAATAAATTAAATATAGCCTAACCCACAAGCATGATTTTCCCCGAAAACTTGAGTCTGGCCCCCACCAACGAAAAGGATCACGAGCCGCCACTGTCCACATATGTCCTATCTGTAGCAAGAAGATATATGTAAAAGTTAAATTCATATTTACACATACTTATACGGTTAAACAATACGAGTCTTCTTCTTTGAACGCTCCATATCGACCACTTGTTAACCACTCTTGTGATTTGTATGTGATCTGAGTCTAAGAGCGATTGTACGGTGTGCCAGGTATGCGCTTACAAGTAAGTCAGAACATCCGATTTCGGAAATGCTTTTTATTTACTAGGGTAGCTTCACGTACGACATGCCTTGTAGATCGCAGTGGTAATATTCTTTGCTCCTTGTGAGCTCCGGCCCCATACATATGGTATGGTAAAACAATACGAATGTAATGATTCACTGGTGAAGAAAGGCTAATATTATTGGGATCTTCTACCGTGCTATTGATAGATGTTTATTTCCAGAGGATACACATCGTTTGAATGGTAAGCCTTTCATTTACGTTGAGAGCCCTAAGCGATTACGACAAAGTATTTTCAGGATTCGCTGGTAATGGTGATCCCTCTCCCAGCCGCTGATACAAGGAGATAGCAGATTTCCCCGTATGTAAATATTATACTCCAAATGTGTCCATTCCAGAAAAATGTGTTTTTGTGGTATTCCCGGCACGATTTCGCCTGATAGCACGCCACGAGCTCTTTAAACATCGTCTTTGGGGTCGAGCATTAGGAGTAGTTTTTTTATTCTTTACTCGACTGGTCTCCGTGGACATCGAGAGACAGCAAACAATTCTGGCCGGTTAGCTTTTATAATAAAAATCAACAGGATTATTGACCGCGTAGTTGGGAGCAGATGAAAAATCCTACAGCTTGATCCGACCATTCTTAGCCTGAATAGTACAACTGTCTATCATTTTCTTTCAACACAATATAACTATAAGTTTGTGAAGATGTATGAGAATAAAAAAACATATCGTGGGAAAAAAATAATTCCAAGCTATATCAAACCAATATATATGTATGGCTGTGAGTCATGGACAATGAACAAACAATCGCCCGAGTGGTTTCCGGGGTTTACCACTGTTATCTGCCACGCATGTCGTAAGAGGCGATTAGGGAGGCTTGGCTCAAATCGTATACACACGTCCTAAATGTGTAGAAGTCTATGCGTTTAGGGGCCTACCAAACCAATGTGCAACGTATACACGTTCTTGGCAAAGATCAAACATATCACAAAGAGTGATTAAAATTGATCGTAAAGAACGAACACAAAGAAGAAGAAGAAGAAATAATCAATAAGATTGCTTGAGGTTACAGAGATGTGGTTTTACAGAAAAATTTTGAAAATCCCATAGACATTCCTCCAAAAATGATGAAGTTCTGAAGGAGGTTGAACACAGCAAAACTGAAGCACAATAAGAATAATCAGACAAATCAAAGTTCGTGTAACATATAATGTAAAGATCAGATGTGGAACATTAGATAACAACGAGTAATATACAGGGAAGGATAGATCCTGGAAGACAAGGGAAGAAAATGTTGGATGGTCTGACATCGTGGGCTCCACTAAAGATTGACATCAGAACTGATAAACTACACAATGAAAAGAGAGAGTTTGGACAGACATGATCGCCAACGTCGTAAGACATTGCACTTGCATCGTTGACAGAAAACAATCCAAGTTTGTCGGAGATTTGAACCCTCGCCCTCATGTCAAGAGACCGGTGTCCTTATCCACTCGGAGACACAATAAAATGAATGATCAAATGTGACTCATACATCGACAGTTGCTTTCTGAATTCTCTCTTTCCACCCCCACACCCTCCCTCTCCCATCCCAGCTACTAACGGTATTGTGACTTCAATTCACTTATTGCTCGATAGTAAGATCCCTATTTGGTTGAATCCATGATCGCCTACGTTAGCCGGCATGGCACATAATGAGGACGAATAAAGGTATCCTCAAGTCTGAACACCAATCACTTTTTCAGTTGAATCACTTTTTCAGTTGGTAGCTAGCGTCAGAATTCAATCATATATATGTATTTAATAAAGCTTGATCATTTCTAAAATTGAGACCAATTTGTTAGGGTCCGTAATATTTTGGGATCCACTGGGCCGTGATATTTTGGGATCCACTGGGCCGTGATATTTTGGGATTCCTGGGGAAAAAAACCTGTTTCTAAATGAGAATGCGTCAATCTTTTTTGTTCTTCCTTTTAAAATCTTCTTTAGCATCATTTCCAGAGAATTCATCGAAAAGTTGTGCTCAAAATTTTGGCTATCACTAAGATTGACAACGGGCGCAAGTCTTAGATCGCAATGAATCTTGGATTAAGAGTAAACGTTTGTATGAAGACACACGATGATTGACAGGCTGAAGAGAGATATTGGAAATACGTTTTGGCTATACATTCTCGCTGCTACTACCACGGGAATCAAATTTTATGTGGATATTCTGGCATTGAATTCTGCAACTCATAGGAGACAATGAACTGTTTGACGATGGAAACAACACAAAAGCACGTTATTTGAATATGGAGAATGGAACGGATAGGCAGAAATAATAATAAAATATTGACGAAGTTTTTTGTTTGTTTTTTCCAGTCTGGTATGGAAAGTAAATTATCATTCTTTCATTCTCTCTTCCCCTTCTCTCTTCCAATCTTTCCTCGGTTATCGGATATGAGTTTGTGTGTTGGTATATGATGGCGATATATCACTCTCACACGGCATTTGTATATGTGATGAGAGATATCACAATCTCAACGAGCATTGTTGTATATGATGGGAATATCACTTGAGTGTTTATTTAACAATAGAGTACAAATAATACATAGACTATGATTACAAGTATATCAGCTGTGATGTGTATATAATTGAGACAATATACAATCTCCTAACGAGCATTTGTTGGTATATGAGGGAAGATACTCACATTTTGGGAGTGTTTATAATTTCAACAATAGAGTACAAATACATCACTTCATAGACTAGTGATGGGTTAAGTAGAGATAGTATCAGTTGGATGTTATGTAACATTGAGACATCTCGTCAACTTGTTCGTATCTGACTATGATATGAAGATTATGTGTTCTTTCAGGTCGTTTTATCACAACTAGTGGATTGCTGTCATTACTTGGTTGGCAATCACACATATTGAATAATGTCATTACTTGGTTGGCTATCACAAATATTGATAGCTGTCATTACTTGGTGGCTGTCATTACTTAGTTGGCCATCACAAATATTGAATACTGTCATTACTTAGTTGGCTATCATAAATATTGATAGCTGTCATTACTTGGGTGTTAATTTATTATTTTGTTTTCAGGCAATCTGAAGTTGATGGTCTCTTTTTTTCCAAATACGTCGATTCGGTATATTGTAAGACACTTTATCAAACTACGTCTTGTTTTACTATAGTGTCTTGATTGAGTGAATGATTGATTGATTGATTGATTGATTGATTTATTTATTTATTGATTAGACCGTCATCATTGCTGTTAGACGAATAACAATATTTGCGACGATCTCTTTCTTACACAAAACGATCTTTTTCTTCTTTTCTTCTTTCCGTTCGTTCTTTACGACCAATTTTAATCACCCTTTGTGATATGTTTGATCTTTGCCAAGAACTTGTATACGTTGCACATTGGTTTGGTCGGCCCCTAAACGCATAGACTTCTACACGTTTAGGTCACATGCATCCGATTTCTGCCAAACCTTTAGTCGTCTCTTACGACATGCGTGGCAGGTAACAGTGGTTCTCTTCTTTAGACCCCAAATTTGGGCCCCGGTAACCACTCGGGCGACAAAACGATCTCAAACGCAAGCTGTGAACTCCCTAGCATAGGCAATAAACCTTGATTTCATTTTGAAGGTTATAACAATTTGTGGGAATTTTGTTGTTAACGGATTTTGTCAAAGTAGCGACTTTTCAGTCTACCCTTATCGATTCTCAATGGTTCTTTTACACTAGGGAACCAACGTTTTATCATCCGTCTACGATATGACTAGGCATTCCTTATCGCATATATTGAGATCAAAGAACACAAAGCCTGATCGATCCATGCAGATAACGAACCGAGCACGTTCTGAGCGAGAAGTTAGCCCCATACTACTAAACCACATTTACCCCAATATATAGTATATAGCATGTAAAACATATTATGCATACTCTAGTCCGCAGGCAGGCAGTCAGTAGGCTCTGTTCAAGACTTCTCTATTGTCCATCTGGACCAGTACGGTCCTACTACTAATGGAGGCTCGTCCACGTTAATTACAGCACTTTTTCCACTGGTAGAACTGCCTTTTCTTCTGTTGCTTCAAGCAATTTCCCTCACCGGTCTTCAGTGTTTGCGTGATTGTGGTCCACTAATTGCCCTAATGAAAACCATTATTAGCCGTGAGGAAGATGTATGGTCCTGTTTGGTGAGGGTGGGGTGGAACTGGGCTTTCTTGTCAAATCGCTGATCGATAGGTACTGAACTTTTTATCTGATCTGGCCATAGATCCTGCGGCTCTTTGGATCTCGAGCTTCTACCCCGCAGTAGTAGTAGTAGTAGTAGAAGTTTATAGCAGTACTAGTTAGTAGCAGCAGTAGTTGAAGTTAGTAGCAGTGGTAGTTAGTAGCGGTAGTAGCCATTGGGATCTCTAACTTCTATCCCGAAGTAGTAGTAGTAATAGTAGGAGTAGTAGTAGAAGTTTATAGCAGTAGTAGTTAGTAGCAGTAGTAGCCCTTGGGATCTAGAGCATCTACTCCGAAGTAGTAGTAGTAGCAGTAGTAGCCATTGAGATCTCTAACTTTATCCCGAAGTAGTAGTGGTGATTCTGGTGGCAACGGTGGTAGAGCAGCAGCAGTAATATATAAACTTCTATCTTGAAGTAGTAGTGGTGATTGTGGTGGCAACGGTGGCAGAGCAACAGCAGTAGTAGCTAAAGCTAGTAACCCTTGAGATCTCGAACTTTTACCCCGAAGCAGTAGTAATAATAGCAGTAGAAGTTAATAACAGTTTTAGTAGCGACAGTTTTAGTAACAGTATCCGCTTCAGTGGTGTAACAAAACAGGACAATCACGTAGCGGTGGGCTCAGTCAGAGCCAACTATAAACTACTGGGCCTTTGGGCTCAGGTAAAAATTGTGGGAAATCAGACCCCAACTACACCACGTAACCTCGCATTCCAGTATTGGTGTATATAGACGAATTCATTTTAAAATCAACACAAAATGCTAACTCGAAGTTATATTATGCAACAAGTTAAGTTTAACAATAAGGAATATCAATATTATGAATATTTTTCACCAATAAATAACCATAGACTCACAGAATCGAGTAAAATTGTAAAAAAGCGTGCAGTTTTCTATCAAACATCTGTAATTTCCAGACCCCTTTTCTGATCTAGGTCAGGAATACCCGTTCAGTTGTCTGGCCTAGTTATCTAGAGTTGGCTGTGGCTCAGTGCACTATATATCCAGACTTCATGTTACTGTTGGATGAATCACATGCTCGTTATATCTAGACTTCATGTTACTGTTGGATGAATCACATGCTCGTTATATCTAGACTTCATGTTACTGTTGAATGAATCACATGCTCGTTATATCTAGTCTTCATGTTAATGTTGGATGAATCACATGCTCGTTATATCTAGACTTCATGTTAATGTTGGATGAATCACATGCTCGTTATATCTAGACTTCATGTTAATGTTGGATGAATCACATGCTCGTTATATCTAGACTTCATGTTAATGTTGGATGAATCAAATATGTAGTCTTACAAAACGATATGATCTAGATTATGTTCCACAAGGTCATCTGAGATATTAATTGCCCCCTCTGAAGATTGAAACAGCTTGGAATGTATTTCTTGATTCCCGATTAAGCCCATTTTAAGGCTGTACTACTATGCAGTCCTCAGACTTGATTGCCTATTAAGCCCATTTAAAGGCTGTACTACTATGCGGTCCTCATACATGGGAATGGGACAGACATGGGAATGGGACAGACATGGGAATGGGACAGATATGGAAATGGGACAGACATGGGAATGGGACAGACATGGGAATGGGACAGAAAGAAAAATGAATACTTGGGGAATAGTGAAAATGTATATTTTGTCTTTTATTCAAATCAAATGTTCATGAACGATTTCTTGTTCTTCTTGAGACAGAATTTGTAAGGTCCATTTACAGTTACTTCCCCTTTAATTTAAGACAATTTTGCCAAACACTAGGTTTATCGTCTTGAAACATTTTTTTTATTGAAATCTGAAAAACGTAACGATAAACCAGGGATTAAAATCTGCGAATGACAACAATTAAGATCAAAAGACTTGATTGACTAGTTGACCAAATACAGATTTACTCAGCCGAGACATTTGCTAAAACTTGTGCACACGGTCGTCGTCCGCTTATTGACTTTTTGTTCAATCTGATTATCGTAGCAACTCTTCCTAACTTAACCAGCTAATTAATATTGATTTCCTCTCTCTCTCTCTCTCTCTCTCTCGCGAACCAGATAATTAACCTTGATTTCATCTCTATCTTTCTCTCTCGCGAACCAACTAATTAACCTTGATTTCATCTCTCTCGTGATCACCTCCCAGACCGATGTACTAGATCTACCCATACATTCTATTCACGTGGAAATCTGATTCGTGCAGCCTTAGCATTGGTGTGTTTTACGTCACATCTTCAGCACCATTTGGAGCTCTGGTGCTTATCCTTCGGCGATGTGTCCGGTTTCAGCCACCGTTTACTCGGTTTGCTTTCCGTTCTGTAGCCATTTAGTGTTTTTTTACGGTGTTGGGTAGCCAGCCCCACGTCCAACCTCCTTAGACGCCTCTTACGACATGCGTGGCAGGTAACAGTGGTTCTATTCTTTACACCCCAGTTTGGGCCACGGTAACCACTCGGGCGATGATTTTATCTCAATGACATAAGTACTCTCTACTCTGTGTTTGGTTTTGTTCTTGTTACTGTAAACAGTTTCGTGATTCATCTATTGTTAACTTTTCATCTTATTGATTTCTTGTCAACATCAACTATTATTGATCTATTCTAAACAGTTCGATTTAGTGATCTACTATATAAATCTCTTATTGATCTACTATCATCATCAAGTAGCTTGTCTCTTCCGGAACTTGGCTCCCATGACAGCAGTCCTGAAAAACTCTCTACTCTGTGCAAGTTGACCGGCGTCAACAGCAGTCATTTTCAGATCGTCAATCGCCCGAGTGGTTACCGGGGCCCAAATTTGGAGTGTAAAGAATAGAACCACTGTTACCTGTCACGCATGTCGTAAGAGCGACTAAGGAGGTTTGGCTGAAATTGGATGCACATGTCCTAAACGTGTAGAAGTCTATGCGTTTAGGGGCCTACTAAACCAATGTGCAACGTATACACGTTCTTGGCAAAGATCAAACATATCACAAAGAGTGATTAAAATTGGTCGTAAAGAACGAACGCAAAGAATGAACATCAAATGGCAGGATATGATCCCAGATACAGAGATCCTAAAAAGAGCTGCTCTCCCCAGCATCTACACAATCTTGATGCAGTCCCAGACAAGATGGGCAGGACATGTGGCTCGAATCCAGATTGCAGAATACCCAAATGACTCTTTTATGGTGAGCTGCAATGTGGTAAACGCTCACAGGGGGGCCAGAAAAAGCGATTCGAAGATACACTCAAGAACTCGATGAAATCTTTTGGCATAGATGTCAACAACTGGGAGAATGCTGCTCAAGACAGATCAGCCTGGCGCACACTTCTTCGACACGTTTCCTCGGCCTGCGAGGCAGATAGAACAGCACGGATGGAGCAAAGACGTCAAAACAGAAAGGCAGTAAAACTTCCCACAAGTGCAAGTATGCCTTGCCCACACTGTACACGAACATTTCAAGTCCGTATCGGGCTCACTAGTCATCTACGCACACACAGACAAACATAGCGCAACTACATTCCTTTGGATGAAAATTTGTGTGGTCATCATCACCCGTGATGGACGAGCATCGGTAGGTGCGTGGTCTCAGGATGAAATTTCACAATGAATGTAGAATTTATTCTCACCGTTACGGCTTTCAGGTGGACCCAGTTTCAGTTGGATACCACAAACACTCAGCGAAGTAAAGATGGTGGTCGTGATGTGGACCACATAACGCATGGTGTTCAGTTGCTCAAAGAAAAATACAGTTCTAGCACAGTATTACCCCAATATACCACAGTGTACGGAAATAATTTTCTTGCTCTGTTCCTATTTAGATGTATTTTCGAAGTCAACTTTTTTTTTCTTTCGATCCAGAAGCACTTGAGCTTTCAGCTCTTCGACTCGGTGCCATGGACATCGTAACCCTTCGGTTCAGTGCGACGAACACCGTAAATCTGGAGAACTTGTGGTTTTTCCACCAGCACGCGGAATTGAACCGCACTCACCGGGGTCTTATCACCCGTCGTCCAACGCGCTACGAACACGCTGGGCAGGCGGCTAGAAGTCAAATAACAGCTGTATATTTCATGTTTTTATTACTACAATATTCTTGTGTTATTGATATCGTGTTTAGTGATACAATTTAATATTCTTATGTTATTGATATCGTGTTTAGTGATACAATTTAATATTCTTGTGTTATTGATATCGTGTTTAGTGATACAATTTAATATTCTTATGTTATTGATATTGTGTTTAGTGATACAATTTAATATTCTTGTGTTATTGGTATTGTGTTTAGTGATACAATTTAATATTCTTATGTTATTGATATCGTGTTTAGTGATACAATTTAATATTCTTGTGTTATTGATATCGTGTTTAGTGATACAATTTAATAGTCTTGTCTTATTGATATCGTGTTTAGTGATACAATTTAATATTCTTGTGTTATTGATATTGTGTTTAGTGATACAATTTAATATTCTTGTGTTATTGATGTCGTGTTTAGTGATACAATTTAATAGTCTTGTCTTATTGATATCGTGTTTAGTGATACAATTTAATATTCTTGTGTTATTGATATTGTGTTTAGTGATACAATTTAATAGTCTTATGTTATTGATATCGTGTTTAGTGATACAATTTAATATTCTTGTGTTATTGATATTGTGTTTAGTGATACAATTAATAGATGTTATTGATATTGTGTTTAGTGATACAATTTAATATTCTTGTGTTATTGATATTGTGTTTAGTGATACAATTTAATAGTCTTGTGTTATTGATGTCGTGTTTAGTGATACAATTTAATAGTCTTGTCTTATTGATGTCGTGTTTAGTGATACAATTTAATTTTAGAACCGGTAGGGATTTATTGTATATGTGTTATGCTTACTGCTGAAGTCGTAGAAGGCCCGTCCTGTATGACGAGAGACACTGATAAAAAGGGAAAGCATGCCATAACGCAAAAATCAGTCAGAAGCGCCATACCAGCCACCCCTGACTACGCCTGAATTCATAGCAGGTGAACGCAAGAAGAAAAGACATGTCTTATGTCTGTCGTTTAAGATGTGAATTTCTTCCCTTCTGTTGTATTATTTTCTTCATAAAGACCTATTTGTCGAAACGTTGCTCAATATCAGGGGTGGGCAAACTGTCAGAGGGCCACATTGAAAATTATAAAGCTATTGAGGCCACATATAATATTATGTACATTTTGTTTAATTCTGTAAGTAATCAATTAAATATTTTTATTGTAAACAAATGTAGTTTTACATAATGTAGATAACTTCTGAAATAAATTATATTTATAACAGACTTACACTATAACAGTATACTTTCTAATATGGATAAATGTGTTTGAGGGTCGCAAATATCCAATGCTGGGTATATGCATGCCTAGGCCGTAGTTTGCCCACCTTGCTCTATATTGTTTTTGTACTTTGTAAAACTACAGTTCTTTGTTTATACGAGTTCGCCATTGTTTATTGATAACTAGCAAGTTTCTATGTAGCATTGATCACATTTTAGTAACATTTTTTTTCTGTGTACGTTTCCTTAGATCCTCAAGACAACTTTAACTATGTTTGAGAAGGCCATACAACTTGGTACACTTTCTGAAGACCTGTTTGTACACTTGGTAAGTTATCATTCAACAGTACCTTCACTTGTTGACATGTACAAGAAGAAACATGTACAAGCAAGGCGGAATGTTGAGTTTAATGATTGTTAATGGAACACATTAGGTTTTTTTTGTGTGTGCGAAATCCTGTTAAAAGGGCTGAGATATCAGAATAAAATGTTAGATCGTTTTTACAGTATAAATACACGAAACAGAAAAGCGCAGACCACAGTCTTCAGACTTAGAACGGGCACATGTCTCAGAGCGCACCTCCATAAACTGGATCTCAGGGACTCGGCTGCCTCCACCTGTGAGCACCAAAGCAGCCCCTAGAGTATATCCTGCAAGACTGCCCCAGCCTGAGCACTGTGAGAATGGAAATTTGGTCAACAGAAACACAACCCTACAAAACAAACTATGGGCGACCGGTGAAAACCTCAAGCGCACTGCCCTGTTTATGGCACATACCGGAATAGACGCATAGCAAAACTTGATCGCAGAAGAATAAGAAGATAGTTTTTTACTAAGTACAGTAGCAAACTAGTACAACCAATCGCACAACCAATAGTAGATCAAATACCATGGTAATTATTAGGGCACTTTTGCCTTATATAAATCTGGTATCATCTACTTAAATAGCAAGCTTACCATCAACACTCAGATTACCTAATATTAGAAGTATATTAGAAGTCATAAGATTAAAGTGCATAACTTCATGTAATTATGTTTAACTGTTTCGTATTTAGTTTTACTGCAGACATGTCTATGTTTTACTGCAGACTTGTTCATGTTTTACTGGTTTGCATATAGTTTTACTGCAGACTTGTCCATGTTCTACTGCCTTATATATAGTTTTACTGCAGACTTGTCCATGTTCTACTGCCTTATATATAGTTTTACTGCAGATTTGTCCATGTTTTAATGCCTTATATATAGTTTTACTGCAGACAAGTTTTGCTGGTTCGTATATAGTTTTACCGCAGTCTTGCCCAAGCTTTGCTGGTTCGTATATAGTTTTACCGCAGTCTTGCCCAAGCTTTGCTGGTTCGTATATAGTTCAAAATTGATTGAAATGAAACCTTTATGTGTGCCTCAGGTGAAGTTGCTGACAGATCTAAGTATGACGGAAGACGTTGAGAGAGTTGTCTCACTGGGCATAAAGCAGTATCCCAGCTCGTCCCAGTTGTGGCTGGCCAAGCTTCGGGTGATAGCTTCATTGGAAGGGGAGAACCATGAAGACAACCTGGAAACGACGCTGAATGCTGCTCTTAGACAAGTCCAATCAGAGGTAAGTCTTACGCCTTTTTTTCTTCCGATCAGATTGTTGTGCTCGAGAATCTTCTTCTTCCAACTCTTCATATGCATCACTTGTTAACCACTTTTTGTGATTTGTGTGTGATCTGAGCCTAAGAGTGATTGTACTCTGTGCCAGTTATGCATCTACAAGTAGGCCAGCGCATCCGATTTCTGCGACGCTTTTTATTTACTAGGGTAGCTTCCTAGGCCTTTCTCCAGTCGCCTTTTACGACATTCCTTGTAGGTCGCAGTGTTACTATTCTTTGCTTACCTTGTGGACCCAGGCAACACACAGGTGGTTCAAGAATCGACACAGATAGATTAGTTCATTCAATAATCCAGTAACGATCATCAGTGACTGCACCATTGTGTTTAAGATATACATGTATTGTCATTAATTGTATTGCATGTGTACATCTTTCACACGTTGTGAGGTAGCAAGTGTGTTTGCTTATGTTGGTTTCCTTTCTCTTAAGATGAGTTTATGACTACTCAGGGTGTGTTTGCTTACCGTGGTTTCCTTTCTCTTAAGATGAGTTTATGACTACTCAGGGTCGTGTGATGCATCCGTCATTAGACAGAAAACGTGCTGCGCGAAAAGACAGAACACACAACACGCACATGTCCAACTCTGATCATGTATGCCTCGCCTGTGGTAGGGTATTGTGTTCCAAGATTGGACTCTACAGTCGCATCTGCAGGTGCAGGCACCATAGAGGCGCAACAACACACGTCTGAGGACGTTGTCATAAACCCTTCCGATGAATGGTTATTATTATGTCAGTATTTTTATTTCAGTGTTATATCAGTCTGTGGCGCCCGAGTGGTTAGCGGGGGCCCAAATTTGGGTGTAAAGAATAGAACCACTGTTACCTGCCATGCATGTCGTAAGAGGCGACTAAGGAGATTTGGCTGAAATCGGATGCATATGTTCTAAACGTGTAGAAGTCTATGCGTTTAGGGGACTACCAAACCAATGTGCAACGTATACACGTTCTTGGCAAAGATCAAACATATCACAAAGAGTGATTAAAATTGATCGTAAAGAACGAACGCGAAGAAGAAGAAGATGTCATCACTGTTTACGCTGTAGATTTTACCAGGACTTAATGTTATAAAAGTGTTTTAAAAACTTACAAACTATTTCATCTGTGCCTGAGTGAAAAACATACGCCAAATATCAATCGTTGCACCTGCGCTATAAATCACCATTCTCTTCCTTTCTTGTTAATACAAAGTGACAAAAAGTCACAACATGTCATGTTGATAGCATGGAACTCCAGCAGAGATGAACATGTCCTATCTGCCATAGCTTGTTGTATAATCTTAACTGATGTTGGAGTCCAGGTGACGGGCCCTGCATGTAACTTGTTTGTCAACACGTTGACAGATCCCAGTGGAAAATCCAATCTTTTTGTGTAGTTAAAGTTATCATTTCAAGTTGTTGATAGCTTTTTTATTATGTTGCATTTTTATCTTGTGTTTCTTCTGATCTTCTTTTATTCTTGTCATTCCGGTGTCTATTTATTTTATGTTCATATTTTGTCAATGTTTAGTCAAGGAGCCTGCGCGTTTCATTTCCTAACAATATCTTGATAGAATTGACTTATGTTCGTTCAGTGCGTTACCATAAGTGCTCGGTCCCTTTCTGATCGTTGACCATTTGTGGAAATTAAATTTACGTACGTAAAAAGTCAGAAAGATATGCCGTTTTCTGACCTTCTTACCTGCACGTAAACTGTCGTGAACATTGTTTGATGTTCCTCGATGTAAACCGATTCTAATTCACATGATGAACACCAAAGTAAAGAAACTGATCGCAGACAAAATTCTAAATGACGTATTGAGTGTAGTTATACTTTTTTTTAACTATATGAAGAGGGCCTGATAAATTAATGTTGCGAGTCGCAGTCAGCCTACGTACCGTGAGTTACAACACATTACCTGATCTATACGAGTGTTATTGTGTGCTTCACAGGATGTCTTAATTTGTACTGCCTCAACATATGGAGTATGGATACATAGTCTTTCTTATTCTGACCTGCTCTTTTAGAAGCGTTAGTCAAGCAGAACAGCTTAAACCTCAGCATAACTCTGGAACTCTGCGCCGAAACATATTGACCTCGTATCATTCAATTAGTTTTACCACTTAACAACTGTTGAGAAACTCATATATCTATATCTCACGTGTGAGCGTCTGTAGCTCAAGCGAAAGTGAGCTCGATCACAGACCCAATAGTACCTGGTTCAAACCCCACGGTGGGCAAGTTTGGATGTGAATTCGTTTCCGTGGGATTTTAACAAAAGGGAAAAATAGACCTCACCGTTAAGAAAGCAATGGCAGACTACTGAACGTATAAGTAGTGCCTAGAAAATCAACGACTCGTTTACTCTGGTTGATGGCTACGTACTTTAGGATATGCCACGATTTTCATTTCATATCTCACGTGCTTACACGATACTATCATGTATCCTTTCATGCTCACATGATCACGCTCCTCACATGATCACGCTCACATGATCACGCTCACATGATCACGCTCACATGATCACGCTCACATGATCACGCTCACATGATCACGCTCATTTTACAACCTGGTATCGCCCGTGTGGTGACGGGGTCTGCAAGGGAAGCAAAGAATAGTACCACTGCGATCTACAATGCATGTCGTAAGAGGCGACTAATGTCAGCACTAGGGATGTTACCCTAGTAAATAAAAAGCAGCTCAGAAATCGGATGTGCTGGCCTACTTGTAGGTGCATAACTGGCACAGCGTACAATCGTTCTTGGGCTCAGATCACATACAAGTCACACAGAGTGGTTGACAGGTGGTCGATGTGGAGCGTTCGAAGAAGAAGAAGAAGAAGACAACCTGGTGTGACGTACTCGGTTTAGGTCACTGCCGCCAATATCTGTCTTCTTTGTATCACATTTCTTGTCGGATTTTTCTTTCAACAGAAATATCAGAAATGTATGATATTAACACACCTTGTTTTATTATCAATATTTAGTGCAAAATTATTGGTCTGCGCCTGTCTTACATCATGCTGTTGGTGCATATTGGTCTGCGCCTGTCTTACATCATGCTGTTGGCTGTCATATTGGTCTGCGCCTGTCTTACATGCTGTTGGTGCATATTGGTCTGCGACTGTCTTACATCATGCTGTTGGTGCATATTGGTCTGCGCCTGTCTTACATCATGCTGTTGGTGCATATTGGTCTGCGCCTGTCTTACATGCTGTTGGTGCATATTGGTCTGCGCCTGTCTTACATCATGCTGTTGGTGCATATTGGTCTGCGCCTGTCTTACATCATGCTGTTGGTGCATATTGGTCTGCGCCTGTCTTACATCATGCTGTTGGTGCATATGATTCATTGATATGAACATCATCATTACACTTCGATGAGTAACCATGTGTGCTCCGATCTATTTCTTACTCAGGAAGATCTCAGCATCAGTGTACGAACGCTGTAGCACCGGCGAGGGTCCCCGGTGTCATTTTGAAGATGGGGGAAATATTTTGTAGAAATTATGATTTTTTTTTTTTTTTTTATTGAATGTTGTCCGCGTTCCAACCAGCTCTTCTCGATTTTCAACTGCTTAAGATTCATTTCCGTGCTTAACTTGGAGACGGGACCTACATTTTATCGTCCGTCTCCGATAGGATAAGCAACTCGACCTCATCTACATTGAGATCAGGAATCTCTGGAAAAATATCTCAATAGCTCCAAGAGGAAGCAAACCGATTACCTTTGAAACGAGAGGTGAATACCTAACCTCTACTCCACAGACCCTCTTCAAGATGTCTATGAACTAGGACGCAAAACATTCACCTCGCCACAAACCACACATATCACAAAGGGAGGTTAACTTGGTTGATATGAACGAACGCAAAGTAGAAGAAGATGTCGTCAGTAACTAGACAAAGATAACAGAAAGATAAAAAAAAAACAGGTCAGCGACAAAATAGGTCGTAATTACTAGAACAATATTTCTACAAAATTGTTGATGTTACAGATTACAGATAGCAAGAAGAGAAACGTCAAGAAGGGTTGCAAAGTAATGTCTTTAAATGGGTTTTTGTTTTCTAAGACTACAAGAACTCAGACTAGCGGAAATGTGTATAGTTCTTTGAGTTATTTGTCTGGACGTTCCTCCGAAGCTTTCTGTTAGATCACACGAGCATGGAGAAATAAGTGTCGTACTGGATAGGTTGATGAGCTAGTTTATGTTAGTGAACGGCTTTTTATTTGTTAAATGTAGTAATTTAATACAGCGAAGAAAACAAATGATGAGGTTTTTAATCAGGTCTGCACACAAATAAACCTTATCAAAAGAAAAATAATCAGACAATTAAGTTTCTTCGGGCACATAATGCGAAGAGAAGGTTTAGAACATTTGGTGACAACAGGTAAAATTCAGGAAGACAGAGGGAGAAGATGTTGGATGGTCTGACATCTTGGTTCGACAAAAGATCGACGTTAGAACTGATTACCTTCACGAAGGAGAGAGAGTTGTGGAGAGACATGATCGCCTACGCCATCAGACAAGGCACTTGATTGATTGATTGAATAATTTAATATTATTTTCTAGAAATATTTTAAAATGTTATTTTATTGCAATATAATAATAACACTGATAGCTTCTATTTTGATTTGTCATGTCGGTATGAAACGTCTCTTTCAAATAATTCACAAGAAATACATGCTTTTGGGATTTGCCACGTCGGTATGAAACGTCTCTTTCAAATAATTCACAAGAAATACATGCTTTTGGAATTTGTCATGTCGGTATGAAACGTCTCTTTCAAATAATTCATAAGAAATACATGTTTTTGGGATTTACCATGTCGGTATGAAACGTCTCTTTCAAATAATTCACAAGAAATACATGCTTTTGGGATTTGTCATGTCGGTATGAAACGTCTCTTTCAAATAATTCACAAGAAATACATGCTTTTGGGATTTGTCATGTCGGTTTGAAACGTCTCTTTCAAATAATTCACAAGAAATACATGCTTTTGGAGATTTGCCATGTTGGTATGAAACGTCTCTTTCAAATAATTCACAAGAAATACATGCTTTTGGAAGTTATGTATTTTAAAAGAATACTGCAGATTTTTCCAGAAATTTCGGATCTCATTGAAGGCTAGCTCCTAGATCTCGGAAATGGGCGATAAAAACGTATATTCCATGGTCATATATATGTATATATATGTGTGTGTGTGTGTGTTTATATATATGTATATCATCATCAAGGAGCGTATCCTTTATAGGGCGTTGCTCTCTTTGCAGCACATCTGAAATTCACTCTGTCTCTAGCAAGTTCACACACTTCGTCGATGGTCATATTCATGGTTTCTTTAATATCTTGTAGCCATCTTCTTCTTGGTCTGCTTCTGCGTCCTGGGACCCTGCCATCTCTTATATTGTTCTTTCCAGGCCATCGTGACGCCAAATGTGACCAAAGTATCTAATTTTTCTGTATAGTATGTTAAAATCAGCCAATTCTCTTTAACACTTAGTTCTTTCAGGATTATATATATATATCATTCAGAAAGCAATGATATACTACTGAACATATAAGTGGTGCCTAGAAAATCGACGACGCGTTTACTGGGGATAATGGCGACGAGACGACCTGTAGAGGATATGCCACGATTTTCATTTCATAAATGTATATTTGGTAACACAATGTAGGCATGAAAATGCTGTTGATCATCTGTTGTTTAGCTGTCAGTGAGATATTTGGGTGTCTTAACAATGGAGCTGACTGGTAGATTACAGCGTTCTCTTTTTTGTGCACTCTATCCTCTATATCGCTGTCTAGAACTGGTTAATATATCTAAGAATACGAAATTGTGGAGACAAGTGTTGTCCTACTCCAGCCGACAGCACTAACATATAAAGGGAAAGAGATTTAGATAGCACTCGCCCGAGTGGTTACCGGAGTCCAAATTGGGGTGTAAAGAATAGAGCGGCTGTTACCTGCCACGCATGTTGTAAGAGGCGACAAATGAGATTGGGCGTGGGGCTAGCTACCCCACACCGTAAAAGACACTAGATGGTACAGAACGGAGAGAAAGCCCAGTAAACGCTGGGTGAAACCGGACACATCGCCGAAGGATAAGCACCAGAGCTCTAAATGCTGCTGAAGATGTGACGTATAACACACCAATGCTAAGACTGCTTGAATCAGATTTCCACATAAATAGAATTTATAGGGAGATCTGGTACATCGATCCTGGGCGGTGATCGCGAGAGAGAGAGATTTAGATAGCACTTATCCAAGGCATTAGAAGAGAACCTGTCCAGTAAATCAGTAATGATTCTCTCCCATTAATATCAATAAGACAACCAGTTTACTGGTGGTGGTTGTCCATTACGATTAAGTGTATAGCTATTGAGTGTTTTTCTTTGTAGTTGCACCAATCGAGTTGTTTACGCCCCAGATCAATGTCGTTGCTGTCTCGAAGTGGTCTGTAGAGTTCCCTAATCGAGACCTGGCTTAAAATAGACTAGCTCTTTCTATCTTATTTGGCTAGAGACGGACAGATTTGTAACCAAGTGGGGAGGGAAGGAGTGTTGATGTGTTTTTTTCTTTAGATGTGACATGGTTAAGGGAATTTCATAGAACGATGAAGGACCTCTTGTTCTTCTTTGCTATCGCTTTAATGTCAATTTCGTTTACTCCAAATCATAGGTTCCCAAGGTGGACGGCACCACCCCGGTTGACGCTGAATCCTTCTGTTGGGAGGGGGAATAGTGGGTTCAGAAGCATGGGGAGGGGTTTTCAGGCGATCTAGGGGCCGATGTCTCCTTATAGAAGATATTAATAATATATATTTAAAAATAATTTATTTTCGTAAGTTGTGTTTGAATGTGTTCAAGATGAAGCATATATTAACCACTACTTTTTCAATAATGTAACGGCATAAGCAGTATCATTAGTTGCTATTTACGTCAAAAATATCAAACGGCCTGAGCGCTGAAACCCGTTGTAAGGTGGAGGGAGCGTTACAAAATTAATGTCTTGCACGCCTGAGTGGTTACCGAGGCCCAAATTTGGGATGAAAAGAATAGAACCACTGTTACCTGCCACGCATGTCGTAGGAGGCGACAAAGGAGGTTTGGATGAAATCGGATGCATGTGTCCTAAACGTGTAGAAGTCTATGCGTTTAGAGGCCTACCAAACCAATGTGCAACGTACACGTTCTTGGCAAAGATCAAACATATCACAAAGAGTGATTCAAATTGGTCGTAAAGAACGAACGCAAAAAAGGAGATATCTTGCAAAGTGGGCGGTAGTCACAAAAACGTTTGGCAACCTATGCAGTCTAAATCAACCACTTCTTATGTCACTATTTGTGTTCTGTATGGGATTTTGCGTCTTAGAGTGTGGGCTCGTTGTGCCAGTTAAGTACATACAGACCGTAGGTCAGCACATCCGGTTTCTGCATGATTTTTTTTCGGGTTCGCCTCCCTAAGTTTCGGACAAAAAACCCGACCGAGGGAGTCCATCCCCATAGCTGAGCCAGAGTCTTGTTAACTCTTTTTTGTCGCCTTTGTGTTTCTTTATTATGTCGCATTATGTTTCTTTATTATGTCGCATTGTGTTTCTTTATTATGTCGCATTATGTTTCTTTATTATGTCACATTATGTTTCTTTATTATGTCACATTATGTTTCTTTATTATGTCGCATTGTGTTTCTTTATTATGTCACATTATGTTTCTTTATTATGTCGCATTGTGTTTCTTTATTATGTCACATTATGTTTCTTTATTATGTCACATTATGTTTCTTTATTATGTCGCATTATGTTTCTTTATTATGTCACATTATGTTTCTTTATTATGTCGCATTGTGTTTCTTTATTATGTCACATTATGTTTCTTTATTATGTCGCATTGTGTTTCTTTATTATGTCGCATTATGTTTCTTTATTATGTCGCATTATGTTTCTTTATTATGTCAGCATTGTGTTTCTTTATTATGTCGCATTATGTTTCTTTATTATGTCGCATTATGTTTCTTTATTATGTCGCATTATGTTTCTTTATTATGTCGCATTATGTTTCTTTATTATGTCGCATTATGTTTCTTTATTATGTCGCATTGTGTTTCTTTATTATGTCACATTATGTTTCTTTATTATGTCGCATTGTGTTTCTTTATTATGTCACATTATGTTTCTTTATTATGTCACATTATGTTTCTTTATTATGTCACATTATGTTTCTTTATTATGTCGCATTGTGTTTCTTTATTATGTCGCATTGTTTCTTTATTATGTCGCATTGTTTCTTTATTATGTCGCATTATGTTTCTTTATTATGTCGCATTGTGTTTCTTTATTATGTCGCATTGTGTTTCTTTATTATGTCGCATTGTTTCTTTATTATGTCGCATTGTTTCTTTATTATGTCGCATTGTTTCTTTATTATGTCGCATTGTTTCTTTATTATGTCGCATTATGTTTCTTTATTATGTCGCATTGTGTTTCTTTATTATGTCGCATTGTGTTTCTTTATTATGTCGCATTGTTTCTTTATTATGTCGCATTGTTTCTTTATTATGTCGCATTGTTTCTTTATTATGTCGCATTGTTTCTTTATTATGTCGCATTGTTTCTTTATTATGTCGCATTGTTTCTTTATTATGTCGCATTGTGTTTCTTTATTATGTCGCATTATGTTTCTTTATTATGTCGCATTGTGTTTCTTTATTATGTCGCATTGTTTCTTTATTATGTTGCATTATATTTCTTTATTATGTCGCATTATGTTTCTTTATTATGTCGCACTGTGTTTCTTTATTATGTCGCATTGTGTTTCTTTATTATGTCACATTATGTTTCTTTATTATGTCGCACGGTGTTTCTTTATTATCATGTGTTCTTATTATGTCGCATTGTTCTTTATTATGTCGCATTATGTTTCTTTATTATGTCATGCTTATATTGATGTTTCTTATTATGTCATGTGTTCTATTATTGTTTTTCTTTATTATGTCGCATTGTTTCTTTATTATGTCGCATTATGTTTCTTTATTATGTCGCATTATGTTTCTTTATTATGTCGCATATGTTTCTTTATTATGTCGCATTATGTTTCTTTATTATGTCGCATTATGTTTCTTTATTATGTCGCATTATGTTTCTTTATTATGTCGCTTTATGTTTCTTTATTATGTCGCATTATGTTTCTTTATTATGTCGCATTATGTTTCTTTATTATGTCGCATTATTATTATGTCGCATTATGTTTCTTTATTATGTCGCATTGTTTCTTTATTATGTCGCATTATGTTTCTTTATTATGTCGCATTATGTTTCTTTATTATTAATAATTTTGCATTATGTTTCTTTATTATGTCGCATTTTTTTTTTATTATGTCGCATTATGTTTCTTTATTATGTCGCATTATGTTTCTTTATTATGTCGCATTATGTTTCTTTATTATGTTGCTTTATTATTTCTTTATTATGTCGCATTATGTTTCTTTATTTATGCATTGCTTTATTATGTCGCATTGTTTCTTTATTATGTCGCATTATGTTTCTTTATTATGTCGCATTATGTTTCTTTATTATGTAGCATTATGTTTCTTTATTATGTCGCATTGTTTTCTTTATTATGTCGCATTATGTTTCTTATTATGTGTTGTTTTTATTATGTCGCATTGTTTCTTTATTATGTCGCATTGTTCTTATATCGTTTTTCTTTATTATGTCGCATTTGTTTCTTATTATGTCGCATTATGTTTCTTTATTATGTCGCATTGTTTCTTTATTATGTCGCATTATGTTTCTTTATTATGTCGCATTATGTTTCTTTATTATGTCGCATTATGTTTCTTTATTATGTCGCTTATTATGTTTTCTTTATTATGTCGCATTATGTTTCTTTATTATGTCGCATTATGTTTCTTTATTATGTCGCATTGTTTCTTTATTATGTCGAGCTTATTAGTGTTTTTCTTTATTATGTCGCATTTGTTTCTTTATTATGTCGATTGTTCTTTATTATTGCATTGTTTCTTTATTATGTCGCATTATGTTTCTTTATTATGTCTGCTTTATTATGTCGCTTTTTTTATTAGTCGCATTGTTTCTTTATTATGTCGCATTGTTTCTTTATTATGTCGCATTATGTTTCTTTATTATGTCGCATTGTGTTTCTTTATTATGTCGCATTGTGTTTCTTTATTATGTCGCATTGTTTCTTTATTATGTCGCATTGTTTCTTTATTATGTCGCATTTTGTTTCTTTATTATGTCGCATTGTTTCTTTATTATGTCGCATTGTTTCTTTATTATGTCGCATTTTGTTTCTTTATTATGTCGCATTGTTTCTTTATTATGTCGCATTATGTTTCTTTATTATGTCGCATTATGTTTCTTTATTATGTCGCATTTTGTTTCTTTATTATGTCGCATTATGTTTCTTTATTATGTCGCATTTTGTTTCTTTATTATGTCGCATTGTTTCTTTATTATGTCGCATTTTGTTTCTTTATTATGTCGCATTGTTTCTTTATTATGTCTGCTTTATTATGTTTCTTTATTATGTCGCATTATGTTTCTTTATTATGTCGCATTATGTTTCTTTATTATGTTGCATTATATTTCTTTATTATGTCGCATTATATTTCTTTATTATGTCGCATTGTTTCTTTATTATGTCGCATTATGTTTCTTTATTATGTCGCATTGTGTTTCTTTATTATGTCGCATTATGTTTCTTTATTATGTCGCATTATGTTTCTTTATTATGTCGCATTTTGTTTCTTTATTATGTCGCATTGTTTCTTTATTATGTGCATTATTTCTTTATTATGTCGCATTATGTTTCTTTATTATGTCGCATTGTTTCTTTATTATGTGCATTATTTTCTTTATTATGTCGCTTTATTATTGTCTTTATTATGTCGCATTATGTTTTTTTTATTATGTCTAGCATTATGTTTCTTTATATGTCGCATTGTTTCTTTATTATGTCGCATTATATTTCTTTATTGTCGATTTGTTTCTTTATTATGTCGCATTATGTTTCTTTATTATGTCGATTGTTTCTTTATTATGTGCATTATATTTCTTTATTATGTCGCATTATGTTTCTTTATTATGTCGCATTATGTTTCTTTATTATGTCAGCTTTATTATGTGCATTGTTTTTTATTATGTCGCATTATGTTCTTTATTATGTCGCATTATGTTTCTTTATTATGTCGCATTGTTTCTTTATTATGTCGCAATTGATAGTTTCTTTATTATGTCGCATTATGTTTCTTTATTATGTCGCATTTTGTTTCTTTATTATGTCGCATTATGTTTCTTTATTATGTCGCATTATGTTTCTTTATTATGTCGCATTATGTTTCTTTATTATGTCGCATTATGTTTCTTTATTATGTCGCATTTTGTTTCTTTATTATGTCGCATTGTTTCTTTATTATGTCGCATTATGTTTCTTTATTATGTCACATTATGTTTCTTTATTATGTCGCATTATGTTTCTTTATTATGTCGCATTATTTTTTATTGTGCATTGTTTCTTTATTATGTGTATCTTTATTATGTCGCATTATGTTTCTTTATTATGTCGCATTTATTTCTTTATTATGTGGCATTATGTTTCTTTATTATGTCGCTATTATGTTTCATATTATGTCGCTTTATTATGTGGCATTATGTTTCTTTATTATGTGCATTATAGTTCTTTATTATGGCATGTCTTTATTATGTCGCATTATGTTTCTTTATTATGTCGCTTTATTATGTCGCATTATGTTTCTTTATTATGTCGCATTATGATGTTCTTTATTATGTCAGATATGTTCTTTATTATATGCTATATCTATGTTTCTTTATTATGTCCATTTATTAGTTATGTACATTATATTATATGTCACATTATAAAATGAAAATTGTTGATATCTTATAATGACGTGCATTTAAACATTATCCATTTATCTAGGACACTTATAGTTCAGTTTTGATTATTCGACAGTAAGTCATCTTTTACTGATCATGAAATTCACGAACAATTTCTGCTGTGGAGTTTGAATTGTACACTTGATTATGTCGAGCTCTATCGCTTAATCTAATGTGCACTGTTATCTATCCAGTGGAAGATGGTTGGCTCACTGTGGTCCACTCTTGCCGTTAGCTAGGGATGGGAGCTTTAATTTGCGTTCTGGCTAGATGAGTCGCCCTTTAGTTTATCCGTGTTTATGTAGTGGGGTCTTGATATTGTCTATCCATCTTTTCTTGGTCTTCCTTTAGCTCTAGTACCCCATCTCTTATTATTGATAGCATATCTCTAAAACATCATGAATATTAGATCAGAGCGAAATAATGATACGATCCTTTCATAATCGTAGGAAGAAAAGTACATGAAATTAAGTATGTTGACCATACAGTGTTTCTGTCATCGACCATCCCCCCTCCCTCCCTTCAAAGATGGATTAATTAAAAATGATGGCGGTGCAAGAAAAAACCAACACTATCTCAATGCAGAAAAACAAAAATAATGACTACAGATTTTAAAAATCATTACAAAGGATAGTGTGATCAATGGCGAGAAAATAGAAAATGTGAACAGTTTTGAGTATCTCGACAAGATACCACAGTAATGACAAACTGTGTGAAACTCTAATAATAATGACAAACTGTGTAAAACTCTCATAATAATGACAAAATGTGTAAAACTCTAATAATAATGACAAAATGTGTAAAACTCTAATAATAATGACAAACAACTCTAATAATAATAATGACAAACTATGTAAAACTCTAATAATAATGACAAACTATGTAAAACTCTAATAATAATGACAAACTATGTAAAACTCTAATAATAATGAGAAACTGTGTGATGCTACAGTAAACTAGAGAAAACTGTTCTATTTTTGTTTTACTTCAGTTCATGTTTATTTAATTACAATATCCCTTGAGACTTGTTGTTGTTGTTGTTGTTGTTCTATTATAAGAACATAATCATCTGATTTGATGTTCATTGTTCATGCTGATTGAATGACGGCTCATGCTGTTTGCTATGTAACGGATGTCCTCTTTTAGAAGAACTTTTGAAATATCTCCAGTGTAATAATGGCGCATGATTTATTTATTCCCTATGTTGTTTGTTTTATTTTTTCTTGATCAACCTGTTCTTCCCATCTTCTTTCAAGTTAAAATAATTTCCTTTCTCTTCATTTATTTGTTCTTTCTCACATTTCTTCATATTCTCTTCCCCTCTGTCTCTATCTCCTCTGTTCCCGTATCTCTATCCTCTCTTTCTCTCTCTCTCTCTCTCTCTCTCTTCAAGATATCCAATATTTCAACATTTTGTTTAAATATATATATTGTATTCGTGAATATTTATTGTTTACAAGTACTCGTTCTCACAGTTCATGCGGAGAGAGAGATATATGCGATAATCAATGGCAAGTTGTGGACATACATACAGACAAGCAAGACATTGATCTTCCAAACCTAATTATTTCATCCAGACTAGTAATTAAACCTAGACAAGTTGTAGCAACCGCTGGCTACAGGAAACCAGGTCTAACTAGATCTGCTAACAACCAAAACTTCAAGTTGGGAAGAGCCACTAACAGACGAGCGATAACTTCCACTGTTAAATAGCTAGATTTGTTGGGAGATATGCCAGCCGTTTATCCAGTTACCGTGATAGCGCTAGTACCTCCTGTTGTTCCAGTTAATTAAACTACCATCTGATCGCTTCTGGAAATTTGCTAACGTGTCTATATTTATTCCACGAGGAAGTGCTCCACGGGGAATCGAACCCAGGAGAACGAGAATGTCTCCAGGACAATTGCTAGTCCAGTCATGTGTCACTCTTCTTTTTTTCGTTTTCTGTTTCTATTTTGTGTGGGTTTTCTTTCCAGATTGTGTTGTTCTATATTGATTAACTTTAACTTGGATGTCTCCTTGACTAAGTGGGTAAACCGTTGTCTTACGTTCCGAAGATCGTGGGTTAGAATCCGAACTGTGCCGTTTTGTCCACAAATTCATTTTTTCTGAGATTCGTAAGAATGTTGCCGGAGATACAGAGTTAATGCTTTGCGCAGTAGTCTCGGAAAAGTGATGACCATTTCTGCGGAGAGTGACAGAACTTTCTGCGGAGTGACAGAACCATGTGACAAAATCCGGTGCAATGAAGTCAATTATTCTTGTGCAGATTATAAATGATCATTTTTTATCATCATCACCATCATCAGATGCCGTTTCTTCTGGCGTAGACGATCATGTATCTCCACAAAGCTCTGTCTCTGGTGTTTGCTATCAACTCAGATGTTGAAGCTCTACCGTGCCATGAAGTCAGGCTATCCAAAATCTACTCTCTCTGTCTTCCTCTATCACGTCTACCTTCGGTTTTACCGGTTGTCACAAAATGTTCTAAACTCTTTCCCTCCTCCCCTCCCCCTTCCCATCCCTTTTCCTTCCTCATCACATGTCCGAAAAATTATGACTGCCTCTTTCTTATATTTTTACCATGGTAAGTCAAAACGAATCAATAGATATTCAATGATGTGTAAAACAACAGTGCTCCACTATTTGTAACTTATCTCAGAGTAGTCGTTCACACCCACATCGGATATAATAGTCATCTATAGCCGGTTTGTGTGTTTAGTGAGTCTGATACATTTAGAAGACAGTCTACTATTGATGGATGGAGCGGTATTAGAGAAATAATCAAAGATAAACATTAGTCATCACGTCTGGACTCTGGTTAGAGTGCTCTATAATTATTAGCACTTTGACGAAATTGACAAGATATAATAGAGGATAGCAGTCATGTACTTTCACGAGTTTTTCTGTCTTCTAGGAGCTATGGACTTTGATTGTTAACCTTACAGCTATGTACCACGATACATTGATATATTGAATATTTATCTTTCACTGTCTGTTACACATCTCTCTCTTTCTCTCTCTCTCTCTCTCTCTCTCTCTCTCTCTCTCTCTCTAACGTATCTCCAGTATATCTCTATGTAATAATAATAACCGTCCATCGCAATCGATGATGACAATAGCCTCAGGCGTGTGCTGCTTCATCGCTCTGGTATGTGTGCGGAGGGGACTATAGAGTCCAATTCTATAACATAATCCCATACCACAGGTGGGGCTATGTGATCACAGTTAGACCAGAGCCAACTATAAACTACTGGGCCTTCGGGCTCAGGTAAGAATTGTGGGAAATCAGACCCCAACTACAGCACGTGACTTCGCATTTCAGTATTGGTATATATAGACGAATTCATTTTAAAATCAACACAAAATGCTAAATCGAAGTTATATTATGCAACAAGTTAAGTTTAACAATAAGGAATATCAATATTATAAATATTTTTCACCAATAAATAACCATAGACTCACCGAATTGAATAAAATTGCAAAAAGCGTGCAGTGTTCTATCAAACATCTGTAATTTCCAGATCCCTTTTCTTACCTAGGTCAGGGAATACCCGGCCAGTTGTCTGGCCTGTGCTAGAGCCTGGCTGTGGCTAGAAATGTGGGTGTTGTGTGGTAGTATCTATGTTTCTCTATGTAACTTCATGCTGTCTCCCTTCCCTCTATTTTTCTCGCATCTCTGTCTCTTATTTATCTCTTGACTTCTACTTTCTCTTCATTCTATCTCGATAGTCTCTTTTTTCATCTCTCTATGTTCATATTGTTTTCCTCTTACTTTCACTCTATTTTCTGCCCCCTTACTTCTCACACAATCTACCTCTGCTTACCAAATCTACCTCTGCTTACCAAATCTACCTCTGCTTACCAAATCTACCTCTGCTTACCAAATCTACCTCTGCTTACCAAACCTACCTCTGCTTACCAAATCTACCTCTGCTTACCAAATCTACCTCTGCTTACCAAACCAATCTCTGCTTACCAAACCAATCTCTGCTTACCAAACCTACTTCTGCTTACCAAACCTACCTCTGCTTACCAAACTAATGTGCAACGTATACACGTTCTTGGCAAAGATCAAACATATCACAAAGAATGATTAAAATTGTTCGTAAAGAACGAACGCAAAGCAGAAGAAGTAGACATAACCTACCCATTGTTTCTGTCTATTCCATTGACACCGATAAACATGTTTGCTGCGGCGCGTGGTCACTTTCGCAGCCTGTTATCAACTTCCGCCATCTGTGACCATCTTCCATTATATTTGCCTAACTCTTCTGTATATCCACATCTCATCAATTTGCCACGTTTCCGCTGGTCCCATACAACAATGATGAATATATGTAACAATTTGACAAGTCAACACAATTATGCTCTTATATTAACTAATAAATGTCATCATCTTGGGATAGTATTTAAAATATATTCATCAGTTCCGCTTCCTCTGAAGTACAGGCTATTATCAACTACTCACCAAGTTTTGTTTCAGTCTTGGGTCTTTTCATACTCCTTATTATTTGTTTCCACATCTCATTTCCTTGATATCTAACTGCAGTAAAGATATGATTTCTGAAGAAAATGCAAAGAATGCAATGGACGGATAGAACAACTAATGAGTCAGAACTTCAAGAAACATATGAAAACTGCAAATTGATTAGAAAAATTAGACTTAGATCAAGATTTCTCTGGGCACGTCATAAAGAGAATAAAGTTGAAAAACTAGATAATAATTGACATATTTGAAGGAAAAGAACAAGGGAAGACAACGAGACCTGGTTGACTTGAACACGTGACGTGTCGAGACATGAACACATATCTGATCAGTGACGGGGGTGATCGTGTGAGTTGGAGAACCATGATCGTCTACGCTTATCGACAAGGCACATGATGATAAAGGGAAATTTGTTTATATAGTCGTTAACGTCTGTACTTAAGCTCTAGCTCAACGAACGTTTCTATTGGTTCGTTCCATCAGTTCTTCATTAGTAACCTTGTCATACCATTTCTTCTATTCTATGTAAGCATCCATTTATGAAAGTTACCATTTCTTCTATTCTATGTAAGCATCCATTTATGAAAGTTACCATTTCTTCTATTCTATGTAAGCATCCATTTATGAAAGTTACCATTTCTTCTATTCTATGTAAGCATCCATTTATGAAAGTTACTATATCATTGGTCATGGAGTTTTAACTAAAGTTATTTAAGTTCATTGACGCGTGATGCTGATTTCAAAAGTAAGAATCGTCAAACGAGAGACGTTAATTATCAGTGACTTGTTGTCTACTATTCAAGTTCACTATTGGTTGACCTGGTGACGTCTGTGGCTTAGGGGATAGGGACTCAGTCTATTAACCCCGACGTTCTGAGTTCGAATTACGCTGTGGGCAATTTGGTTGCAAGTTATTTCGTGTGGTTTTTACAAAAGACGATGACACCACCCGTTCAGAAAGCAATGGCAAACTACTGAACGTAATAATGCCTAGAAAAATCACAAACAGCGTTGAAAAGCTTGGGTTGATTCGCAAAGTCCTGTAAAGGATATGCAATTAACTTTTTTATTGGTTGACCAGCATCACATTGATGTGTTGTGTTTGTTACGTACTGGACTTAAGCTGAGGCACGCTGCATTCGACCCAATGCAACCTTTTATTTGTTATATCAGAGCGTGTAGGCCAACAAACATGAAAAATAAGAATTAACTCCTTTCGGAGAATCCAAGTTATTAATTCTTGACCACTTTGATGTGGTCAAGCAAAACATGTTTTTAAACCTTGTGGTATTCGGTGTTAGAGTCGTATTTTTCTGTCTCCAACCGTTCACGATTGATGATGTGGTCAACATGAAGCAGGTCACTTTACTTTCCATTAATTTTATGTTACCAATCTGAGTCTAGGTCGACCTGAGAGCCGTTTGATCGAAAAATACCACGCCCATTATGGAATTCTATACTATTCTACGCGCCTATGCAAGCTCTCTAACTACTACGCTATCGCCGCTGGCTACTTTAATACTATCTTTTATGGTTCGTTTTCAATAGGACTAGACACTGGATATCATAGACAGATAGATGAGAAAATATCCCTATTGTACCAGATAAGATATGAACTAAGTGCTTCTGAAGGTTGAGACTAACACATTACCTCAACACCACTGTGTTACAATCAATGTTACAGTAGTAGTTGTTGATTTTGCCATGAGTGAGAAGGCAGTTGATGAAGTAGTAATTATTGCTTGCAACAAGAGAATAAAGTTGGTTTAATATATTTACACTACATTATCTTGCACAGTTATCTCCCATATCAATGTTTAGCCAAGCAGGGGAGATAACTCTTTGTTCTTTACTGGCAACCAGTTTGTATTCACTCTATATCAGTGTTTCCAACATTTTTGTGCCATGCCCCACCAAAGTCTTTCGAAAATTCGTATCTCCCCTCTTCCTATGTAACATATACAAAAAAATTATTTTCCAAAAATTGAATTGTTCACTGAAGAAACTTAAATGATATGTTTTCGGAAGAAATCACTAGGAAATTGTTGAGAAAACACAGTAAGTAAATTTTCAAAACATATAATGGAGAACAGAAATTCAATTACGATATCATTTTAATGCTATATTTTTCTATATTATTTTGATTATTAGTAACTATTTATTACTTACACTTAGTGAGATCCTTGCGATTGATAGATGCTGCAAAGAGATTTTATGTTAGGTTCAAATTTAGTTAGCTTCAGTCTCAAGTCTCCCATTGTGTTATATTCAACCAATTTCTTTTGTTAGCAGCAAATCAGTTATGTCACTAAAACCACATTCAGTTTAATATGAAGATAGAAATGGTAATAAGTTTTCTTGCACATTTGGTTGAATTTGTATATTTGATTTCTGTTTCCTCACAAAGCCATGCTGTCGCTCCTTTTATATTAAATGAAGTTTTAACTGACTCATCATTTTGCATTTCTGCGAGTTCTTCTTGATTTTGCATATTTGAAATAGACAAATCCATTAACATTGACTGCAATCAATTTTTCAAACCAGAAAATCTTTCTTTTAAATCATCCGATATAATTTTCATATGATCGACAATAATAAGTATCGTAAGACTTTTCTGGAAACTCTTCAAAATGTTTGTTGCAAATATATTTCTGCCATAGTTCAATAAAGGTAATAAAACCAAATATCTTTGCTTTAGCATCAACAAGAGTTTTATTTGTTCTATGAAGTTGGTTATTTAATATATTTTGTTTTTCAAAGATATAGGCTAGATAACTCACAAATGCTTTACTATCGACCGTTAACAGATACTTCATTTCATGTTTGTCGCTTAAAAAATCACTAAGAGTATCAAATAGTTCCATAAATCTTGTCACGCAGTTCCTTCGAGAACCATCTTACTTCAGTGTCAAGTAAAAGTCTCACATGGTCTGCTTTTGTTCTTAACAAAATAGCATGAAGAGACGCTCACATTTGACATTAACTTTAATAGCATTGATACACTTTACAACTGAATTTAGTACTTCATTTTAGAACAGGCGAAATATTTTTAACTACCAAATTTTCCCTGTGAATAACACAATGCACAAAAGGCATTTCTGGATTCTCATGTTTCAGCAATTTTAAGCAGCCATTTTTCTTGCCTATCATATTATTAGTACCTGCGGCACAAGATGTTATATTTTTCATTTGTATGTTTATGACATAAGTAATTTTTAGCTATTATATACACCTTTGGAGGTAGGGTGCTTTCTATTGATTTACAGAACAACATTTCTTCAGCAAAATCCCCATTATCAATATATCTTGCTTAAGTTATTAATACTACTTATCGACACTGTCTCTCAAAGCTGATTCATCCATTAGCGATGAGAATTTTCTTGTTTTCAGCTTATAAACAGGTGTATTTCAATATCTTTACTCATTTCGTCTATTCTATTGCTAACAGTATTGTTACTGAGTGGCATAGCTTTCACCTCTTGGTCATCTTTTTCCAGAACCGTTTTAAGAAATGATGATATTGATAGTTTGATTAAATTCTCTCCTATAGTATGATTTTCCCCACATTTAGCAATGAGTAAGAAAATTTGATAACTAGCCTCAAGAGTACGATTGACAGTTGCAGTATGAGCAGTAAACAGGGACTTTAATGTTGCTCTTTTTCAAAATTTGTCTTTAAAGTAATTCAAATATGACATAATATGAGCACTATGTTTCGCCTCAAGACGACCTCATTTCATTGATTCGTTAGTCAAGCATTGTTGGCATAAAAGACATTAATGTGGAATACATTAATATAATAATATTTCACATCAGGTGATATACGTTTGAGAAAATTCGAATATTGTAGCATGACTATTTTGAAGAAAAAAAGAAATCATTAACAATATTTATACTCACATTTATGAGATCAAATCTGATCTTCTGAAAAAGTATGCGGTGTTCTCTTCTAATTAGCTCTGATAAATTCTAACCTCCAATAGTTATATCTTCTACGTGAAGCTCTACGGTTCTCTTCTGCTTTTCTCGTATAATTTTACCTAACAGTCCTGTACTTTAGCTGTTCTGTGTCTAGTTCTCTATTTTTATTCTAGCTACCTCAAAGCTGTTCTGTATTTGGCTCTCTATCTGCTCTATTATTCCCTCTTCTTAAAGTCAATCGTGTATATATATGGGTGAATATTCTATTACTTTACTATTCCAAAACTTTGTTCTCAGGACTGCGATTTCCCACATCTGTTACTCTCTTGGAAAAGACTCATTTTACTTCGACTATCGACATTCTTCTATCATTGTTTAGAAATGTATGTCCCAACCACGCCTTCTCAATCTGTTGCTAAACATGGAAAAAAGTACCCATGATATTCTACTGTAATCCATATATAAATGCTTTTTCGTTAACTATACAACTACAAAATGGTACTCTAAGGACACCTGTATAATCCAATTGCACAGTGAGTATCTATTACTCTGGTAATCAGACTAATGGCCTATAACTTGTATTTGAGTCAAACCACCTTGATGTTTCTTGGTTCTTTTTCCCATCGTACCTAACATTCTAAGCCAAATCAAACTTCAGACCTGCTTTCTATGGTGGAAATATGATATGCATGGCTCTGTCCAATACTATTACATACTCAAGATTGCACTATATAAACTCATTTTGGACTTCAGGACAAGTTTGGCAAATGACGAACACATTACAGTTTTTTTTTTTATATGACTCGATTTTAACACAATAACACATGCTTTCCCGGGTACTTTGTCATTAGTCGGCCGCAACTGACAGGAAGATCTATTTTTAGAAATTGTCGGAAAGTGTCATCTATTTTTAGATATGTTGTAAATAGTCGTGGACAGTCCACTTTGGGAGCCAGGTAGGTCAAGCATTAGTATGTGGATACATTTGTTCAATTTATTATTTGAGGGCGGAAAGACAATCTCGGTCAATCTTTCTTTGAAAATACACATCCTATCATTATATGATACTACCGTACAACTTAATAGTGATAACAACACAATTCCAGAACAAAGACAGCGAGGAAAGGAGGAACAATTATATTATAGAATATTATAGAATATTATTATATTATAGATAAATAATAGTAAATATTAAAATATTTTAATATTAATGTGTTGACACTATACTGCTGCATGTTGACACTGTACTGCTGCGTGTTGACACTATACTGATGTGTGTTGACACTATACTGACGTGTGTTGACACTCTACTGCTGTGTGTTGACACTCTACTGCTGTGTGTTGACACTCTACTGCTGTGTGTGGACAAAAAACAGGCAATTAATTGTCACAGAAATACACATCCTATCATTATATGATACTACCATACAACTTAACAGTGATAACAACACAATTCCAGAACAAAGACAGCGAGGAAAGAAGAAACAATTATATTATTGAAACAAAAAACAGGCAATTAATTGCACAGATATACTGCCACCAAATTTAAAAGCTTGTGATTGTTGAGTTGGGGATTGTTACCCATTGTTACCCATCTCAAGACGCCAGAACTTAATTAAGAAAGAAAAAAAGGCGAAAACGAAAGGAAGCGGTAATTATGTGGCTTGCTTTTTCAACATGAAACCCCTAAAAACGCAAATGGAATAAACCGCACGGACTGTTCGACCTTTGGAAATCACCGGACAATCCCCGACACGCCTACGGGATACCCGGTGTTTACCCGGAAGTCGTTGTTCAGGTCTTTTTGCGGCCGGCTAATGACAAAGTACCCTTTCCCGTTTTCAAAGCTTTGTTAAAAGGAGGTAGAAATGTACCTAGATATAAGTACTTTCCGTTTATTTAAGATTTTTAAAACTTCAGTAAAGTGATTGTGAAGCAACAGTCGTTTTTGTAAACAGACATCCAAAAGTCAGTATATCGGTTTTGCAACATCATGAACATTAGTTAAACTCCGAACGAGTCCATTGCCCCCTAAACGATGAAAATGCCCCTGTGGGGCGTAGCCCCACGTTGGGAAACAGGGCTCTATATCAACCTTAAACCATTATTATCTAAGTTATAAAGCAGGGGGGGCTGGCATCTCATTATAGCACGGTATTCAAAGGGAAGTTATATGTGGGTAAGACATAGTTCATTTCTGCATATTTATACACATGCTTTCTTAGAAACCATTGAATTTAGAAAATACATGCTGTTCAAGTTTGCGAAAGTTTATTAGCCATGTTATAGATAGCGTCAGTTCTATTTGTCTATGTTAGTTTGAAGGGAAATAATGCATTTACTGAACAATGTTAAGGAATTTCATGTGTGTTCTTGCTGATCGTATCATATATCTTGTACGTTTTAGTTTACACCCATTGTTGTTTATTGACGTCACGGTGATAATTACAACTTATTGTCTCCCCTGATTAGTTTGAAGGTATGTTAATGTATGTTTATGCTAATGTATGTTTATGCATGCTGTGTGTTTGGTTTAGTTGCGTTATTTATGTATGTTTTGTGGGAGAGAAAGGGGGGATCTCAACAAATATTTGTTGCATCATATGTCAGTTTTCTATAATAGCAACTAATTAGCTAGACTGCATAATTAAGTTCCAACCCCTTGGTAAGGAGTAATGTATTATATATTGTTAGTTTATGTTAAGACAAATTAAGAATTCTATTGATAACCGCAGATAGGCTACAGCTTCTACTTAGTTTTCTATTATTGAATGTTTCTTGTTACCCTGATAAAGATCTTTTGGTTGATACGTTGGTTTTTGTTATTTCTTTTTATCTTTCTTTTGTCCTTCTCTGCATTTTTGCCGCTAGGCATAGCAGATTTAACTGATGATCGGTTTCTGAGATAATGCACGCTCAGTCGCTTGATATGTTGTGTCCTTCTCTGCATTTTTGCCGCTATGCGTAGCAGATTTAACTGATGATCGGTTTCTGAGATAATGCACGCTCAGTCGCTTGATATGTTGTGTCCTTCTCTGCATTTTTACCGCTAGGCGTAGCAGATTTAACTGATGATTGGTTTCCGAGATAATGCACGCTCAGTCGCTTGATATGTTGTGTCCTTCTCTGCATTTTTGCCGCTATGCGTAGCAGATTTAACTGATGATCGGTTTCTGAGATAATGCACGCTCAGTCGCTTGATATGTTGTGTCCTTCTCTGCATTTTTACCGCTGCGTAGCTAGATTTAACTGATGATCGGTTTCTGAGATAATGCACGCCAGTCGCTTGATATGTTGTTCCTTCTCTGCATTTTGTCGCTAGGCGTCAGATTTAACTGATGATCGGTTTCCGAGATAATGCACGCTCGCTCGCTTGATATGTTGTGGTATTGTGGAGTTTTAAGATGTCTGTAACTCCATCAACCCATCTTTTCTTGGTCTGCCCCTTCCACTTGATGATTCCATTTTCAGGTTGTACGCTCTTGCAACTGGTATATTCGGGTTCATTCTGACCAAGTGGCCAAACCATTTGAGTCTCTGTTTTTCAATAAATCTAATAGCAGGTGTTGTTCCGACTGTTCTTCTAATTTCATCATTTCTTATATGGTCTCTTCTTGTTTTATTACTGCTTTCCTCAAGCATCTCATTTCGCATGTGGTAATTTTCCTTTCTTGTTCTTTTGTCAGTGCCCATGTTTTGCTCTGGTAGCACAGTGTTGGTATAAAGATTGCATTTATAATCTGTCTTTAGTCACTACTGGAATAGCTGGGTGTTTCAAGATTGGGGTAAGCTGGTATGTAATGTTGTTGGCTTGCTGGCATAAACATAAATGGTTTTTTATGTACTTGCTTTAATAAGAAATATTTTAGATATATAAAAAGATATGAAGGTTTGGAGAAGACTTATCGAAAGATGCATCTCTGGCAAGAGACATCCCTGGCAAGAGGCATCATGGAGAAGATGCATTTAAAATATAACATGATTTGAGCATGACGGCTGCAGAGATGAGAGAAATTTTAAAGGACTGTAAGAGTTGCAGTTCTACTCAGTACATCATCATTTCATAATGATGATGATGATGATGATTTAGTAAATGTGCATGTTTTATAAATCAAATCATAGGGCACATTGTTCTAATTTTGAAATGCAAGCATGTCTCCATGAGCACTAAAATAGCATTGTTCAACACAATATTTCTCCCAACATTATGCTGTCAGTGCTAAACTAGGACGCTGACATCAAACGATAGAAGAAAACTAGTCACGACATAGATGAAGTGCCTACGCAGAATGATGGGAGTATCAAGAAGAGACCGGTTGAGAAACGAATACATCAGGGGAAAGTGGGTACATCGTCAGTACTGAACTTCATCCAGGAACAACCATTTAAATTATTCAGCCACATAAGCAGATTACCAACAGACGCCACAAAGAACAATGATACTCCAATACAGTGGATACAAAACAAAAGGCTATCAACGCAAAAGATGGATCACATAAATAACAAGCTGTCAATAACACCATTCATGAATCGCACAAATAAAACCCGTTCTATAAATCTTTACTTACCCTGACACTGTGAGACAAAACAGGATTAGATGACAATGTGAGACAAAACATGATTAGAGAAAAGAAAATCATGACACTGTGAGACAAAACAGGATTAGAAAAAAGAAAATTCTGACAATGTGAGACAAAACATGATTAGAAAAAAGAAAATCCTGACAATGTGAGACAAAACAGGATTAGAAAAAAGAAAATCCTGACAATGTGAGACAAAACAGGATTAGATGACAATGTGAGACAAAACAGGATTAGAAAAAAGAAAATCCTGACAATGTGAGACAAAACAGGATTAGAAAAAAGAAAATCCTGACAATGTGAGACAAAACAGGATTAGAAAAAAGAAAATCCTGACAATGTGAGACAAAACAGGATTAGAAAAAAGAAAATCCTGACAATGTGAGACAAAACAGGATTAGAAAAAAGAAAATCCTGACACTGTGAGACAAAACAGGATTAGAAAAAAGAAAATCCTGACACTGTGAGACAAAACAGGATTAGAAAAAAGAAACCCGAAAGAAATGAATATATCTGAACGTATGTCAAGACAGACAACTCATACTAACATTTCTACTATTTCCTGATTACCGCCCCTGCCCATGTCTTGAGTTATGAAACATGATATCGTCACACTTGTCACATTTCTCCAGTAGATTTCCTTCCATCGTCTGATGCTAACGTTGAAACTGTCTTGGTATTTCTATGTCTTGTGTAAATACAACCCCTTTCATATGTTACATTGAATAGATGGGTCTCCTCAAGAATTCTAAAGTATGTAGTATTTCTGCTTAGCTTCTCCCTTCAACTGTTTACACTAAAAACTGTTCATTGTCTGGGGGGTTTTTTCCAGAATGTTTATTTTTTCATCTTGTTCACTGTTATCTTGAATAAAAGGCACACGAGTGGTTACCGGGGCCCAAATTGGGGTGTAAGAATAGAACCACTGTTACCTGCCACGCATGTCGGAAGAGGCGACCAAGGAGGTAGGACGTGGGGCTAGCTACCCCACACCGTAAAAACACTAGATGGCTACATAACGGAGAGCGAACCGAGTAAACCGAGTGGCTGAAACCGGACACATCACCAAAGGATAAGCACCAGAGCTCCAAATGGTGCTGAAGATGGGACGTAAAACACACCAATGCTAAGGCTGCATGAATCAGATTTCCACATGAATAGAATTTATGGGAAGGTCTGGTACATCGGTCTATGCGGTAATCGAGAGAGAGAGAATAAAAGGAACGCAGCTGTCCAAGAAAAATGTACTAGTAAGATTAATACATAAAGTTTCTATATAATATTTTTATCATCTTCTAAATTACACCAGGGACTCTCGCCGGTGCTACAGAGTTCGTGCAGTGCTGCTGAGATCTTCATATGTAAGAAAGAGATCGGAGCACACATGGCTACTCATCGAAGTACAATTATGACGATCATATCAATCAATCAAAACTGTGAAATGTTGGCATTCTGCTTCAACTTCTCGACAAAGTCTACCATTCTCTGTATAAAATACTCACCAGATACTTGAAACCTGTATTTGCAAAATATTATTGATCTGAATGTTAACTACTAGAGATCTACTGATCTTCATAGTGTCCCTCTTGTATGTGTTAGCTTTGATGTTGTCTAACAGGTCTAAATGAAGAGGCTTGACTTTATTGTACCAAGTTTTACTTCATATAACTCGGTCACTTGACATAGAAATGACACGCCACCTGCCATGATTATTGCACAAAGCACGAACTCCATAGCTCGGCAACAACCCTATGAATCTATGGAAAAAAATGCACTCATGAAGAGATTCGAACCCATGCCATATGGAAGGCATTTCGATGACTTAACAACTTCACACATCAGCAGATATCTTCAGTGTTGTTATTTACATCAGAGATATCCTCGGTGTTGTTATTTACATCAGAGATATCCTCGGTGTTGTTATTTACATCAGAGATATCCTCGGTGTTGTTACTTAACACATCAGCAGATCTTTGGTGTTGTTATTTACTCATCAGAGATCATCAGTGTTGTTATTTACATCAGCAGATCTTTGGTGTTGTTATTTACATCAGAGATATCCTCGGTGTTGTTATTTACATCAGAGATATCCTCGGTGTTGTTATTTACATCAGATATATCCTCGGTGTTGTTACTTAACACATCAGCAGATCTTTGGTGTTGTTATTTACTCATCAGAGATCATCAGTGTTGTTATTTACATCAGCAGATCTTTGGTGTTGTTATTTACATCAGAGATATCCTCGGTGTTGTTATTTACATAAGCAGAATGGGATGGAATTTATCCAACAAGGATCCAAATGTGAAAGATTAACTTTATTACACCGGGTTTCTCCATATGACTCCGTTCCTGTCGGCATATATAGCATGCCATCTGCCGAGAGTATTTCACAAAGTCCGTAGCTCCTGCAATAATCCTAGAGATCTCAGGACAAAATGTGCCTTGGTGCGGATTCGATCCCACAACCTTTACTACGACAGGCAAATGACTTCCCTTTCCTCCTCCCGATCCAGAAGCACTTGAGCTTTTCGGCTCGGTGCTATGGACATCGTAACCTTCGGTTCGGTGCCACGAACACCGTAAATCTGGAGAACCTGTGGCTTTTCTGCCAGCCTGCGGAATTGAACCGCACTCAAAGGTGACTTGTACCCGTCGTCCAACGCGCTACGAACACACTGGACAGACGGGCACGCAAATGACTTAAAAACTTCGCCATTGACACTATTAGGGGTGCATTTGTGAGATTTAGCAATCTGGGCGCGTTACAGTTTGATACCAGACACACACTTAAGTTATTGCCTCAAGTTTAGTCTGTTAATCATTATAAACTGGTGTCTGAGATGTGTAGCAGGCGTGATTGACAGTCGTGACCTCTGTGAACTCAGTTTTTGTTTCATCGAGTCTATTGTTATTCTGGTCTGAGTTCAGGGCAACACCTCGTCGATGAGGGCCTTAATATTCCAACCTGTCACTTCCATTGTTGTATTTCAGTCAGAGAATTCCAGAACATCAGTAAAGATGCAATCGAATATTGTGAAATAGTTGCAGAGAAAGTGAAGTTCACGTATAGATGAGAGATAACCGTTACAGAGAAAGTGAAGTATACATGTGAATGAGAGGTAAAAGTTACAGAGAAAGTGAAGTTTAGTTGTAGATGAGAGATAACAGTTACAGAGAAAGTGAAGTTTAGTTGTAGATGAGAGATAACAGTTACAGAGAAAGTGAAGTTTAGTTGTAGATGAGAGATAACAGTTACAGAGAAAGTGAAGTTTAGTTGTAGATGAGAGATAACAGTTACAGAGAAAGTGACTTTTACGTGTATGAAAGTGGAATGTTCGTATAAATTACAGTAACAGCAGCAAAGAAAGTGGAAGTTACCACAATTGCAACTTCTACCACTGTTACCACAGTTGCGACTTCTACCACTGTTACCACAGTTGCGACTTCTACCACTTCTAACCACAGTTGTGAATATCTACCACTGTTACCACAATTGCAACATCTACCACTGTTACCACAGTCGCGACCTCTACCACTGTTAGCACTTCATGCTATACCACCAGAACCGTCTCGGAGGTTTACAAAAGATTGCCGGTATGATCAAAAGTGATTTGATAAAGTCAGACATTAAAGAAGCAAATAATTTCTTATGGCAGGCAGTGCCTTTATTTGCTTTTGTTCAATTCATGGCCTCAGAGATGACCTAGTTTTTTTCCCTTCCTGTCATGCTTTGTTTGATTTTGAAAATAGCCAGGTTTTCCGTTTGGGTAAATCCAAATCTGATATATTTTGTACTAACAAATGAATAAGACGGTAGATCTTGGTCAAATTGTCGTTGATCGCTCTGGTCTGAAACATTGCATGTCCTTTTTATGTACAATCTGTAGTTTAATTTGGTGTTCATTTTTTTTTTCCGATCCAGAAGCACTTGAGCTTCTCAACTCTTCGGCTCGGTGCCATGGACATCGTAAACCCTTCGGCTTGGTGCCACGAACACCGTAAATCTGGGGAATCTGTGGCTTTTTCTGCCATCCCGCGGAATTGAACCCGCATACACAGAGGGATAGTCACCCGTAGACGAACACGCTGGACAGACGGGCAAGTAGGGGCCTATGGACGCTACCCTTGGAAATAAAAGATCACAGAAATCTCTCTTAGATTAAGATCACATTCAAATCCCCAAAGAGTAATTAACAAATGGTCTTCCTCTTCGAACGGTCCACGTCGACCACTTGTTAAACTACTATGTGTGATTTGTATGTGATCTGAGCCTAAGAGCGATTGTACATTGTGCCAGTTATACGCCTACATGTAGGCCATCACATCCGATGTCCGCAACGCTTTTTATATACTAGGGTAGCTTCCCTATGTCTTACACCAGTTGCCTCTTACGACATGCCTTGTAAGTTGCAGTGGTATTATTCTTTGCTCCCCTTGCGAACCCTGACACCACACGGGCGAAACAAGTGCTCGATATGGAGCGCTCGATTAAGAAGAAGAAGAATCATACCCTGTTTGCAGTGGCGGCTCGTGCTCAGTTTTGTTGGTGACATTTTTTTCCGGATAAATCATGGTTTTTGGTTGAGAGAGAGATTGCGTGTGCATGATTCACGTAATAGCGGTGAATCCACAACACTAACCAGACTGCAAGAACTCAAAATTAAGTGTGGTGTAGCTCGACAAGAACGCTATGCTGGCAGACAAAGAAGAATTGTAAACCAACAAAGAACCGGTGTCGTTAGTCGCCACACCTGATGGACATACTGATGGAGAGATCGGAGCACTTATGGACTAATTTGTTCGACGTGCAGTGATGGTGATCCGACGACTAAACTAAACTAAAACTAAACTAAATTTATAAAATAATAAATACACGTTATACATTATTTTTGGTTTGTGTCCGGCCCTTAATGACGAGCCGCCACTGCCTGTTTGTATATTAAGTTTTGATGCGAAAGTCTTTTTAGTTTGGTCTTCTTAAACTCCTTTAAACATTTGCCTAGTCACGAGAAGCAGACATTAAAGGTTGACTCTCACACTTGCATAATACTATTATCAACAAATACAATTCCATCCTGGTCAATAAAATGTATTGACATCAAGTCTGGTCGTGGTCTTTCGCGCCGTTAATTTACCGGACATGACTTGAAGTCTCCCAATTGGTTCATGTCCTAGTGAGAGTGTGTGTTTATCAGTCCGAGAAATTGATTCAGCGGTTTGATCAATGAGCAGAAACATCCGATCTTGACATCGTCTTCACCCGTATAACTGCCTTCATGCCTTTGAGAAGTATTCACTCCAAGTCAATGTTCTGTTTGCCAGAAACACTTCAATGGACTCGTCTAATTCGTCGTATGTATTTAGGAAATCATTTCCATCGGCATATTCTGAGAACTTAGACGAACATCTGACAAGACTGGCTGGTTTTTATTCGAATAAAATGTCTTAGAAAAGTAGCAGTGACTCAATTTTTTTCCCGGAAATTTTTGTGAACGGTAAAAATAGACATCATCGTCCAGAAAGCAATGACAAACTACTGAACGTATAAGTGATGCTGAAAAAAAACCGTGGACTCGTTTACTGAGGTTGATAGCGAAGTTATGTAAAGCTATGCAACTATTTTAATGAATAGATTTCGTTAAATTTCAAATTTATGGGGATCAGATATAAAAGTTTAGAACCGTATAAATTGATTGATAGGATCATCATCATTGCACTTGGATGAGTAACTATGTGTGCTCCAATCTCTTTCTTGCACAGGAAGATCTCAGCTGCAGTGCACGAACTCCGTAACACCGGCGATGGTCCCCAATGTAATTTTGAAGATAGTGAAGATATTTTGTAGGAATTTTATTTCGTAATCTTTCTCTAATGAATTTGATAAGCACATACAGAATGAATTATATGATCTCAATTTAAAGACTATTTTGTATGTTGAGATAAAGTTCATTATTTGCGAGACTTGTCT
This sequence comes from Arion vulgaris, assembly GCA_020796225.1. NCBI lineage: Eukaryota > Metazoa > Mollusca > Gastropoda > Stylommatophora > Arionidae > Arion > Arion vulgaris. Next base: position 67,776,484 of record CM036757.1, read on the forward strand.
TTGTAAACAGATTTAGTGGTTATTAATTTAATTGTATTTCCTCTTTCTGTTTGTCCTGTTTTTTTTTTGTGGGGGTTGTCGTTAGGTATAGCAAGTTTAACTGATGATCGGTTTCGAGATAGTCACGCTCGGTCGCTTGATGTGTTGTGATATTGTGGAGTTTTAAAATGTATGTAACTCCATCAACCTGTCTTTTTCTTGGTCTGCCCCTACCTCTTGATGATTTCATTTTCAGGTTGTACGCTTTTCACCAAGTGGCCAAACCTTTGAGTTCTGTTTTTCAATGAATCTAATAGCAGTGTTGTTCCGACTGTTCTTCTAATTTCAATGAATCTACTAATAGCAGTTGTTGTTCCGACTGTTCTTCTAATTTCCTCATTTTTCATATGGTCTCTACTTGTAACATTTTTAATTTCTAGAAGTCTGAATTTCTTTCCCACAAAAAGTCGTTCTAGTACAGTGGCCTTTCAAACACAAATGACAGATATATATATATATATATACACTTTGAGCAGTACCCACAAAAAGAAAGACTTGAAAACCGGTTCTAAAAAGAACTAGATTCGAGGGAAGAAAAACATGAACTAAAGGAACTTAATAAATAATTAACAAGTAATTCAATCTCAAAATGTAGACCTCATGTACCGAATCACATGTTCAGTTCAACAACTAATCCACTTTTCCTACAACTCCCGTGATGTCATTGATTGTGTCTTGTACTATTTGTACTTCAGTCAATAGCAAGATGACGTGGGGTGTTTATATTGAAAGTGTTTTGTTAATTGGTATAATACATTAGTAACGTTTAATGTGACTACGACTTCGCATGCAACTTAATAAACAAAGATTTCACATACAACTTAACAAACAAGGCATTCTCTCTCTCACTCTCTCTCTCTCTCTTTCTCTCTTTGCCTTTTTAGTCCGGATTGGGGCATAGGCCCTCAACCAACTCATGCCAAGTCTTCCTATCTCTAGCTATCTTCTGCAGCTCTCTCCAGCTATCTTCTGCAGCTCTCTCCAGCTCTTATTTATATTGTTGATCTCCTCCTCCAAATCTCGTCTCCATGTATTTCTCGGCCTCCCTTCTTTCGCTGTTCCTGTGGGTTCCAGGCAAGGAACCTTCGTATTATATTCCCCTCACGTTTTCGTAAAGTATGTCCTATCCAGCGCCAGCGTCTTTTTTAACCTGTTCGTTCACTGGAATCTGTCTTGTTCTCTCCGTAGGTTCCTCATTTGTGACCCTATCATACCATCTTAGTCCCTCTATTCTGCGCAGACACCAGTTGATGAATGTTTGCAATTTATGCGTTATTGTTTTAGTAGTTCTCCATGTTTCAACAGTACGTACGTCTGTCCCACCAATTACAAGCATTGTGTACATATGAGGTTCACAGTGTGTTGTACCAAGTAAGAAGCAATTAACTTATAGAAACTAACGTTACCAGATATTTAATGCAAACTCTTGCCATCTGTATCGCTTGTTATTTATTTGTTTATATTATACGTGTTTGTGTGTACAAATATCCAACAGAGAGAGAGAGAGAGAGAAGGGACAGAGATAGAAATGAAGAGATACATAGATTGTCTTGGTACAAGAAATCCCACTCATGGCATGAGTTATCTTTGTGCAAGAAATTCCACTCATGGCATGAGATCTTTGTGCAAGAAATCCCACTCAAGGCAAGAAATCCCACTCATTGCATGAGTTATCTTTGTGCATGAGAAACATGCCTACTTTACTTATCGTCTTATCATCTCTCTTCTCTCTCCCGTCCCACCTCCCTATCCAACTATATGTTTGAATGCAGGTCATAGAACTATTATGTGCATCCTTCGTGTGTTCTAGAACCGAAGGAGAAACTAGACGTGAATGTATATATCAAATTTTGTTATATTTTTCGTATTTGACAATGGCCTGTTAAAATAATATGGCGGGCTGGTTGAGACCCGCGGGCCTATTTTTGCATATGCCTGCGCTAGAGCTCACTTGTTGAGTTCAGTTTTGAGCAGATAGATATAAAACTTATTTTTCTGTATCTTCAGGAGAGCTGGTCTCTATGGCAGTTTGTGCTGAGTCACATGGGAGCGGAGAAGTCTCAAGGTCTGGAGAAACTCATGGAGGTATGTTTTGTGTTTTAATTATTTGTGATAGAAGTTTGAAAACTGTTCACATTCTCTGATGTCATCTTCAGAAAACAAGTTATGTGTACTACGTTAGATGATTTTACTTACTACGTGACAGATTATCTGTACTACATCAGTATGATGATTTGTGTACTACGTCAGTATGATGTTATGTGCACTACGTCAGTTGGGTTAGTGTACTACGTCAGTACAATATGTGTACTACGTCAGTATGAGGTTATGTGTACCACGTCAGTATACGTTACGTGTACTACGTCAGCATGGGTTGCGTGTACTACGTCATGAAATAAGTCATGGGGTTGCGTGTACTACGTCAGTATGAAATATAGCTATGTTCGGTTTGCACAAGGTATTTGGAGACGATTGCATTATAATTAATGGTACAATGTAGATCAGATCAAGTGATGTCTTCATATCGACAGTGGCGTGTAATAGATCATCAACACTTTCCAGTACTTGTCTATTCTAGTTATATCATCATCAACTGTCTAGTTTATCCCCTGTTGGGAACTTGACTTCCATGACAGCAGTTCCAACTGTCTCCCTGTCCTGTGGGAGGCAGGTGTTCGGTGACAGCTGTAGGCATACTCAACTCGTCTGTGACATCCTGCAACGACACTAATCTATATTTTGTCTATTGTTGTGTTCCAGATCTTGAAAACTATATTCTACAATAGACCAACGCTTTTGTTCCCAATCTGTTGTTCTATAGTAGAACAACACTCTCTCTCTCTTTTTTTACTCTATTGTTGGATCTTTTACAGTTGCTACGCTGTGATTCAGCCGTAGTCATGACGCCTAATATAGCATCTCTGACTTTTGCGTGACTGCTTGTTTTCCTTATCACCAATGTATCACCATTCAAGCGAGCAATTGTTATATGATGCAAGAATAAATAGCGCATGTTTGTTGAAGACCTATGCTCCAGAAGGAACTAAACGTATTATTGTTATAGAAGCTTAGTAAATGCAATTTTGACATAGTAAAATGCCCAGTGGTTAAACTCGGGCCAAATTTGGGTTGTAACAATGGGAACCATATTACCTGCCATGCATGTCGTTTGACTGAGGCGACTAAGGAGGTTTGGCTGAAATCGGATGCACTTCTAAACCGTAAGTCTAGCGTTTAGGGATAACCAATATGCAACGTATACACGTTCTTGGCAAAGATCAAACATATCACAAAGAGTGATTAAAATTGGTCGTAAAGAACGAACGCAAAGAAGAAGAAGAAGACAGTAAAAAAATATACATTTATTTTAGTTGTCAGTGATATTTATTACTAACTGACTGGTGAAGATTTTGATGTGTTTGTACTATGGTGTGATAGTATTATTGTGAGGCTATTGCAATTAACAGAAAACGAGAGGTACCTTCAGGTCAAACCAATGTTTAAGTTCAACCTTTCTGATCACGCTTAAACGTGGACGTATCTGGTCGATAAACGCTGTATTCTCCTGATGAAGAGTCTCTTGTCATCACACTTTCACTTAAAATGTAAATGCCAGTCAGATCCTGTCTGACTAATGTGGTTACTTTCTTCCACTGGTGATATTTGCTTGAACTTAATAGCTAGCTTTCTCATGCTAATTTCAGCAGTAAAAGATTGATGCCATAGTGAGCTGGAGTAGAGATGCATGTAGCGGAGACCTGCACATAGAATATATCTTTATTGCTTGGATGAACTGTGAGTTACCCCAGTCATATCTGACAACTGCTTCAACAAGTTTGGACAGATTTTTATTGTTTTTATTGCTTCTTTTCCTCCGTGTGGTGCTGGGGCCCGCAAGGAAGCAAAGAATAGTACCACTGCGACCTACATGTCATAAGGCATGTCGTAAGAGGCGACTAATGTAGGATCTAGGAATGCTACCCGAGTAAATAAAAAGCGTCGCAGAAATCGGATGTGCTGGCCTACTTGTAACTGCATAGCTGGCACAGCGTACCATAGCTCTTAGGCTCAGATCATATACAAATCACGCAGAGTGGTTAACAAGTGGTTGATATGGAGCGTTCTTTCGCAAAAGAAGAAGTAGAAGTTAATTAAAAAAGGAAAACATGTAACTATAGTTTTGTGTTTATCTAGGACCTTGACTTTAGGAAAAGACAAAAAATAATTTAAGCTTGGGAACGTGTAACGCGGTTAAGATTTGACGGTATAAAAGTCAAAGTAGAGTCCACGTAGGATTAAACTGGTTGGACATGGAGATCCGATAGAAGGGAGGAATATAATGGACAACAGGAAGACCAGATAAACAAATTGATTGATTGATTGATTGTTATGACAATCACCATTGCACTTCGTTGAGTAACCATACTTACTCCGATCTCTTACATAGGAAGATCTCAGCGACAGTGCACGAGTCTGTAGCACCGACGAGGGTTCCCGATGTAATTTTTGAAAATGGTGAACATATTTTGTTGAAATGTTATTTTTAATCTTTCTAAATTAATTTCGACCGGGCAGCGGCTTTCCAGCTTGCTCTTCTCGAATTTGAACTGCCAAGTGTTCTTCTACGTGCTCAAATTGAACACAAGACAAACCATTTTATCGTCCGTCTCTGTTAGGACTAGGAACTCGATCTCACCAACACTTAGACCATGGATCTCTGGAAAAAATATCCGATGGCTCTACGAGGGAGCGAACCTAGTACCTTTGAAACGAGAGGCGCGCACCTAACCTCTACATCACAGACCGACCCCCTCCCCACCCCGAGACATGAGTAGAAACAGTATAGTTATTCATTTTTAACATAAATACTGGCCCGTCTGCCCAGCGTGTTCGTAGCGCGTTGGACTACGGGTGACTATCCTCTGTGTGTGCGGGTTCAATTCCGTGGGATGGCAGAAAAGCCACAGATTTCCCAGATTTACGGTGTTCGTGGCACCGAACCGAAGGGTTACGATGTCCATGGCACCGAGCCGAATAGCTGAAAAGCTCAAGTGCTTCTGGATCGAAGAAAAAACAACAAAAAACATAAGTACTGCACTATTCCGTCTGTAAGTAGCGTCAAAGCTATTGAGGTCCGGCTCTGCTAACTTCGATATCGACGACGTATATATAAAATATACATACATGTCATCAAAGTTGTAAACCATATCTTTCAGTGCTAATATATAGATGGTACACGCCCATGTTATACAGGGTGTTCAAGATAAAAGCAGCCTCGTCGTTAAGGAAGCATCGTCGTCAGGGGAGCTAAATCTGGCATATATTTATGAAAATGAGAAGGTTCTGTTATGACGTAGTATAGGTCAAGGTTGTGTAATGGTGTGTAATTGTAGTGCGGGAAGGGGCGATGACAAATGTGACGCAGGACGAGCTAGTCAGAACCGGTTTAAATAGTAAATAAACACAACGCAATAAGTTACTGGCAACTTTTGATTTGTCACTCGGGCCGCTTTTATCTTGAACACCCTGTATCATCTCCCTCCCTCTCTCTCTCTCCCTCTCTCTCTCTCTCACTCTCCCTCTCTCTCTCTCTCTCTCTCTCTCCCTCTCTCAGCACGAGATAATTGTCGCTTTCCGTGCCGACAGAGTGTGTTCATAAAATATTTTGTGGAGATTTTCAAATCCGATAAAGAGGACAGCTCTGGGACACAAAATAAACTAGAAAGCGACACGCTTGGATACATTTAAGTCCTTCTGCATGACATGATTAACATAGGCTAAATTGACACGGTGCTGTGTGCCTATATTTGACATAGCCAAACTCGATATCTTTCTCACGTTCTCTCTATCTCTCTAACGTTCTCTCTATCTCTCTTCTTTGATTCTTTATCGTTTTGATGATATGTCTACATATCCTTTATCTTCTTATAGTTTTTAAATCGAAGAATTGACTTCTTACACAGGATTTACCCCATATGTCTGCTCGGTCCTCTCCAGAAATGACACGCACCTGCTGAAGTATTGCACAAAGCACGAACTCGTAGCTCAGCAACAATCTTATAAGTCTCTGGAAAAATGCACCATGAACAGAACAGGGGTACTTTGTCATTAGCGCCACAACTGACAGGAAGACCTATTTTAGAAATTGTCGGAAAGTGTCATCTATTTTTAGATATGTTGTAAATAGTCGTGGGACAGTCCACTTTGGGACCCAGGTAGGTCAAGCATTAGTATGTCGATACATATACAGTGATAAAAACAAATACAGAGAGGAAAGGGGGAACAATTATATTATAGGAAAAAAAACAAAATTGCCTAACCTAACCTGCCACAAATATAAAATCTTGCGATTGTTTGTTACTACTTAATTTTTTTTAAAGGAAAACAAAGAAGTTTTTCAACATGAAACTAAAACGCAAATGGAATAAACCGGAGACTGTTCTGAACTTTTGAAATCACTGGACAATCCCCGACACCCTACGGGATGCCGGTTTACCCGAACTCGTTGTTCAGGTCTTTTTGCGCCGGCAATGACAAGTACCGCGAGTTCAACTCCGCGGACTGGCAGAAAAAGCTACAGGTTCCACATGATTTACGGTATTCGTGGCACCGAGCCGAAGGGTTACGATGTCCATGACACCGAGCCGAGAGCTTTCAGCTCAATGCTCGGATCGGGAAAAAATAGTTTAAACCTCGTCACCGTCTTCTCCCGTAATTTCAGTTGCCTGTAGAACGATTGTGTCTCAAATCAAACAATCATATTTGCCTACTCCACAACCAGACCGTGACCGTCTATGAAGTAGCTATTGAGACTGCCTGAATTTAGATTGAAAGCTTACACGAACAGGACGAATCACGTTATATGATTCTGATTCTAATCTGATTGACATTTATTGTAGTACAATTATATCATTTGTTTATTGATATACATACAAGATATTAAGAAGAATATTAACAAACATGTTGAATATATGGATTTATAACTTAACATAATGTTATTAACATTATGTAATATATGCATCGAAAAATGTGACTAACTGTGTAGAAGACAATGTTACATTCTGTACCCATATATTTGTAATATATGCATCGAAAAATGTGACTAACTGTGTAGAAGACAATGTTACATTCTGTCTCCATATATTTGTAATATATGCATCGAAAAATATGACTAACTGTGTAGAAGACAATGTTACATTCTGTCTCCATATATTTGTAATATATGCATCGAAAAATGTGACTAACTGTGTAGAAGACAATGTTACATTCTGTCTCCATATATTTGTAATATATGCATCGAAAAATGTGACTAACCGTGCAGAAGACAATGTTACATTCTGTCTCCATATATTTGTAATATATGCATCGAAAAATGTGACTAACTGTGTAGAAGACAATGTTACATTCTGTCTCCATATATTTGTAATATATGCATCGAAAAATGTGACTAACGGTGCAGAAGACAATGTTACATTCTGTACCCATATATTTGTAATATATGCATCGAAAAATGTGACTAACTGTGTAGAAGACAATGTTACATTCTGTACCCATATATTTGTAATATATGCATCGAAAAATGTGACTAACTGTGTAGAAGACAATGTTACATTCTGTACCCATATATTTGTAATATATGCATCGAAAAATGTGACTAACTGTGTAGAAGACAATGTTACATTCTGTACCCATATATTTGTAATATATGCATCGAAAAATGTGACTAACCGGGCAGAAGACAATGAAAACGAACAGTTTAATCACTCTGTAATCGGAGGAAAAGAAATACATAAACTTAGATATGCTGATAAGACAATGTTATTAATCAATATCTCAAATGTGAAGTTAGCTGTTAGTAATGGCAGCTCAATTAAAAAAAAAGGTTAACATCAACACTTTATTGCAATGGAACAAAACAATAAAAATAGTTTTACATTTTTTAATTTATTTTTTTAATCGTTACTGCCTTTAGTACCGCTTTTTCTGGCGGTGTAGGACTGGTGGGACGAGACCCTGAGGAATTTATTGGTTACATGGCTAGTGCAGTCGCCGTGAAGCTGTTCAAGTTAGGGTTTCTTATTTATACCCACAGCAGAAAAAATCCTTGACCTTACTGGGAATTAAACACCTGTCTCCCGCATGGGAGTCGCGCTCTAATCCATTCAGTCAGACGCTCATAATACATAATTACAACTGATAAAATAAACATCTTAGTGGATATATTTATAAATGTAGAGAAAGTAGAAAACGTTAATAAATAGCTTTGGCAATGATCAAACATATCACAATGAGTGATTAAATTTGGTCGTAAAGAACCAACGCAAAGAAGAAAGAAGAATATAGATAACAAGTAATGGAAATGTGAAGGAGAACATTTGGTAAATGATAAAAAAAACTGTCCTAAAAGTCGTTAGCAAATTCCTACCAAACCAATGTGCAACGTATACACACACACGTTCTTGGCAAATATCAAACATATCACAAAGAGTGATTAAAAGTGGCCGTAAAGAACGAACACAAAGAAGAAGTTAGCAAATGATATTTGTATAGAGTGGTACAGACACGACAAAGAAAATAGAGACAAGTATTAAGAGTATGCATATTACAAGTGACAACTTACGGCAAGTTTGAAATCTGCACATTTTGGCAAATCTGCTGGAAAATCAAATAAGTGCTTTTGAATATAAATATTTAAGAGAAGTTGTCAGACATTTTATGAACTTAGAAAATAGATGAGAGAACTATCTAACAAGAATTTCGAATTTCATAACATTGGTGGATGAAAGAAATAATAATATTCTCTTCGAACACTCCATAACGACCACTTGTTAAACCACTCTTTGTGATTTGTATGTGATCCGAGCCTAAGTGCGATTGTATGTTGTGAAAGTTATGCGCCTACAAGAAGGCCAACACATCAGATTTCTGCGTTTCTTTTTATTTACTAGGGTAGCTTCCCTCGGCTTCTACCTCAGTCGCCTCTTACGATATGCCTTTAAGTCGCAGTGTTACTATTCTTTGCTCCACTTGTGGGCATAATAATATTAGTGGATCTTGCTTGTTTCCAGTTGAATCTAGATCGACCTCAGAGCCGCTATAGATGTTCATCTCGTACCGTTATACGTTACATAGAACATGCAAGTAATTTCTCCATACCGCTCTATCCCGGGCAAGTCGCTCAACATCTTCCATGAAATTGAGTCCGATATTTCTTGCCTCTCTCAGCAAGGTTCGTTCAGGGTCTCCTTATGTTACCCAATATTAGTGGATGAGAGAAATAATATTGGGGAAAGTCAAGTATTTAACACATCAAGAAATAAGGTAGCAGAAAAATAATTATGGAGGGAAGCATAATCGGAGAAACGGAGAAGTGAACAATTGAACAAGATATGATAGATGACTTGAACACGACAGCAACAGAGACAAGACATCTTGTCTATCATAGAAAGACATTCAGAATGACTGTCTTCAGCGACGATTCTTCTCCTTCTTCTTCTTTGCGTTCGTTCTTTACGACCAATTTTAATCACTCTTTGTGATATATTTGATCTTTGCCAAGAACGTGTATACGTTGCACATTGGTTTGGTAGGCCCTAAACGCATAGACGTGCACACGTTTAGGACATGTACATACGATTTCAGCCAAACCTCCTTAGTCGCCACTTACGACATGCATGACAGGTAACAGTGGTTCTATTCTTTACACCCCAAATTTGGGCCCCGGTAACTACTCGGACGAGCGACAATTCAACTAAAAGGCATTTATCAAGAAAAGAATACAACAGAAGCGAAGACATTCAGACTTCTAATACGGCAGACATAACATATACAATCAGACAATAAAGTGTTTGCTTAAATGTAAAGAACAGATTACACTGCAGGTAAATGGAAAGGGCATGAATGGAATTTTTTTTTACCCTTACCGTTTTTAGACGTTAGGTATGAAGTCACCTCATTTCTAGACCCTATTGTGCAGGAGGCCGGAGGGTCAATTCCTTTCCTCATATGTAGGACACCGATTATGGGATTGAACCCACTACCTTCTTGTGTCCGAGTGAACAGGCGATCGCTTATACATTACGCTAATCCGTCCCACTAACACAATGTTAGCTTTGTGTTATTTTAATATTAGGAATTAAGATTCATCACTGGATTATGCGCCATCTCCGCGTCGAAGGTTAGCTATAATGGGTCTCCATCTAGCTTTATCCATTGTCCTGACTGTACGCTCTGCTAGACTATTGCCTGCCCACTTTCCAATGTTCTCCTCCCAAATGTATTTGTCTTAACCTTGCTCCACTGACTTCCACCTTCCCTTCCAATGTTCTTTTTTTCCCCAACAGAATATCGTGTCTTTTAATGTGACCAAAATATATCATCAAAGTATCAATATGATCATTCATTTGCTATTTTTCCATAAACAATTTGTGATTAATTTTCTTGATTGTCCATAAATTTCATCTTGACATAATTTATTAAGTTTTTGGTAACATAACGTCCCACTTCACTCTCTCCCCCCCTCCCTCCTCACATAAAGCAGTCAAGATTTGAACAAATCTCAACAAAGAAAAATAACCTTTTTTCCTAATGAAGTGCTCTCACTTGACTCCAGCTTTCAAAATTAATTATCATTTTTATGTAAAAGAGAATTAGCATTATAATCACTCTACGAGATTTGAACTCTTGGTAAATATCCTTCAGACTTCATGCTGATTTCACAGCATGAAACATGTGCATGAGCTGATAAGGAGCAATGTTTTCAGTGATTGCACAATAATTGCCAGATATTTTTTTGTCTCGGGACAGCTTCTTGTTTACGACTCGTTCTAAGCGATAACTTAACAGCAAAACTAACTGTCTGGTCAACCTTATCCGTGTTCAATTTGTGGTTAGAATAAATTATGGTGAATCGCCAAGAGGAACACAGAATTCAAATAATGTGCTGTCTTTATTTCTTGAGTGTGCCCGCCTGCCCAACGTGTTGTATCGCGTTGGACGACGGTTGACAAGCCCCTTGTGAGAGAGGCTAAATTCCGCGGACTGGTAGAAAAGTCACAGGTTCTCCAGATTTACGGTGTTCGTGGCACCGAACCGAAGGGTTACGATGTCTATGGCACCGAACCAAAGAGCTAAAAGCTCAAGTGCTTCTGAATCGATAACAATAATTCTTGAGTGTCGGAAGTCGGCATAGCTCAGTGGTAGTCCGTCAGCTTAATATGCTTAAGAAAGTGGTATGAAGGCGAAGCATTGACTTTATTGCACCGAGTTGTCCTATATGGCTCCGTCGCTCCTGACAGATATGGACGCCACCTCCCGAGAGTATTGTACAAAGCATGAACTCAGTAGCTTCAGTAACAATCCTAGGGATCTCTGAAAAGAATTGCACATACGACTCGGTCCGGATTAGAGCCTAGAGCCTTCAGAACGCCAGGTAAGCGTCTGACTCACTTCGCAATATAGACCAATATGCATACCACAAGTGAACGGTAGGTATAATGCTAGTACATTCACTTGTCGCTGACTTGTTGCCGGAACTACTGAGTTAGAGCTCGGATGCTGACACATTTAGCTAGCGCAGCTAAGGACCGAGTACTAGTAGGTATAAAACTGGTGCATTCATTTGTCGCTGACTTGTTGCCAGAGCTACTGAGCTAGTCCTTGGATGCTGACACATTTAACTAGCGCAATTAAGGACCTAGTACTAGTACAGTGATGAGTGCATTAACGTTGATTCTAAGTGGTCAGCAATCGGAACATCTCCATGACAAGCTTTTAGTTGTCCACGACAAGCTTTTAGTGGTTCACAAGGGTGGTCCCCAATAAGGTTCAGCGGTCCACTTCAGTCGTTTAGCAGGTCCAAGTGATGCTTTCAGTGGTCCTCGTCCAGTGATTAGCGGTTGACGTGAAGCGTTCAGCGGTTCAAGTCATGCGCTTTCAACGGCCACGTCAATGCACGATTCGCGACAAACTTTTCTTTGTCATGCAGTGGATTTAAAGCGGAGACACGCTGCTTTCAACCTAATGATGAACCTTGTTTTGGTTATATCATAGCGTTTAACGGTCGATGAGATTATACTGATTCCCAGCATGTGTTGTCTATATCAAAGTATTTTAGATACACTTTGCAAGCGTCTTTGACGCTTTTTTCTGTTTATTCTGTTCTACGAGACTACTATCTGTCCACATCTGAATAATTTCACACAAATATCGATGTATATCTTTGCCTTTCCATCGGATTTCTATTGATTGAGTGATTGATAGGACCATCAGAGGAGAAGAAGAAAACCACGGAAAAATTGATTCTGGATATAACATGGTTTGTGCATGTCGGCTGAAGAGACGGGACATCGGTTCCATCTGCTTCTTCTTCTGTTCTCTAGTCATTTTTTTTGCCTCATAGCATCAGGGTAAGAAGAGATTTCTAGAGTGGGTTTTTGTATGCGCTTCATAAGGTGTTTTTGTCGCCTCTGTTATCTCTGAGGTCCATCTAGCATATAGGAGGGATAAATTCCGAAGGACTTTTAGGGTGACAAAGTTTTACTCAGGACAAGCTTTTTGATGAGTTTGTCAGAAATTTATGTTGCTTGTTTATTCCCACAGCGATCCTGCAGAAGCATCACCCCTGAGGTTTGCTTACCAGCTAAAGAGTGGTGCCTTCACTGGACGTTCAGACAAGGAGGTCTCAAGGCTGCTAGAAACGTCTATAACAGGTATAGAATCATTATAGATGTGTTATTTATATGTTTGTGTTCGTTCTTATCAACCAAGCTAACCACTTCATGTGATCGCTGTGCTTTGCGCTAAGAACGTGAGTACATCCATGGGTCATAAGCAGCCTAAAATTATTTTGAATCGCCCTTCCTAAAAAAGACTTAGCCGGCCTAAACTCTGCTGCATGCAGAGATATGCACATAACATACCTTGTGAACCGACTATAACATTGATTATGGCACATGATGATATTGAATAGAAGTAAATTGCTGATGTTTATCAATGTCTTTCATTATATGGTTACTCTTATAACACCTTGTATGTATATCATGTGTTTCATCATTTGGGGTCACTACGAGCAAACACTTGAGAATCACTGTACTGTACTATTATTTCATATTTCATTCCATGTTGCCATTTTCTCAAGTTATGTTGCATTTTTGTTTATTTTAAGTCATTGTTTCAAGTTATGTTGTATTTTTGTTTATTTTAATCCATTGTTTCAAGTCATGTTGCATTTTTTTATAAAGACCTTTTTTTAAACAATTAAAAAAGCAATTTTTTCAAGTAACTTTGCTTTCTTTTAAACCATTGTTTCAAGCGATGTTGCTTTTTTAAAATTTTAAACCATTGTTTCAAGTGACGTCTTTTTTCCCATTGTTTCAATTGATGTTGCTTAATTTAAACCATTGTTTCAAGTAGCATTGCCTTATGTAACCAATGTTTCATGTTACAAGTAATGTTGCGTTGTCTGAAAATTAATCCAAGTAATGTTGCCTTGTACTCAGCGATTCCCGCTTCCATAGGTTCTGTAGGCATAACATAACGCATTTAGGATCTGTAGGCAACATAACATTTAGATCTGTAGCAACATACGCATTTAGGATCTGTAGGCATAACATAACGCATTTAGGATCTGTTTGCGCGATGAAGCCAAGCAGAAGCCAATAGATTTCAAATATCGCTCGCAGAATCAACACATGAAGGGACATAACCAAAGCAACTCATTACCGAAATGTGTCCGTATGTAATGTGTGACTCTCATGCAGAAAATTGTTATTTCTGCCGGGAACTTGTCAAAATCTGTCAGATTATATGTTATATTTCAATCTTAAATAGTTATTATGTTGTATTATTTTCTGTTCTTTTTTTTATGCTGAAGATATTGTTTGTTTGTTTGTTTGTTTGTTTGTGTTCGTTCTTCACGAACAGTTTAATCATTCTTTGTGATATTTTTAGTCTTAGCCAAGAACCGACTATACGTTGCTCTTCTATTCGTAGACTCCTACATGTGTAGGATAGGCGCATCCGACAATGTCGGCCTATTCAGTAGTGCTGTGTTATGTGTTCCGAGATACTTACGATAGTATGTACAATGGAGTGTTAAATGAGATATTATTGAATGTATGCGTTATCTCTGGGACGGATTAGCATAGTGCATAAGCGTTCCTCTAGCGGCTCTGGTACAAGAGGGGTTGTGTTCAATCCTACACTCTACACATCTCACACACGAGGAAAGGAATTCTCTTCTACCCACTGCACACAACTGATAGAAATGGGAAGGGACATGCCCTCAAAAGACTACGTCTGAAGAGGCTACGGTACAACTTGCTTTTATTTCGTGTGATGTAGAGAGAACAGACAAATGAAAACGTTCCATGGTGTTTTTGCAGACTGAGAGCAGACTGCAGAGGTTATTAACTGTCCCTTCACATTTGTAGATCCAAGTATGCAGTGAGTAGAAGAGCTAATTCTTTTCCTCACTTGTGGATCGTCGGATGCAGGAAATGAAACTAGAACTCTTCTTGTGTCTGATTCAAAAACAAACTCTCTACATGTTACTTGAATCATGTCCATGATCCACACAAACACGATATGATGACAATGCAAACTCTATATGTTACTTTAATCATGTCCATGATCCATGTCATGATCATCGTAACCCTTCGGCTCGGGTACCACGAACACCGTAAATCTGAAGAACCTTTGGTTTTTGTGTCAGCCCGCGGAATTGAACCGCACTCACAGGGGGCTTGTCACCCGTCTTTCAACGCGCTACGAACACTCTGAGCAGGCGGGCGAAGATATCATTCAAGAAGATTGAGATGTAATAATAGTTACCTGCGAGTTTCTGATATAGTGTTATATTTGAAAAATAGAAGCAATCTTGATGTTAGTATTAACTTGATGTTTCTGTTTGTCTAATCTCATTTCTTCAGCCTAAGGAAGATGCGACCCATTAGCCTGAACTTCTACAGGTTGTATGTGAAGATAGAGAGCTCACAGGTAAGTGTCCTCATGCTTGATACAAACAGACACAGATTAGACTGGATACAGACTGTCTGCAACAGATACAACTGTTAGATTCTATACAGTCAGTCAGGGACTGACACATATAAATGTCAGACTTGGCACTGACAGACAGAAACAGACAGAGACACTTAATACATACAGTCAGTGGCAGACACATGTGTTAGATTCGATACAGGTAGTCAGTGACTGACAGGTAAATCAGATTCCTTATGTTCTCGCTGCAAGCAAACTGTGCATCATGGGACACCATCATTAAAAGGCAAATTGCTGGATAGCGCGTAGCTATAGTACGCTGCACTAATGGCCAGGTTCCGTGGATATACTAGAGTTCGGGGCCAGCTTGGAACAACAATTCTCAGCGTGCATATAGTACGCGGTACATGAAACCTGATACTTTACTTGAGGATTTAAACTACAAGTGCCTCTGAAGTCGCAGTAAAACTAGTCTAAATGGAAAGGTACGCTAGAGATAAGGAAAGCATGTCTTCACACAAAATCAGTAAATGGCGCCATATTATGGACCATGACTAGACCTAAATTTATAGCAAGCGAACGGGAAAAATGTATATTGTCTGTAATATAAAATGGTGGTCTCTGATCTTCCACTTATCCTTACCGTCTTGCTGATGGTTTTTCCATGTCATGTCTGTTGTTTGATGACCATTTCCGTTGTTTCTATGTGTACATACAGTAAACATCATGGCATCTTATGTACCTTTCTGTGTGGGAGATGGTTCCTACAATGTTCATGTTAGTGAAATCACCATTTTCGTTTCAGTTTCAAATGACATTCTTCCCCATAATAAATTCTTTGCTCCTGCTGTCTGTTTCATCTTTTGTTTGTATTTACACTTTCCATAACTATCTTAATGGCTCGTTTTGGTACTCTTTCCTTGCATGTCCATTTTAGTATGCTCAAAATCACAAGAGAGACTCCATTGAGCTCATCATCATCAAATAGCTTGTCCCGAGCAGAACTTTACCACCCCAACAGTCATCCAGAATTTCTCTCTCATAGGCCAGATGTCCTGCCTCTGCAGTCGTCATGTTCAAACCATCCGTTACATCCTGAATCCATCTTCTCCGTCGTCTTCCTCTTCTTTTCTTTGCCAGCATGCCTCCTTCCATGATGGTCTTCACCAGCCCTTCATGTCTTTTTTATTTGTGCAAAATACCTCAATTTTTTCTTTATTTCCATTGACCTAGTTCTGTTTAAGTATGATAAAACCATCTCACCAAATCAAGTTTGTTTGTTTGTTTGTTTAGTAGGGATTAAAGCCTCTTTAAGCCGAGGCACGCCCTTTCAACCTAAGGCGAACCTTTTATTGGTTATATCAGAGCGTGTAGGCCAACAAACATGAAAAATAAGAATTAACTCCTTTCGGAGAATCCAAAAGTTATTGTAACCAAATCAAGTTGAAACATTTGGGAAACATATAACGGTGGTAATGTAATAATATATAGGAAATGGGTCTTTAACAAAATACCTAATATGTCTTCTGTTGTAACAACACACTTTTATTGTGCCAAATTTTAAGTTTCTTTTCAGTAAATTCTATTTTA
Organism: Arion vulgaris; assembly: GCA_020796225.1. Taxonomy (NCBI): domain Eukaryota; kingdom Metazoa; phylum Mollusca; class Gastropoda; order Stylommatophora; family Arionidae; genus Arion; species Arion vulgaris. The sequence goes on from CM036757.1 coordinate 67,793,110, forward strand.
AGTGGTCTCTGTATTACTGTCAAAATTGGTGTAGGGTAGATAATCAAGATATTACTAATGTCTGACAATTACATTGCTTATGTCCCTTAGTTTAAAAAAGAGCATTTTCTCACGTTGGTACATTCAGAATGCATTTCTAGTCGTTAGTCCACAACAAAGACAATAGAAACCTTTGGGGATGTTGGTTTATAAAAGAATTTGCAGTAGTATATGTATATAAAAGAATTTGCAGTAGTATATGTATATAAAAGAATTTGCATTAGTATATGTATATAAAAGAATTTGCAGTAGTATATGTATATAAAAGAATTTGCAGTAGTATATGTATATAAAAGAATTTGCAGTAGTATATGTATATAAAAGAATTTGCAGTAGTATATGTATATAAAAGAATTTGCAGTAGTATATGTATATAAAAACAAATGAAGGTCATGATTAAAGTTAGGAATGGGGATGGGAATTGTTGAAAATCTGACACACATCCAATATTTTTGACATATAAAAAACCGAACCACTTGCTGAAAATCATACTGGTAGACTAAATTAAAGGCAAGAGAAAGACAACAATATTATTGGAAGAGAAACATTAAGAGATAAACAGTTTGACAGAAAGCATCATTATGGCAACAGAGATATCAAATGCATATTTTCTTCAATTGGAAAATGGTACATAAATCACCTTTTGTGCCCTCCTCATATTTTTGTCTTGCTATCTTGTTCTTCTCTACAACAATTGTGTGTGCTGTCTATTTTGTTATGATTATTTGTTCTATTATAATAGAAAGACTACTATCCGTGGCTGATAGTGTACATCACCAATACACAAGAAGAGAACCTTAACTTTGTTCTAGAACAAACAAACAATGTCTGTATGCAATATCTGGACAAAGTGTTATGTATCTCTTCAGTCTCCAACACGTTCTTTGCAGAACATTGTTCTTATCCACAGCTTGTCTGAAAAACTCTTGGTCTCTATCATGTTCTCCATCTCCTTCCATTGTTATGTTTAAAGTTTCTTTAATTTCCTGTTGCTCCCAACATCTTGATTGTCCTCTGCCTTGTAATCCAGGAATCATCCCATCCAATACTGTTCCCTCCAAACCACTGTTACGTTTAATGTGACCAAAAATATTTCAGTTTCCAGGACATGATGTTGTTTACTGGCCACTGTTCCTTGATGATGGAATGTTCCTTGATGATGGAATGTTCCTTGATGATGGAATGTTCCTTCACCATCACACAAATACCTTTACTTCTGAGTGCTTTTCTGCTAGCTAATTGAGACTGGGTCAAGCTTAGAGCCATTAGGTCTGAAGAAAACTCCTCTCACTATGCAATTTTGTGATTCTAATAAATGATTACACTAACCCCTACACTATAACAGCTCTTCCCTGGCACAAGATCGCCAAATGTGGCATTGCAACAGCACAAGAGGAACTCACATAGCTGAGAATCATCGTGCCGTTGATGCACAGAGAAAACGAGCTGCTCGAAAAGATAGAACACACAACACGCACATGTCTAACCTTGATTACATTTGCCCCACCTGTGGTAGGGGATTGTGGATTGTATTCTAGGATTGGACTCTACAGTCACCTCCTACACACCAGAGAGGTGCAACAGCACACTTCAATATCATTTTTATACAGTATATTTGGGGTAAAAAATAGAACCGCTACTGCCTACCACATGCTGTTTACAGCAAAAGTGAAGGTTTGGCGTAGATTAGCTACACCATTCTGTAAAACAATTAGCTTTAATAACCACAGCTGCCCAGCATGTTCGTAGGGCGTTGGACAACAGGTGACAAGCCCTCTGTAAGTGCGGGTTCAATTCCGTGGGCTGGCAGAAAAGCCATATGTTCTCCAGATTTATGGTGTTCATGGCACCGAACCGAAGGGTCACGATGTTCATGGCACTGAGCCGAAAAGGTGAAAGCTCAAATGCTTCTGAAAAAAAAATAACTACAGCCAAGCTCATGAGAGCTTACAAGGCCTTGGTTGTGGACCTATGCCTCCTAGGAGGTAAAAGTGGTAAAGAAGAAGAAGATAGCATATTTCTTTCTTTGATTGCTTGTTTACATTATAACTGTTGTGTTGTATTGTATAAGTTTTAACTTAGTTGTCTTATGTTTGTTCGTAGATAGAGCCAAATCTCAAGTTGATTCGGTCAGCATTTGAAGAAGCTCTTGTTGAGTTTGGCCAGAATGAACCAGGTAAAATTAGTTTAAATTTACTAGCACATATTTTAGATTATCCTTGACTTGCTGGAGATTCCTGTGTCTGTGGGAGTTGACATAGCATAGTGGCATAGAACTAGATCAGCGTTTTTAAAATTGAGCTCTGGACCCGGGTCAATGCGGTACTTCCGGGCGGAGGGGTCCTCAGGCATTTGAAGACATATTATGATCTTTGACATTTCAAACGAAATAATAAATTTTTAAAAACATGTATAAAAACAGTGGTAAACTAGTTCCGCTGCAAATCACAGGACCCAGACCAGTCTTAATGTCTGACAGAACAGAATGAAGGATCATTTGAAGTTTCCGTAGTCTGAGAAATTGGAGCCAACTTGGCTGTTGGTGTGATGTAATAATAACTCCATCGCTAGAAGATTTTCATATATAGAGACTTTTGGGGGGTCCGTGGAAGCAACAGGTATTGCAAAGTATGGGAACCGCTAAGCTAGATAAATGAATCAAAGTGTGATGTAAAATTCATGTTGCAGTCAATTACCTAGAGTACCTAGCTGAATATTGATATTGAGACTGCCTCAGCATGGAGACAATTCACAATTGAATAAGAGAACCATTTCTCTTCTTCTTTGCGTTCGTTCTTTACGACCAATTTTAATCACTCTTTGTGATATGTTTGATCTTTGCCAAGAACGTGTATATGTTGCACATTGGTTTGGTAGGCCCCTAAACACATAGACTTCTACACGTTTGGAACATGTGCATCCGATTTCAACCAAACCTCCTTAGTCGCCTCGTACAACATGTGTGGCAGGTAACAGTGGTTCTATTCTTTACACCCCAAATTTGGACCCCGGTAACCACTCGGGCGGAGAGAACCATCTATGTCTTAAGGCAAAGGAATGACTTCATTGCACCAGGTTTCCCCGTATGGCTCTGTTCCTGTCCGCAGAGATGGCACCCAATCTGCAGAGAGTGTTGAACAAAGCACGAACTCTGTTTCTCTGGCAACACTCCTAGGAATCTCATGAAAAACTGCACATGCACCTCATCCAGATTCGAACCCACAATCTTCAGAATGACAGGCAGATGTCTTAACCACTTTGCCATATAGACCCCCTTTGTCTATGTTTGATGGTTTAATAATAAATGTTAGTCTCTGTGTTACTAGAATTGGCAGGGCTTACATCAATGAAATGAAAATCATGTCATGTCCCTCACAGGACTTAGCCATCTACAACAGTAAACGAGTCGTCAATTTTCTAGGCATCACTTGTAAATTTAGTAGTTTGCCATTACTTTCTGAATGGTGATGTATATTTTTACCGTTCATAAAAATCCAAGGAAACTATTGCTTCTAAACCTGCCCGCCGCTGAGTTTGAACCATGTACACTTGAGTTATGATCGAGCTCACTATCGTATAAGCTACAGACAATACAAGTGTGATATATCTGATTTATTCTTAATGATTCCTACATTTATAAAGATTGCCAAGACGAATTTGCCATAGCTAGATATTATATTATAAAAGTTTCCATTCTTTCAGTATCAAGTTGATTCTCATATTGTGACATTTGATATCACAGGTTAGTTATTACTCAATATTGTGACATTTGATATCAGCATTAATTATGTACTCAATATTGTGACATTTGATATCAACAGGTTAAGTTATATACTCAATATTGTGACATTTGATATCAGCAGGTTAAGTTATGTACTCAATATTGTGACATTTGATATCAGCAGGTTAAGTTATATACTCAATATTGTGACATTTGATATCAGCAGGTTAAGTTATGTACTCAATATTGTGACATTTGATATCAGCAGGTTAAGTTATGTACTCAATATTGTGACATTTGATATCAGCAGGTTAAGTTATATACTCAATATTGTGACATTTGATATCAGCAGGTTAAGTTATATACTCAATATTGTGACATTTGATATCAGCAGGTTAAGTTATGTACTGCAAATGATGATTTGATAGGTCAGAGTTTGCATCCAACTTATATTTGAAATGGAAAAGTTGTTGCAAATGATGGTTCAAGGTCAGGAGTCATCCACCAGAGGGCTCTCAATGGTCTTGACCCACATTTGAAAGAGAGTTTGATCAGAAAACAAGTCATGATTGGTCTTGGAGGCTGAAGCTCTCATTTATAAATATGGTTTCTTTTCTATGTATCTGATCATGCATTATTGTCTATATGTTATTAAATTGTTGTGTAGATGTTAACTTTTGTTGATTTTGTTCATTGATGGAAGCATCATCATTGCACTTTGGTGAGTAACAATGTGTGCTGCTATCTCTGTCTTACACAGATCTCAGAAGCAGTACACAGAACTCCATAGCACTGGCTAGGGTCCCCCGTTAACTTGTCGTATGATATGTGTTGTTTGTATGAGCTATACTAGTGTAGAAGTCAACCATGTAGATGTCATTTGAAATTCAGTTTCTTCATTTTCTTCATTATTTGTAGATTGTATTTCTTCATTTGTAAATGTCATCCAGTTTTTCAATATACCAAACAAAATGGACACCAAATATTTCAGTTCAGTTTCAAGATCTAGTCTTCTATACATGTCTGGTGATGCTGGTGAAATAATATTTGTCAATTGAGTGATATGTGAAACTATTTTGTGAGATGTCTCAGGATATTATTGTTTCTGATTCTTGTTGACAATTTATTTTTCAATCAATGTTTGCTGGTAAGAAATGGATAAATGAAATTTATCATCAATTTATCTGCAGTTAGACAATAGGATAAGACATATTTTTTTTGTCTTAAATTTAATGATTTAATTTGCCATTTGCGTTCAAAAATGTAACTTTATTATTATCGTAGTTTTTTTGTGTACCAGAAACAATCCATGTTATTGACTATTATTATTATCGTAGTTGTTTTTGTGTACCAGAAACAATCCATGTTATTGACTATTATTATTATCGTAGTTTTTTTGTGTACCAGAAACAATCCATGTTATTGACTATTATTATTATCGTAGTTTTTTTGTGTACCAGAAACAATCCATGTTATTGACTATTATTATTATCGTAGTTTTTTTGTGTACCAGAAACAATCCATGTTATTGACTATTATTATTATCGTAGTTGTTTTTGTGTACCAGAAACAATCCATGTTATTGACTATTATTATTATCGTAGTTTTTTTGTGTACCAGAAACAATCCATGTTATTGACTATTATTATTATCGTAGTTTTTTTGTGTACCAGAAACAATCCATGTTATTGACTATTATTATTATCGTAGTTTTTTTGTGTACCAGAAACAATCCATGTTATTGACTATTATTATTATCGTAGTTTTTTTGTGTACCAGAAACAATCCATGTTATTGACTATTATTATTATCGTAGTTTTTTTGTGTACCAGAAACAATCCATGTTATTGACTATTATTATTATCGTAGTTGTTTTTGTGTACCAGAAACAATCCATGTTATTGACTATCTTTAAATTGTATTTGTTATAAACCAAAGAAATAAATTTAATTTTGGATCAGATGACACTTATGTTTGGATTTGAATTTGATGTTTATTTGATATTCTTAAACTTGTTTACATTTGTCTTTCTGTATAACTGTTACTTTTATTATTCTGTCTCTCTCATTCTCAGACATAATTTCTATTGAGAATTATGTATGGTATATTTTTCTGTTGTTTCTAGTGTTGACTTGAGGTTTTATTTGTTCTGTGATGTCTTTCACTGCTCAAGTTGGAGGAGATGTTGTGAAGGAAGACAGTGGGGTTTTGCGTGACAACGAGCAGTCTCACTATGGAAATCATGGCGGTTACCAAAGCGATGATTTGGCTGGAATCACATACTTTTATCCATGCATGTTTTCTCAGTGACTCAATGAGTATGCTCAGGAAGCTTGAAACAGGATGGGCTAGGAGACATTGGATGGAGTCGCTGGAGAGGTCTAAGCTGACAAAGATCAGTTTTATTTTTGTGCCAGGGCATGCAGGTGTAAGGGGAATGAACGTGTGGATAGTCTTGCAGGTATGGCTGCTGCACAAAGCGGGCGAGCAATGGACCAGGCTGATATTATAAATTCCTTAAAGGAGAGAGGACGTGTACATGATTCACGTAATAGCGGTGAATCTACAACACTAACCAGACTGCAAGAACTCAAAGTTAGGTGTGGTGTAGCTCGACAAGAACGCTATGCTGGCAGACAAAGAAGAATTGTAAACCAACAAAGAACCGGTGTCGTTAGTCGCCACACGCTGATGGACATACTGAGGGAGAGATCGGAGCACTTATGGACTAATTTGTTCGATGTGCAGTGATGGTGATCCGACGACTAAACTAAAAAAAAAAACGAAACTGTGATGTCTGTTGCTACTTAAAGTACGGACTTTGATAAAAATCTATACATTAGCTTCCAATTTCTTGATATGTACTTCATGACATGAAATTGTGAGTCCATACTACAGCCTAACGTCATGGCATGGGAAAATCATGTCAAGATTTAAACTGATAATCATTACTCAGGACAGACATTTGTGCAGATCCATGATTCACCTATTCTACTGTCATCTTTACTCAAACAAAACTCAGGATGTTCAGCACGGTGGGAAATCTGTCTTGTTGTGTGGTGTGTACTACACTGACGTCATTGCACTCCGGGCGGACCCATAAGTGCTCAGTTTTCCCCAACAGATATCGAAGAGTATGCATACTGATGATTTCTGTGGCTCACTGGTTAAACACACTCCTGACTCTGCCCATCATGCATCCAGTTCTACCTGTACAACAGTAACTTCAAACTGCTTAAATCGGTGGATCGATTCAACATGTGTTGCGTGGAATCGTGACAGGTCGCCAAGTTTAATACAAATGAGATTCCGGCTCTCCTCAACAAGTATTGTTTACATATTCTCATACTGCAATGATGTGGTGGGCACAGACCTGTGGACGGAACGGGTGAGAACCAATGGTGACCCAGGTTTAGAGAAGAAGATGGCGATAGGTTGGGCATATACTGCGGATGAACGGTCAAGTGTCACTGGGCAAACACTTCAGTGGAGTCTGCAGGGCAGATGGAAAGAGGGCATCTGCTTGGGGATGCTGGACTATCCTGGGAGGCCATAAGGGGAACTACCAAGAAGAGTTTCAGGCAAGATTTGAAAGAGAGATGACACCCTAATCTGATATATAATGATGTCTGTGTGGTGTGCCAAGAACCCGAAGGAAGCAAAGAATAGTACCACTGTGCCTTATTAGGCATGTCATAAGAGGTGACTGAGAAGCTGGGCCTAGGGAAGTTACCCTAGTAAATAAAAAGCATTGTAGAAATTGGATGGGCTGGCCTACTTGTAGGCACATAACTGACACAACATACAATCACTCTAAGCTTGGATCGCATAGGAATCATAAATAGTTGTTTAACAAGTGGTTGATATTGAGCGTTCAAAGAAGAAGATTTGATATATAATAAAAATATTATTACTCTCAGCCTTTTTCTTGATATGCACTTTATTTTGTCAAGAACATTAACTCCAGCATAAACTGTCAGCTATTTATATATATATATATAAAGTCATAGCAATTTTGTACACATAGGTTATAAATATTTATTACTGTACATAGGTTATAAATATTTATTACTGTACATAGGTTATAAATATTTATTACTGTACATCGAATACATAAATGGAGATAGTCATATAATAAGAATAAAGTATGTACAAATAACAAGCTAGATTGACATTACGTACATCATTTCTTATAGTTCTGTCATAGAACTAACTCTAGACATCTTTGATGTGTCCTATATCTCTCTCTCTCTCTCTTATTATTTTCCTTTCCCAGTGAAACATATTTCTGAAACTTATTCCTAAGATTTTTATCAGTGTCTTTTTTTTTCAATTCAAATTTTCCAATGAAATATGATCAATAAATAGCCAGTGTACAAGTATTAGCAGCTTCTGTAAATTTGGTTTTACCTCTTCTTCTTTGCGTTGTCTTACAACCAATTTTAATCACTCTTTGTGATATGTGTGATCTTTGCCAAGAACGTGTATACGTTGCACATTGGTTTGTAGGCCCCTAAACACATAGACTTCTACACGTTTAGGACATGTGCATCCGATTTCAGCCAAACCTCCTTAGTCGCCTCTTACGACAGCGTGGCAGGTAACAGTGGTTCTATTCTTTACATCCCAAATTTGGGCCCCGGTAACCACTCAGGCGAAGTTAACCACTTTTGTAATCTAGTGGTTTGGGATGAGAATGGGCACATTGCATCCCAGTTAGATGGACATACAGTATGTAGGGCAGGCACATGTAAAAGTGTATGCATATTATCCAACAGGACACAGATTTCTACAGACGGGTAACTGCAAGATTTTATAAACAATAAAACCCCACTTGAAAGTAGCACATCTACTGGGTCGCTGGACGCTGCTGGATTTGCTGAGGCGGTGATCGGAGCACCTATGGACATGTCCGGAGTGCTATGATGATAGTCCTCATATAACTAATATACTGAGTTATACTGTAGCATGGTATCAGATTTCATTGGTCAAAGGGGGATGCCGTCAGAAATTACTCATGTCATATATGTCCTCTATAACAAATATTTTTGTCAGGATGTTTCATCCATTCAGTGAAATAGTAGTCTGTGTAACCATATCTAGTGAAACTAGTAGTATATATTAGTCTGTGTAACCATATCTAGTGAAACTAGTAGTATATATTAGTCTGTGTAACCATATCTAGTGAAACTAGTAGAAGATATTAGTCTGTGTAACCATATCTAGTGAAACTAGTAGTATATATTAGTCTGTGTAACCATATCTAGTGAAACTAGTAGTATATATTAGTCTGTGTAACCATATCTAGTGAAACTAGTAGTATATATTAGTCTGTGTAACCATATCTAGTGAAACTAGTAGAAGATATTAGTCTGTGTAACCATATCTAGTGAAACTAGTAGAAGATATTAGTCTGTGTAACCATATCTAGTGAAACTAGTAGAAGATATTAGACTGTGTAACCATATCTAGTGAAACTAGTAGTATATATTAGTCTGTGTAACCATATCTAGTGAAACTAGTAGAAGATATTAGTCTGTGTAACCATATCTAGTGAAACTAATAGAAGATATTAGTCTGTGTAACCATATCTAGTGAAACTAATAGAAGATATTAGTCTGTGTAACCATATCTAGTGAAACTAGTAGAAGATATTAGTCTGTGTAACCATATCTAGTGAAACTAGTAGAAGATATTAGTCTGTGTAACCATATCTAGTGAAACTAGTAGAAGATATTAGTCTGTGTAACCATATCTAGTGAAACTAGTAGAAGATATTAGTCTGTGTAACCATATCTAGTGAAACTAATAGTATATATTAGTCTGTGTAACCATATCTAGTGAAACTAGTAGTATATATTAGTCTGTGTAACCATATCTAGTGAAACTAGTAGAAGATATTAGTCTGTGTAACCATATCTAGTGAAACTAGTAGAAGATATTAGTCTGTGTAACCATATCTAGTGAAACTAGTAGAAGATATTAGTCTGTGTAACCATATCTAGTGAAACTAGTAGAAGATATTAGTCTGTGTAACCATATCTAGTGAAACTAGTAGAAGATATTAGTCTGTGTAACCATATCTAGTGAAACTAGTAGAAGATATTAGACTGTGTAACCATATCTAGTGAAACTAGTAGAATATATTAGTCTGTGTAACCATATCTAGTGAAACTAGTAGAAGATATTAGTCTGTGTAACATATCTAGTGAAACTAGTAGAAGATATTAGTCTGTGTAACCATATCTAGTGAAACTAGTAGAAGATATTAGACTGTGTAACCATATCTAGTGAAACTAGTAGAAGATATTAGACTGTGTAACCATATCTAGTGAAACTAGTAGAAGATATTAGTCTGTGTAACCATATCTAGTGAAACTAGTAGAATATATTAGTCTGTGTAACCATATCTAGTGAAACTAGTAGTAGATATTAGTCTGTGTAACCATATCTAGTGAAACTAGTAGAAGATATTAGTCTGTGTAACCATATCTAGTGAAACTAGTAGTATATATTAGTCTGTGTAACCATATCTAGTGAAACTAGTAGAAGATATTAGTCTGTGTAACCATATCTAGTGAAACTAGTAGAATATATTAGTCTGTGTAACCATATCTAGTGAAACTAGTAGAAGATATTAGTCTGTGTAACCATATCTAGTGAAACTAGTAGAAGATATTAGTCTGTGTAACCATATCTAGTGAAACTAGTAGAAGATATTAGTCTGTGTAACCATATCTAGTGAAACTAGTAGAAGATATTAGTCTGTGTAACCATATCTAGTGAAACTAGTAGAAGATATTAGTCTGTGTAACCATATCTAGTGAAATAGTAGTAGATATTAGTCTGTGTAACCATATCTAGTGAAACTAGTAGAAGATATTAGTCTGTGTAACCATATCTAGTGAAACTAGTAGAAGATATTAGTCTGTGTAACCATATCTAGTGAAATAGTAGTAGATATTAGTCTGTGTAACCATATCTAGTGAAACTAGTAGAAGATATTAGTCTGTGTAACCATATCTAGTGAAACTAGTAGAAGATATTAGCCTGTGTAACCATATCTAGTGAAACTAATAGAAGATATTAGTCTGTGTAACCATATCTAGTGAAACTAGTAGAAGATATTAGTCTGTGTAACCATATCTAGTGAAACTAGTAGAAGATATTAGACTGTGTAACCATATCTAGTGAAACTAGTAGAAGATATTAGACTGTGTAACCATATCTAGTGAAACTAGTAGAAGATATTAGTCTGTGTAACCATATCTAGTGAAACTAGTAGAATATATTAGTCTGTGTAACCATATCTAGTGAAACTAGTAGTAGATATTAGTCTGTGTAACCATATCTAGTGAAACTAGTAGAAGATATTAGTCTGTGTAACCATATCTAGTGAAACTAGTAGTATATATTAGTCTGTGTAACCATATCTAGTGAAACTAGTAGAAGATATTAGTCTGTGTAACCATATCTAGTGAAACTAGTAGAATATATTAGTCTGTGTAACCATATCTAGTGAAACTAGTAGAAGATATTAGTCTGTGTAACCATATCTAGTGAAACTAGTAGAAGATATTAGTCTGTGTAACCATATCTAGTGAAACTAGTAGAAGATATTAGTCTGTGTAACCATATCTAGTGAAACTAGTAGAAGATATTAGTCTGTGTAACCATATCTAGTGAAACTAGTAGAAGATATTAGTCTGTGTAACCATATCTAGTGAAATAGTAGTAGATATTAGTCTGTGTAACCATATCTAGTGAAACTAGTAGAAGATATTAGTCTGTGTAACCATATCTAGTGAAACTAGTAGAAGATATTAGTCTGTGTAACCATATCTAGTGAAATAGTAGTAGATATTAGTCTGTGTAACCATATCTAGTGAAACTAGTAGAAGATATTAGTCTGTGTAACCATATCTAGTGAAACTAGTAGAAGATATTAGCCTGTGTAACCATATCTAGTGAAACTAATAGAAGATATTAGTCTGTGTAACCATATCTAGTGAAACTAGTAGAAGATATTAGTCTGTGTAACCATATCTAGTGAAACTAGTAGTATATATTAGTCTGTGTAACCATATCTAGTGAAACTAGTAGTATATATTAGTCTGTGTAACCATATCTAGTGAAACTAGTAGAAGATATTAGTCTGTGTAACCATATCTAGTGAAACTAGTAGTATATATTAGTCTGTGTAACCATATCTAGTGAAACTAGTAGTATATATTAGTCTGTGTAACCATATCTAGTGAAACTAGTAGAAGATATTAGTCTGTGTAACCATATCTAGTGAAACTAGTAGTATATATTAGTCTGTGTAACCATATCTAGTGAAACTAGTAGAAGATATTAGTCTGTGTAACCATATCTAGTGAAACTAGTAGTATATATTAGTCTGTGTAACCATATCTAGTGAAACTAGTAGAAGATATTAGTCTGTGTAACCATATCTAGTGAAATAGTAGTAGATATTAGTCTGTGTAACCATATCTAGTGAAACTAGTAGAAGATATTAGTCTGTGTAACCATATCTAGTGAAACTAGTAGTATATATTAGTCTGTGTAACCATATCTAGTGAAACTAGTAGAAGATATTAGTCTGTGTAACCATATCTAGTGAAATAGTAGTATATATTAGTCTGTGTAACCATATCTAGTGAAACTAGTAGAAGATATTAGTCTGTGTAACCATATCTAGTGAAACTAATAGAAGATATTAGTCTGTGTAACCATATCTAGTGAAACTAGTAGAAGATATTAGTCTGTGTAACCATATCTAGTGAAACTAGTAGAAGATATTAGCCTGTGTAACCATATCTAGTGAAACTAGTAGTATATATTAGTCTGTGTAACCATATCTAGTGAAACTAGTAGTAGATATTAGTCTGTGTAACCATATCTAGTGAAACTAGTAGAAGATATTAGTCTGTGTAACCATATCTAGTGAAACTAGTAGAAGATATTAGACTGTGTAACCATATCTAGTGAAACTAGTAGTATATATTAGTCTGTGTAACCATATCTAGTGAAACTAGTAGAAGATATTAGTCTGTGTAACCATATCTAGTGAAACTAGTAGAAGATATTAGTCTGTGTAACCATATCTAGTGAAACTAGTAGAAGATATTAGTCTGTGTAACCATATCTAGTGAAACTAGTAGAAGATATTAGTCTGTGTAACCATATCTAGTGAAATAGTAGTAGATATTAGTCTGTGTAACCATATCTAGTGAAACTAGTAGAAGATATTAGTCTGTGTAACCATATCTAGTGAAACTAGTAGAAGATATTAGTCTGTGTAACCATATCTAGTGAAATAGTAGTAGATATTAGTCTGTGTAACCATATCTAGTGAAACTAGTAGAAGATATTAGTCTGTGTAACCATATCTAGTGAAACTAGTAGAAGATATTAGTCTGTGTAACCATATCTAGTGAAATAGTAGTAGATATTAGTCTGTGTAACCATATCTAGTGAAACTAGTAGAAGATATTAGTCTGTGTAACCATATCTAGTGAAACTAGTAGAAGATATTAGTCTGTGTAACCATATCTAGTGAAATAGTAGTAGATATTAGTCTGTGTAACCATATCTAGTGAAACTAGTAGAAGATATTAGTCTGTGTAACCATATCTAGTGAAACTAGTAGAAGATATTAGACTGTGTAACCATATCTAGTGAAACTAATAGAAGATATTAGTCTGTGTAACCATATCTAGTGAAACTAGTAGAAGATATTAGTCTGTGTAACCATATCTAGTGAAACTAGTAGAAGATATTAGCCTGTGTAACCATATCTAGTGAAACTAGTAGAAGATATTAGTCTGTGTAACCATATCTAGTGAAACTAGTAGAAGATATTAGTCTGTGTAACCATATCTAGTGAAACTAGTAGAAGATATTAGTCTGTGTAACCATATCTAGTGAAACTAGTAGTATATATTAGTCTGTGTAACCATATCTAGTGAAACTAGTAGAAGATATTAGTCTGTGTAACCATATCTAGTGAAACTAGTAAAAGATATTAGTCTGTGTAACCATATCTAGTGAAACTAGTAAAAGATATTAGTCTGTGTAACCATATCTAGTGAAACTAGTAGAAGATATTAGTCTGTGTAACCATATCTAGTGAAACTAGTAGAAGATATTAGACTGTGTAACCATATCTAGTGAAACTAATAGAAGATATTAGTCTGTGTAACCATATCTAGTGAAACTAGTAGAAGATATTAGTCTGTGTAACCATATCTAGTGAAACTAGTAGAAGATATTAGCCTGTGTAACCATATCTAGTGAAACTAGTAGTATATATTAGTCTGTGTAACCATATCTAGTGAAACTAGTAGAAGATATTAGTCTGTGTAACCATATCTAGTGAAACTAGTAGAAGATATTAGTCTGTGTAACCATATCTAGTGAAACTAGTAGTATATATTAGTCTGTGTAACCATATCTAGTGAAACTAGTAGTATATATTAGTCTGTGTAACCATATCTAGTGAAACTAGTAGAAATTAGTCTGTGTAACCATATCTAGTGAAACTAGTAGTATATATTAGTCTGTGTAACCATATCTAGTGAAACTAGTAGAAGATATTAGTCTGTGTAACCATATCTAGTGAAACTATAGTATATATTAGTCTGTGTAACCATATCTAGTGAAACTAGTAGAAGATATTAGTCTGTGTAACCATATCTAGTGAAATAGTAGTAGATATTAGTCTGTGTAACCATATCTAGTGAAACTAGTAGAAGATATTAGTCTGTGTAACCATATCTAGTGAAACTAGTAGTATATATTAGTCTGTGTAACCAATATCTAGTGAAACTAGTAGTATATATTAGTCTGTGTAACCATATCTAGTGAAACTAGTAGAAGATATTAGTCTGTGTAACCATATCTAGTGAAACTAGTAGAAGATATTAGTCTGTGTAACCATATCTAGTGAAACTAGTAGAAGATATTAGTCTGTGTAACCATATCTAGTGAAATAGTAGTAGATATTAGTCTGTGTAACCATATCTAGTGAAACTAGTAGAAGATATTAGTCTGTGTAACCATATCTAGTGAAACTAGTAGAAGATATTAGTCTGTGTAACCATATCTAGTGAAATAGTAGTAGATATTAGTCTGTGTAACCATATCTAGTGAAACTAGTAGAAGATATTAGTCTGTGTAACCATATCTAGTGAAACTAGTAGAAGATATTAGCCTGTGTAACCATATCTAGTGAAACTAATAGAAGATATTAGTCTGTGTAACCATATCTAGTGAAACTAGTAGAAGATATTAGTCTGTGTAACCATATCTAGTGAAACTAGTAGTATATATTAGTCTGTGTAACCATATCTAGTGAAACTAGTAGTATATATTAGTCTGTGTAACCATATCTAGTGAAACTAGTAGAAGATATTAGTCTGTGTAACCATATCTAGTGAAACTAGTAGTATATATTAGTCTGTGTAACCATATCTAGTGAAACTAGTAGTATATATTAGTCTGTGTAACCATATCTAGTGAAACTAGTAGAAGATATTAGTCTGTGTAACCATATCTAGTGAAACTAGTAGTATATATTAGTCTGTGTAACCATATCTAGTGAAACTAGTAGAAGATATTAGTCTGTGTAACCATATCTAGTGAAACTAGTAGTATATATTAGTCTGTGTAACCATATCTAGTGAAACTAGTAGAAGATATTAGTCTGTGTAACCATATCTAGTGAAATAGTAGTAGATATTAGTCGTGTAACTATATCTAGTGAAACTAGTAGAAGATATTAGTCTGTGTAACCATATCTAGTGAAACTAGTAGTATATATTAGTCTGTGTAACCATATCTAGTGAAACTAGTAGAAGATATTAGTCTGTGTAACCATATCTAGTGAAATAGTAGTATATATTAGTCTGTGTAACCATATCTAGTGAAACTAGTAGAAGATATTAGTCTGTGTAACCATATCTAGTGAAACTAATAGAAGATATTAGTCTGTGTAACCATATCTAGTGAAACTAGTAGAAGATATTAGTCTGTGTAACCATATCTAGTGAAACTAGTAGAAGATATTAGCCTGTGTAACCATATCTAGTGAAACTAGTAGTATATATTAGTCTGTGTAACCATATCTAGTGAAACTAGTAGTAGATATTAGTCTGTGTAACCATATCTAGTGAAACTAGTAGAAGATATTAGTCTGTGTAACCATATCTAGTGAAACTAGTAGAAGATATTAGACTGTGTAACCATATCTAGTGAAACTAGTAGTATATATTAGTCTGTGTAACCATATCTAGTGAAACTAGTAGAAGATATTAGTCTGTGTAACCATATCTAGTGAAACTAGTAGAAGATATTAGTCTGTGTAACCATATCTAGTGAAACTAGTAGAAGATATTAGTCTGTGTAACCATATCTAGTGAAACTAGTAGAAGATATTAGTCTGTGTAACCATATCTAGTGAAATAGTAGTAGATATTAGTCTGTGTAACCATATCTAGTGAAACTAGTAGAAGATATTAGTCTGTGTAACCATATCTAGTGAAACTAGTAGAAGATATTAGTCTGTGTAACCATATCTAGTGAAATAGTAGTAGATATTAGTCTGTGTAACCATATCTAGTGAAACTAGTAGAAGATATTAGTCTGTGTAACCATATCTAGTGAAACTAGTAGAAGATATTAGTCTGTGTAACCATATCTAGTGAAATAGTAGTAGATATTAGTCTGTGTAACCATATCTAGTGAAACTAGTAGAAGATATTAGTCTGTGTAACCATATCTAGTGAAACTAGTAGAAGATATTAGTCTGTGTAACCATATCTAGTGAAATAGTAGTAGATATTAGTCTGTGTAACCATATCTAGTGAAACTAGTAGAAGATATTAGTCTGTGTAACCATATCTAGTGAAACTAGTAGAAGATATTAGACTGTGTAACCATATCTAGTGAAACTAATAGAAGATATTAGTCTGTGTAACCATATCTAGTGAAACTAGTAGAAGATATTAGTCTGTGTAACCATATCTAGTGAAACTAGTAGAAGATATTAGCCTGTGTAACCATATCTAGTGAAACTAGTAGAAGATATTAGTCTGTGTAACCATATCTAGTGAAACTAGTAGAAGATATTAGTCTGTGTAACCATATCTAGTGAAACTAGTAGAAGATATTAGTCTGTGTAACCATATCTAGTGAAACTAGTAGTATATATTAGTCTGTGTAACCATATCTAGTGAAACTAGTAGAAGATATTAGTCTGTGTAACCATATCTAGTGAAACTAGTAAAAGATATTAGTCTGTGTAACCATATCTAGTGAAACTAGTAAAAGATATTAGTCTGTGTAACCATATCTAGTGAAACTAGTAGAAGATATTAGTCTGTGTAACCATATCTAGTGAAACTAGTAGAAGATATTAGACTGTGTAACCATATCTAGTGAAACTAATAGAAGATATTAGTCTGTGTAACCATATCTAGTGAAACTAGTAGAAGATATTAGTCTGTGTAACCATATCTAGTGAAACTAGTAGAAGATATTAGCCTGTGTAACCATATCTAGTGAAACTAGTAGTATATATTAGTCTGTGTAACCATATCTAGTGAAACTAGTAGAAGATATTAGTCTGTGTAACCATATCTAGTGAAACTAGTAGAAGATATTAGTCTGTGTAACCATATCTAGTGAAACTAGTAGTATATATTAGTCTGTGTAACCATATCTAGTGAAACTAGTAGTATATATTAGTCTGTGTAACCATATCTAGTGAAACTAGTAGAAATTAGTCTGTGTAACCATATCTAGTGAAACTAGTAGTATATATTAGTCTGTGTAACCATATCTAGTGAAACTAGTAGAAGATATTAGTCTGTGTAACCATATCTAGTGAAACTAGTAGTATATATTAGTCTGTGTAACCATATCTAGTGAAACTAGTAGAAGATATTAGTCTGTGTAACCATATCTAGTGAAATAGTAGTAGATATTAGTCTGTGTAACCATATCTAGTGAAACTAGTAGAAGATATTAGTCTGTGTAACCATATCTAGTGAAACTAGTAGTATATATTAGTCTGTGTAACCATATCTAGTGAAACTAGTAGAATATATTAGTCTGTGTAACCATATCTAGTGAAACTAGTAGAAGATATTAGTCTGTGTAACCATATCTAGTGAAATAGTAGTATATATTAGTCTGTGTAACCATATCTAGTGAAACTAGTAGAAGATATTAGTCTGTGTAACATATCTAGTGAAACTAATAGAAGATATTAGTCTGTGTAACCATATCTAGTGAAACTAGTAGAAGATATTAGTCTGTGTAACCATATCTAGTGAAACTAGTAGAAGATATAGCTGTGTAACCATATCTAGTGAAACTAGTAGTATATATTAGTCTGTGTAACCATATCTAGTGAAACTAGTAGAAGATATTAGTCTGTGTAACCATATCTAGTGAAACTAGTAGAATATATTAGTCTGTGTAACTATATCTAAAATTATTTGCTATATTCTTCATCTTACTTTCATCCGCATTATACATGCGCAGTCAGGGAAATGGAACGGCATTCTGACTGATTTTTGCGTGAATGCATGCTTTCCTTCAGTGTCCCTCGCCCTCGTGACTTCTCCAACTTCAGTGGTAATGTGTTATATAAATACACCGGCAGTATTATGCCAGGTCGTAAGGGAGCAAAGAATAGTAACACTGCCACCTACAAGGCATGTCATGAGAGGCGACTGAGTGTAGGGCCTATGAAGCTCATCCTAGTAAACAAAAGATTTACAGAAATAAGATATGCTAGCCTACTTGTAGGCGCATAACTGGACAAATACAATCTCTTAGGCTCAGATCACAAACAAGTCACAAAGATTGGTTTAACATGTCGTATGAAGCGCTCAAGTGAAAAGAATACAAATACACAACTCTAAAGCGTTCAATCGTTGAGATTGTATTTATTTAGCAATCCCTTAAAGCGTTCAATCGTTGAGATTGTATTTATTTAGTAATCCTTAAGTGTTCAATCGTTGAGATTGTATTTATTTAGCAATCCCTTAAAGCGTTCAATCGTTGAGATTGTATTTATTTAGCAATCCCTTAAAGCGTTCAATCGTTGAGATTGTATTTATTTAGCAATCCCTTAAAGCGTTCAATCGTTGAGATTGTATTTATTTAGCAGTCCTCTAAAGCGTTC